>OY856409.1:1100634883-1100949883 GCA_963693085.1 Alisma plantago-aquatica | reverse complement strand
ATATGATTTAGATGAGAAATTTCATATTTTAGGGTTTTAAACCAAGAATCCATGTTAATGCATGTAGAAACCCTAATTTAGGGTAAACGATGAGATTGATATGTTTATTTCAAAATATTTGGAAATATACTGAAACCTAAACGGTTGAGTGTTTTATTTAAGCAATCCTATAAAGTCACTATGATTATCACAATTAAGTATATATGTGCATTCTTGAACCTACATGTCACCCTAATTTAAGATGCATGACCAAGCCTCAGAGGGAGGTCTATTTGGTCAAGCCCTAGAGAGAAGACCATTGGGCACCATGAGAGGTGACCACAGTCACCAAGCTCAGGATGGAGAAGGTGGCCTTATGTCCCTTGCAAGGACAAAACCCTAAGAGAGGGTAAACCAGGGTTTAGGGCAAAAGTGGTTGAGAATGTCACATTGGAAATGTAATTTGGATTGTTAATAACTTATTTGTGATAATTAGGTTGTTAGCAATTAGTTGTGAAAGTTTTTATTATCCCCCCACATACCGATATAGAAATATATTGATCAACGTTTTGTTTGTATACATTTTAGGTACAATCATTGAAAAGGACAAATAGTAAACTGAACATTGTGAAGGTACGAATAATCAATTCAAGGAGGATTAGATAGATAGACTCCATCTGTGGATAGAAGTCTAGAAATCCAAAAATTTTACAAGGTATCAAGAGATTTATTTTATTCCATCTTTTTAGTTTAGTTTTAGTAGGATTTTATAATTATTATTGATTAAATGTCGATCCACTGATCTGGAATTATTGGGATAACATCTCTAACCTTCTAGTCTCCCTTAATTGGGGGTTACCGGGAGGTGGGGTTATTACATTTGGTATCAGAGTCGTGGTTCCTTATTTAATCCTTAGTAATTATTAAATTTTACAAACTCTGTAGAACTGAGGGAGTTATTAGAGGATTTTCTGAAAGGCAGAGGTGTCTAGAAAATGATCATGGTTTGGGGGCTGGCAATATTTTCCTCCATACTGCTAGTCAGTCATGAGGACTCCTGGATGCAGTGTGACTGCCTGGCTAATGTCTAAGGTTCTGACTCAAAATAAGATACCTTTAGGACTCTCTCATCTATTTCTTCCCTTCTCAACCCTAATTCAATTAAAAATTCTAAGATTTAGGGTTTTTCTCTCTCTTCCCCACCCTCTTGAGGTAAGGGTAAGTATGATAAGGATTAAGGAATCCTCCATAAAATTAATAAAAGATATGTAAACAAGATGTCATCGGCATAAGTATAATTAGTTTAAATGTAAATTAAAGTTTGATTGTATGCTTATGTAGATGGCTCGAGTGAAGACCATAGCTATCCTTGAGGCCACCAAGAACCCAACTAGCGGTGGTTGGCCTCCCCGTAAGGGAAAGGGTTCTTCCGAGAAGAGGAAGAGGAACCATGGTGGTGAGTCCACAAAGAAGAGAAAGAGACCCAAGGGAGCCTCATAAGAAGGCCTCGATCTTAAGCCAGTAGCCTTCGACAACCCCGAGATGGACCACGAAGAGGAGCACATGTTAGAGGACGAAGTCAAGTTTGAGGAAAACCAGACCAGTGGTCCAGGACTGATAATGCTGGTTCACACCCCGGATGCCCTATGAATGGAACAATAGAAGAGGCTAACTGAGGACATCAGTGCTCTGGCCCTCACAAATATAGCTAGAGATGAAAATGGAGAATCACTTTCTATTTGTCCTCGAATCAAAGTCACCATTCTAGACTTCGTCAAGATGAACATCGAGAGATTCTGGGGAGAGGATAATATTGAAGTGGTCGACAAAGAGGATGCTTGGATGCTAGAAATCAAGAATGGTTTCTGCATGCTTGAGGTACAACCAAACAAGAAGGTTCTTTTTGCTTCTCATCTCTTGGAAGGAGCAACTAAGATATGGTGGGAAAACCACATCATGGGACGAGATCTAAATGAAGAACTGATGACATTGACTGACTTCTGGACTATCTTCATCGCCAGATTCATCGCTACCTCAGCTAAGAAGGAGAAGGAAAGATAGTTCACCAACATGACCCAGGGTAACTTATTCGTTGTGGACTTTGACTGCAAGTTTTTCATCCTGGAGCAGTTTGGATACATGATGGATGAGGAAAGAAGAGTGGACCATTTCGTGGAGCGTCTTCACCCTGCAGTCAAACCACATGTGATGGCGAGTAAACCAACAACTTTCTCTGAAGCCTACAACATTGCCTTATACATGGGGAGGACAGTGATGCCTACTCAGAACCCACCCAAAGGATATCTGGGTTTCACTGAAGGTACTCAAGGACAGAAGAATGACTACAAGAAAGGATAAGGGCATAACCACAACAAGGGCAAGCATGAGCACAAAGGAAAGCCACATGGTGAGAATTGCTTTCAGAAGTGTCGTACCTGTGGACAGACACATCCTAGGATGTCCCGCTTCGAGAAGAGGGTGTGCTACCGTTTCCAGTAGGAGGGACACTTCATCGCCAACTATCCTCTGCCTGATCTGAGAGGTCCAGTGGCAACACAACTAGTGGCAGCAGAACCCCTAGTAAGAGGAGGTGTACCAGTTGGAGGTCCACCTGTTGGAGAGAGAAGGCCAGCCATAGTATTTGCCATCAACAATGAAGAAGCCCAAGCGAATGCCAATAGGTTGATCAAGGGTAATAACCCATAGAGTTTTCCTTTCAGCATAGTTTGATCATGTAATAGCAATCTGATACAGTATGAAATGATGTAGGCATGCTTGAAGTCATGGGATAAAATGTAAAAGCTCTTTTTGTTTCTGGTTCTACTAATACTTTTATTTTGAGAAATCTGGAAACTATGCTTCGTTTGGACATCAAGGATTTAGGCTATGTTTTGGATGTCACAACCCTGAGTGGTCGAATATATACATCTCTTTAAAAGACCCCTATATTTCCAGTTAGATACCTGAGTCATGAGCTTATGACTGACTTCATCCTCCTCGATATGAATGATTTTGATGTGATCATTGGCATGGATTGTCTTTACACCTATAGAGCACAGATTGACTATAGAGATAAGAAGACTCTTATTAGGAAGCTTGGTCATCCACAGTTTACCATTCGAGGAAGGAGAGATGCGACTACCAGTCTTTATGTGTCGGCTTTGAAGGCTGAGCAGATGATATCCAAAGGATGCCGAGAATACCTTGCCATAGTCACCAAGCCTGAGGCCAAGGTGCAATACTTGGAAGAGATAGAGGTGGTTTGGGAGTACGCGGATGTGTTTCCAGATGATCTACCAGGGATTCCCCCTGAGAGGGAGGTAGATTTCTCCATTGAGTTAGCTCCCAGGACTAACCCTATATCTAAGGCAGCCTATAGAATGGCCCATCAGAGTTTCTTGAGTTGAAAACTCAGTTGCAGGATTTATTAGATAAAGGTTTCATCCGACCCAGTACGTCACCATGGAAAGCACCGGTCCTTTTTGTGAAGAAGAAGAATGGATCACTCCGGATGTGTATTGATTACCGGATGATCAACCAGGAAACCATTAAGAACAAGCACCCCTTACCTAGGATAGATGACCTTTTTGAACAACTCAAATCAGCTCGAGTCTTTTCCAAGATCGATTTGAGGTCAAGATACCATCAGGTGAGAGTTAGGAGTGAGGATATACCTAAGACGGCTTTCCAAACCTGATATGAACATTATGAGTTTGTGGTCATGCCGTTTGGGTTGTCCAATGCACCCAATGTCTTTATGAACCTTATGAACAGTGTGTTCCAGCCTTTCCTTGACTCCTTTGTGATCGTATTCATAGATGACATCTTGGTGTATTCCGATGACCTAGCTCAACACTGTGACCATCTAGGTAGAGTCCTTGATATCCTAAGAAAGCATAAGTTCTATGGAAAGTTCTCAAAATGTGAGTTTTGGATAGAACGAGTCATGTTTCTCAGACACATCATCTTAGGAGGATCAATCATCATGTGTCCATCTAAAGTGTCGACAGTTCGAGACTGTCCTACACCGAAGAACCCCTCTGAGATTTGTAGTTTCTTGGGGTTGGTCGGATACTATCGACGCTTCATCAAGGATTTCTTGAAGACCGCCTTGCCACTTACCATGTTGACTTGGAAGGATGTGAAGTTTGTGTGGTCTGATACATGTGAGGCTCTCTTTCAGGAGCTAAAGGAGAAGCTGACCACCGCCCCAATGTTGACCCTACCTTCCGGTAATGAAGGTTTTGTGATATTCACTGACGCTTCAAAGATGGGACTTGGCTATGTGTTGGAACAAAATCGGCATGTGGTTGCATATGCCTCCCGACAACTCAAGCCCAATGAGATGAACTACCCAACACATGACTTAGAGCTTGTTGCAGTCATCCATGCATTAAAGATATGGCAGCATTACCTATACGGCGCTACCTTCGAGATCCTCACTGACTAAAATATCCTGAAGTACCTCCTGACAAAGAGAGAACTGAACCTATGACAGGGACGATGGATGGAGTATATGAAGGATTATGACTTCACCATCGCCTATCATCCTAAAAAGGTGAAAGTCATAGATGATGCGTTGAGTCAGAAACAACTCTGGTGTGCAACTATTTTGACCAGTTAGTGGAAGAGCTTAGAAGAGCTTATAGAGTAGACTCTTCAGCCGTTAGAGGACCGAGTTCAATTGGCTAATATTCAGATCCATATAGAGTTGTTGAGTGAGATAGTAGCGGCACAATTGACCAGTTCGGAACTCAAAAAAATGAAGGGCTTGATGAAGAAGCCACAAACCCATCTCTTGGTGGGAGTATATGGATGAATCAGATTCGAGAACCGTGTATGGGTTCCTAAGGATTCATCGTTGAAGGAACGTATCATGCAAGAGGGTCATGGTTCTAAGTATATAGTACACGTTGGAACTACAAAGATGTTTACAGACCTGCACAGGTATTTCTGGTGGCCAGGAATGAAGAGAGACATTACGACATTTGTGGCCCGCTGTCTTACGTGCCAGATGGTGAAGGCTGAACACCAGTGACCCGGTGGACTTTCACAAGTGATAGAGATTCTAGAGTGGAAATGGGAGCAGATGACCATGGATTTCGTGTTGGGTCTACCCCAGACCAAGAGAGGTCATGATGTGATATGGGTTGCGGTAGATCGCCTTACCAAGTCAGCACACTTACTTTCCCTGAAGACACTACTAAGGTGGCAGACCTAGCTGAGTTGTATATCAGGGAGATAGTATGTTTGCATGGCGTACCCGGTTCCATCATCTTTGATAGAGAACCAAAGTTCACTTCCAAGTTGTGGAAGCAAGTACAAGTGGAACTTGGTACAAGGTTGAAGTTCAGTACCGCTTATCACCCCCAGATGGATGGTCAGTCAGAGAGGACGATCCAGACGTTTGAGGATCTGTTGATAGCTTGTGTGCTCAATTGGGGTGGATCATGGGAACAGTACTTACCTTTGGCCGAGTTTACCTACAATAATAGCTACCAAGCCAGTATTAGGATGCCTCCATATGAATCTCTTTATGGGAGACTGTGTCGGTCACCACTTCACTCGGATGATGTCGGTGAGAGGACCATGTTGAGGTCACATGAGCTCCAAATGTATGTAGATAAAGTTTCTTTGATCAAGCAGAGGTTGAAGAGAGCCCAGGATTGAAAAAAGTCGTATGCTGATGCAAAGCAGACTGACGTGTAGTTCAATGTGGGAGAGCATGTATTCTTGAAAATCCAACCGCTCTGAGCTATATCCAAGAATAAAGGAAAGTTGAGTCCCCGATATGTCCATTTGAGATGTTAGAACAGATTGGTGAAGTTGCATACCGTTTGGTGTTACCCCCTCAGTATAGTATGATGCATGATGTGTTTCACGTGTCCAATCTGAAGTGATATGTGCAAGATTCGAGCCATCTACTGAGCATTGAGCCTATTGAGCTTCAAGGGAAGCTGACATATCCTGAGTCACCTTTTCAGATTCTAGATACCAAGGTGAAAGAACTCATATGTAAGAATATAGAGATGGTAAAGGTTCTTTGGAAGCACCATGGAGAGGATGAGGCCACATGGGAGCTAAACACAGACATGGAAAAAGCATATCCTCACTTATATTTGATTGTTGAATTTTGAGGGCAAAATTCCTATAAGGAGGGGAGGATGTTATAACCCACTTTTCCTAGCTATGTAATGAATTTTTATTTATCCTTTTAATGATAAATGAAATCAATAATTTCTTTATTTGTTTGAATTGAATGGATTTCGTTTACAATAGCCTTGTTTGGTTGCTTAGAGGGATTTATTGGCTATTGGGCCCAATAATAAGAAAGAGATAAAGAAATTCAAAACAATAAATGAATAAATACGAAAAGGAGAAAGTATAAATAAAAAGGCAAGGGAATATCCTCCAAGATGGGATTTCATGCCTTTAGGGTTCCTTGAGGTCTAAGGAGTCCAAGATACCAAGATAATGGAATAAGAAAGAGAAAATACCAATTAAATTGGTTTTATTAAAGATAACTTGCTTATGAAGGAAATACCCTTTTCCTTTGGAAATTGGCTTTCAAATTTGGTACATGAGTAGATAATACTAATTCAAACGTTCCTTTAAATTTTTTATTGAAAACGGATAAAGGAATAATGGGTTATGATTTTTTGAAGATTATCCTAAAGTAGAAAGGAAATTATGTCACAATTTGATAATGGGAATTAAATCCTGATTTTCCTGATTTTTGGTTGGAGCGCGACCGTTGGATCGATGATCCAATGGCTGGGAGCAAATTCTAGTCTCACGGGGACTGCTTGGGCAGAGTCCACCTGTGAGAACCTAGATCAGAAGATTTTGCGAAGAGGAGAGGATTGTTGGAAACAAAGACACTCCTATCAACTCTGAGAGACTAAACTGAACCTTCACGACCCGATTTTTGGATGTTTTCGTCGACGAGGGAAGAAGTCCCCAACCTTTCAGACTGTGCCATCGACCCTATATATAGGGGAGGGATATCAAGGGCACCGGTACATCAACTCTCTACCCTAGAGTCTTCGGAGAGCAACGACGAATGTGTTGGTGAGTTCAATTCTAAAAATAACCCTAATCTTCCCCCTCATCTTCCAATCGACCTCGCCGGAGCTCGAACGATCTGTTGGGGGTGGAGGCACGACGTCAACATGCAATTGAGGAGACAGTCGAGTTTGGATAGTGGCGGCAAAGATTTCAAGCCTCTTAGATTTCTCACTGGTAGACAAGATCCCAGAGTCAACTAGGAGTTGACCGCAGAGTCTCGCTGTTTGTTGGCGCGAGGTAGAAGAAGACCACCAGGCAAATTACTAAACTAGCCCTCTCGTGTCTTCAGCCATGTAAGGGCATTCTCACCCTTTTCTTTAGTTTGATTGTGAGTAGGGTGTGTGGTCATAAATCGTTGGATCCCGCGTGGTCCAGTAGACCACTGATCGAGCGGCCGATGATTTTCTGAAAATAAGAGATAATCTAAGAAAAATACTTTTCTTTACAAAATTCATAGAAATTGGTAGGAAGCTCTGTTAGATAAACTTAATATATGAAATTTGATCAGAAAAATATGAGGAACCTGATAAAAATAGTTTTAGAACCTGATTTCGTTCCTAATTCCAAAAGTATATTAAGTTGATGAAAAGTGCATTAAACTTAGGTTAGAAACCCTAATTGTGATTAAAGATTGAATCTATGATGTGTAATGGGTTAATTTGAGTACTAATAACATGTTGAATGATAATGAAATATTCAAATATGATTTAGATGAGAAATTGCATATTTTAGGGTTTTAAACAAAGAATCCATGTTAATGCATGTAGAAACCCTAATTTAGGGTAAAGATGAGATTGATATGTTTAATTCGAAATATTTGGAAATATGCTAATAATTGTTGATCCTAAGCTTGTTAGGAGAGATAGGACAAGATAATTAGGGTTTATGAGTAGTTTTGCTTATTTAGGGTTCGTAGTGACAAAAGTGATAACGAAACCCTAATAGCAAGTCAAACCCTAAAAGAAAGTAGAAATCCTAGGAAGCAAGTTAGATTGAATAGATCTTGATAACATGAGTAGTGAAGGAAATTGTATGGTTATTTTAGGATCCTTTTTGGGTGAATTGCTTGCTTGCCTGGATTTCATATTTTCTTGGACTATTCCTATCTTGTTTTGGCTGAACAGGTATTTGGTCATTTATGAATAATTGATCTAGTTTCACAAAGTTTTCTCAAACGTTTGATCAATTGGATGCAATCTAAACTATTGAGTGTTTTATTTATGCAATCCTATAAAGTCACTATGATTATCACAATTAAGTATATATGTGCATTCTCGAACGTACATGCCACCCTGATGTAAGATGCATGACCAAGCCCCAGAGGGAAGGTCTATTCGGTCAAGCCCTAGAGGGAAGACGATTGGGCACCATGAGAGGCGACCCCAGGCATCAAGCTCAAGATGGAGAAGGTGGCCTTCTGTCCCTTGCAAGGATAAAACCCTAAGAGAGGGTAAACTAGGGTTTAGGGCAAAAGCGGTTGAGAATATCACATTGAAAACATAATTTGGATTGTTAATAACTTATTTGTGATACTTAGGTTGTTAGCAATTAGTTGTGAAAGTTTTGATTGTCCTTCCACATAACGATATAGAAATATACTGACCAACATTTTGTTTGTCGGCGTTTTAGGTACAATCATTGAAAAGGACAAATAGTAAACTGAAAAATTGTGAAGGTATGAATAATCAATTGAAGGAGGATTAGATAGATATACTCCATCTGCGGATAGAAGTCCAGGAATCTGAAATTTTTACAAGGTATCAAGAGATTTATTTTATTCTAGCTTTTCATTTTAGTTTTAGTAGAATTTGATAATTATTATTGATTAAATGTTGAACCACTGATCCGAAATTATTGGGATAATGTCTCTGACCTTTTGGTCTCGCTTAACTAGGGGTTACCATGAGGTGGGGTTGTTACAAGATAAGTCTAGAGTAGGTACATTTATTACTTGTGATTTGGATATAGAGTGAAGTTTGTTCTTTATGTAGATGAGAGAGAAGTTTAGTCTCATATTTCCAACTCCTAGGATGAAGCACTACTTTTTATATGCATTGCATGTTACATTGTTTTCCCAAAGATCTAGAGGAGAGTATGCACACCTTGGGATGAATGTGGTGATTAAAACACTCAAACATACATGGCACATGCCACCTCATCTTGTCATACTAGTCTCGAGTTTGTGAATCATGGGTTGTGGGAATTATTGCAACATATTAATACCTAACATCTAGAATCTGGAAATTATAATCTCTTGGATGTCATTCTTGTAGGATCAAACCCCAAACATGGTATAAGATATACATTTTGAGACTTGTATAGGAATATTGAAATTAATTTGGATGAATGATAAAGATCCATAATAATAATGGGGAAACATCCTAATGGGTACAAAAGGGGGAGACATATAATAAAGTAGAATTAGTTTATTTTGATGGAAATATAATATCTCTAGAATATACATTTTAAAAGGAAATGTGAATTAAATAATTAATATAATGCATAAGAGTTAAGAAAGTAATTTATGAGAAGATAATTCTAAATAGATTCTAATGTCAAAGACAATCCTAAATAGAATCTAAGGTCAAATTATTGTCCATAGAAATCTTGTAGGTAAATAAATATGTAAAGAGCACCTTACAATCCCAATTTATGATTTTCCAAAGTAAACAGTCTCAAAATTATAAAATTAGTAATATTCAAAATATATGTTTCTTAATTGACTTATGGGTTAATTTTCACATTAAATGAATAATCCTAGATGCCTTAATTTTATTAAGGAAAGAAAATATAGTTAGAGTCTAAAATATCAAATAATATATTGAATGACTTCAAAGGAGAAAAAGAATCACAAATTATGGATCTACATGTTCAAATTAGCCTAGGTTACAAGTTTGGTAGTATTTGAACTTTGTTTGAGCCCTCAAAGAATATAGGAAAGAAAGATGTCATAAATAGATGATTTATTAATGTGATTAATTAGATTTCTTATAGTTCCAATTTATTTTGTTTTCGTGTGGCTAACTCTATGTTCCCTGATCTTTATTGTTCTACGTCTTTTCTTGAATGTAGAATTGCAATTAGGCCACAATGCACCCATCTTCAACCTCAATTTGTCTAAACCACCCCATATCCCAGAGCAACTTAACCTATTTAACATCCCCATAAATATCTCTAGAAATCACAACTCGCTCTCACCTTTACCTCCTTCAACATTAATTGGGACCATGGACCCCTGTGTTGCTATCATTGATACAAAGTATGTCATCTTTCACACCCTTTTCTCATATGCTCCTCAAGCCATCTCAACCTAATCACCTTTGTATTTAGCATCTTGGACCCCTGTAGTATCTTTTCCCATATTTTGACCCACATTGTTTCAATTTATTTTCCCCAAGTCTGTTTATCTACTTGTCAGTGGCAAGGTGTCTTGGTTAGTTGATGACGTGATTTGGTCACTGAAACTTCATAGTTTGTTCCTGGAGGTCCCTAGTTTCTTTTGTCAGCGAGACTCTACATTGTTTGCTATTAAGTTGTTTTCTAGATTTTTTATTCATCATGTTATGCCTTCATGATGTCTACCCCGATTGTCTCTCTGGTTTCACCATGGTTTATGTTGATTTTCATTCCTCTAGAACCATCTTCTTCTTCTGTTGGTGGTTGTAGGTGAGGGGTTGAGATATTTGATGTTCCCATATCATGGGAGCCAAGTAATGGATAGTTTCTCCTCCCCTTGCTTCTATTATCGTTGTCTTCATTTGAGGGATGAAGCTAAATGACCATATTACCATTATGCCTTGAGCTTCAGTTTTATTCTATCAAGAAATTATGGGCTTAAATATCTTTCCAAAATTTTCTTTTAATTTGATGGTGCAAACTTTAGTCGAGGACCATGTATTGATATGCCCCTTTCATGCCATATGGCTATAAATCATATGTTAGGACATATCAATAATTCTAGATGCGATTTTATTAGAAAATTAGTAAATAACTTTACCTTAGATAATTCATAGTAATTAATTCATATGTCAAAAAAATTGAATAAAATATGTTTTGGAATCCTAAGATTTTTCTCTATCCAACAATACTAGTTTTACCACTAGATTCTAATTTAATAAATATTTGCTTTTTAAGGGTTTTCTCTTTTGGGTAAAACTTCTAAAATTCATATCTATAATCTACAAGCTCTAAAATAAAGTAAAATATGATATGGAATGAGAAAAGTAAAATATAAATATTAAAGTAGTTTTAGTGACCTAAATAAAAATAATAAAAAGTTATTTTTTAGGGTTTGAGTCATTAATGTAAACTTAATCCTAATTTTGTCATTTAATAGGTGGCTTGTGACTTCGATGTGGAACCAAAATTGACTTGGCATATATGTAGACTCAATCTAAGGTATTGCATCCCTTATTATCATATTGAGCAATCATCCTTGTTTATCTCTCTCTTTTTGTCCTTGAGATACATTACCTTATACACATTCTCTCTCTTTCGACATGTTGACTCATATGAGTCACTCATGCTGATATTGATTTTTTGATCTCATTATTTGTTAGGTATGCTTATTCAATCCTACATTGTATCTCTTCAAAATATTCCACATTGAAACCCTAATTTGAGATATTGTATTATATGAAAGCCTAACTTTAAAATGGTGGATTTTTTGTGGTTTTATGATGTAACTTACTTGTGACAATTGTTGTATACTCATTTATGGGTCCTTTGACATATGTTTTGGATGACCTCATCCATTTTTTTTAGCTAGATTGTACTTTATCTTTTCCACCCTATTAACATGTGTGATTGACTAGTCATAACTAGAAGTAGTGGCACCATATTCACTTTAGACACTAAGGTTTTAGTCCTCCTACCAATGCACTTAGGTTTTAGTCCTCCCAAAATATATTATATTTTGGGCACTAAGGTTTTATTCCTCCTACCAGTCACTAAGGTTTTAGTCCTCCTATCAATGCACTGAGGTTTTAGTACTCCTACAAAACCTATATTTCTTTGACACCAAGGTTTTACTCCTCCTTCCCCTTCGATGGAATATATGGATTCCTAACCTATTTTTAATATGTGCTAGTCTTCTTATTAATCATCATGAACCTATTTATGTTTTTTGATATTACTCATGTGCCATTGTTAAAAGGCAAGAAACTCACTTATTGATTATCTTCTTTGCATATTCTTCTTGATATCCAATTGGATGTTCCTTATCCCTTGTGATTTGGGAAGCCTTGATAAGGTTTATTGATTGATTTTTTTCCTTATATTTCTCATTCATATATACATGCATGTATCGATTTTTAAATTGATAACTTATATTTTGTCTTCTCTTGTGGGGCATGCTTCCAACCCCTTAGGTGAAGGTCATTGTGGGACCAACATGATGATATGGACTTGGATTAGTGAAACTGACTCTTGGGAGAAAGACTTGATATAGTTTGGACTTCCCTCTACCTAGTTGTTGAAGTTTTATCTTCCCAAGTGGGAGAATAATATGTAAATTATGAAATAGAATATGGTCATTGCATTTATCTACACTACCATACTTTTATATTTTATACCATTCATTTTAGAGAATAAATTCATACAACTATTCCATCATACTAGTTAGTCTGTTTAGATTAGATGGTTTATTCTGTAAACAAGTGAGGAGTGGACCCCCTCTCAGGTACCACTCCGAACAAGATGGTATCAGAACCATTATAGTTCAATTTTGACTATTTTAATTTTTGTCTTCCTTAGGTTTCCTATCTTTTCCCATATGTTCCTTGTAGAACCCTTACCCTTTGTGAAAATCTTATATGAGATGTTTGCCCTAGACAAGATGATGGAAGGAATATGTACAATCATATTAGGAACAAACAGTGATCTTTGTGAGTAAACCCTATTGTGATGGAACCCATAATCTCACATGCTATTATGTAGGCTACATGTGATGCATCTTTCTGGACATTATCAAGGTTTTCTTTAGGACGGAGTTCGGGGTGAGGATGCTAAAGTAATTGGTTTATAAGATGCTAATATTGAATATTTTGTGACTTGATTCTTGCAATTGATTTTAGATCCATCTTTTATTTCATGCCACACACATTTTGTCACCAAAAAATATTTTTCATTATATTAATGTATGTACAAAATATTTTTGAGGATTTCATCAATGTTTTTTTGGACTAAGTCACAGTGAAGACATACATGAAGTTTGGTATAGAAACCCTACAACTAGGGTTGTTAGGTTAGAACCAAAAGGACCTAAAACTCAAACCTGGGTGGTTATGATGTTTTTGTTGGTTTCATAATCTATGTATATCCAAAACACACCCCTATGTTTAATGCGTGGCCCTAATACATTTAAGAGTTGTTCAGCTTGATTTATTAGGTTAAACTTATTAAGGGGTGGAGAGTAGTTAGTTAGTAGTGTAAGGATGGTTGAATTTCATGGATGAAATTCTCTTTGAGGAGTGGAGTGTTGTAACATTAAAAAACCTATCATCTTGACTATAGAAACCATAATCCCTTGGATGTGAAGCTTTTAGGCTTAAACCCCCAAACATAGTATAAGTTATATATTTTAAGAATCAAATAGGAACAATAACAAAGTGTTTGAAATGAATTTGAATAAATGATCCCAACGTGTAATAAAAATGGGGAAACATCCTAATGGTCATAAAAAAGAAGGATACATTGAATAACATAGAGTTAGTTTGTTTTAATGGAATTTTTTTATCTCTAGAATAGTTGTTTGAATGGAAACATGAATTAAATAGTTAATGTAGTGCATAATAGTAAAAAAAGTAAGTTATGAGAATATAATCCTAAATAGAATCTATTGTCAAATTACTATCAATAGAAATCTTTGCGGTAAATAAGTATGTAATGAACACCTTGTAACCCCAGTATATGAAATCATCAAATAAATAGTCTTAAAATAAGAAAATAAAGTAATATTTGAAATTCACATGTCTTAATTGACTTAAGGGTCAAGTTTCTCGTTACATGAATGGCCCTAGATGTCTTAATTTTATTAAGGAAAGAAAATACAAGTTAAAGTCTAAAATTTGAAATAATATATTGAATGACTTCAAGGAAGAAAATAATCACAAATTCGGAATCTACATGTCAAAGTTAGCCTAGGTACCAAATTTGGTAGTATATGAACTTTGTTTGAGCCCTCAAATAAGATAGGAAAGAAATATGCCATTAACAGATGGGTATTTAAATTGATTAATTAGATTCCATGTAGTTCCAATTTATTTTGTTGTCGCACGAATAACTATGTGTTACCAGATCTTTACTCTTCCAAGTTTTCTCTTGTATGTAGGATTGGAATCGAGCGATGACGTGCCCAACTACTAACTCAGATTGTCTGTTTCAAATGATAAACAAAACTGGCTTCCTTTTCCAATTTTGTCACATCAATATCTCCCTTGTCTCATAATCTTTATCCATGATTCCTTTTCTATTGGATTCATCTCCCTCTCATGTTTTCTACAAGCCTTAGTGCATATCCTCATATGTCCTAAAATGTAAACACTCATTGAGTGCCAATTCCCTGAACCATCCCATATTCTAGAGCTACTAAACCTATTTCACACCCCCATAAACACATCTAGAAATCATTACCGGCTTTCTCCTTTCCCTCCTTCACCATCAAATGGGACCATGGACCCCTATGTCTCAATTGTGGATAGAAAGTGCATTACCGGTCACCTCCTTTCCTCGTATTTTCTTCGAGCCATCTCAATCCCATCACCTTTGTGGTGAGCTTCTTAGACCCTTATAATTTCTTTTCCCACATACTATCTGACCCACATTGTTTCCATCTATTTTCCTCAACTCCATTTACCTACATGTTGACGACAAGATTGGGTTGGTTGCTCGATGATGTGGTTTACTCACTTAAGTTTCACAGTTTATTCCAAGAGCCCTGGTTTCTTTAGGCATTTAGACTCTACATCGTCGATTGTTGGGTTCTTGTCTGGATTTTTGATTCAGCCTATTATGCCTTCATGATGTATATATTGACTCTCCAACTTCACCATGGTTTCTAATGATTTTAGTCCCTCTAGCCTCAACTTCTTCTTCTATTGGTTTTTTTTATGGTTGGTTGTGGGTGAGGCATTAGAGATTTCATGTTCCCATCTCGCAGGATCCAAGTAATGTATAATTGTCCCTCCCCTAGATTCTTTGATCGTCATCTTTGTTGAGGGACAAGGCAAACGACCATATTACCTTTATGCCCTAACATTTATTTTTATTTTTATTTATGTTGTTATGGGCTTAAATGTCTCTCCACATATTCTGTTCTAATATGATGGTGCAAACTTTGGTCATGGGCAATGTATTGATATACCCCTATCATGCCATATGAATGTAAATCATATGTGATGGCACATAAGTAACTTTTTGATGTGATTTTATTAATAAATTAGTAAATAGCTTTAACTTAGACAATTCATTATAATTAATTCAAATGCCAGAAAAATAAAAGAAAATATGTTTTGGAATTTTGATATTTTTCTCTATCCAATGGTACTAGTTTCATCATCAAATTCCAATTTAATAAATATGTGATTTTTAAGGATTTTCCCAATAGGATAGAACTTCTAAAATTTATGTCTAATAATCCATAAGTCCTAAAAAATTAAAATGAGGTATAAAATCATGAAAGTAAAATCTATACAAGGGAGTGGCTTTGGTGACCTAAATCAATAATAATAAAAAGATGACCTTTTAGGGTTTGATTAATTAATGTGAACTTAATCCGAATTTTAGATATGTCTAATAGGTGACTTGTGACTCTATTATGGAACTAGAATTGAGATGGTATATATCTGGACTCAATCTGAGGTGTGTTCTTTCCTTATTATCATATTGAACAATCATCCATATTTGTCTCTCTCTTTTGGTCCTTTGGACATATTACCCTATACACTCTATCTATCTTTTAATATGTATACTCATATGAGTAATTTTATGCTGATGTTGATCTTCTAATCTCCTTTTTTTAGCATGCTTATTTGAACAAAGTTGTATCTTGTCATACTATTCCATTTGAAAACCCTAATTTAATATATTGAATTAAATGAAACATCAACATCCAAGTGGTGGATTTTTTAGTTTTATGATGCAACTTACTTGTGTGATTTACGGAATACTTATTTTTGGATCCTCTAACCCCACATGATATCTTCTGGATATTCTCATCCATTATTTGAGCTAGACGATACTTTATCTTTTGCACCCTATTAGCACGTTCGATTTACGAGTCATAATTAGAAGTAGTGACACCATATTTATTTTAGGCACTAAGGTTTTAGTCATCTTGGATCCAATGCACTGAGGTTTTAGTCCTATTGTAATATATTATATTTTGAGCACTGAGGATGTAGTCCTCCTGTCAAGAACTGAGGTTTTAATCCTCTTTCCAATGCACTGAGGTTTTAGTCCTCCTACAAAAACTATATTTATTTTGAACTGAGGTTTTAGTTCTCCTGCCCCTTTGTATGGAATATATGGATTCCTACCCTACTTTTTAGTATATGCTAGTCTACTTATTAGTCACCATTGAATTGTTTGTGTTTAGTGATATTATTTATGTGACATCGCTAAAAGGCAATAAACTCTCCTTTTTATTATCTTCTTTACATGTTCTCCTTGATATACAACTGGATGTTCCTTATCTCTTTTGATCTGGGAAGACTTGATAAAGTTTATTGATTTCCCTTTTCCTGATATTGTATTGAAATCAAATTTATATGCACATGCTGATTTTTATTAAGACATATTCCATTTTTTTTTCTTTTTTGGGGTGTTCTTCCAAACCCTTAGGTGAAGGACATGGTGGACCCAACATGATGATTTCAACTTGGATTAGTGAAGCGGACTCTTATGAGATAGAATTGAGATAGTTAGGAATTTCCTCTGCCTAGAAGTTAAAGCTGTATCTTTCATATAACTCCATGTGAGACAATAATATGTAAACTTTTAAAATTGAATATAGTCATTACATTTATTTTCTCTACTATAATTTGGTCTTGTATACCATTCATTTAAGAGAAAAAAAAATATACACCTATTCCATCATGCTTATTAGTGTGTTTGGTTTAGATGGTATATTCCTCAACTAAGTGAGGAGTAGATCCCTTCTTGGTCCCACTCCTTACAATTATCTACCTTTTATTTTTGAAAAAGACAACTGCTACTTACAGTTTAATTAGGTTTTTAAATCGCTAAATATTTTTACATAGCTAAATATAAAAGTGACGCTTTGAATTTAATACATATGTAAAACTTAAACATGTCATAATGTCTTTTGAGAAGTTTGTATGTGAGTGTGGGAATACTTTGGTGTGCTATAAATAAGGTCTGTTAGGAACTTAGTTAAACACTCTTCTCTTACCCTAACACTCACTAAGTTATACGAATAGTCTATAGTTTGTCATCTTCACATGTGAAAGATGAGTGCTTCTCTATTGCTTCGTGAGTGTATCTAGTTGGAGAACATCACACTTCCATATGATACTCTAATGGTGATTTATATATGTAAAACCCTACTTTTCTGGTGATCTTCTTTGAGATTCTTACTCAATTTTTAAAGTTCTTCTATACATACACTTTTATTTGGATCTAATAAATTGATCTCTTCAAACCTATTAATATTAATTGAAATTTCTTGGTATTGCATGAACAACAATTAATTTCAATAGTTTCTGAGAAATCATGTATTGTCCTTAATAAGATGGCAAACCAAGGATATCTTCATTTCGAGATTGACACTAATGGTACAGGCAAGAATTTTAAATGTTAGTAAATCTAGATGATAATTTGGCTTACCCTAGTTGGCCTGGTTGACTTCATGGAACATGATTCACTACTACAGAAACAGCCTTTGGCGTCGGTTGTTTAACCCCCTTTGGCGTCGGTTTCTGACCGACGCCTATGTGGGCGCCGCTAAAGGTCGAACACTTCGGCGTCGGTTTTTTAACCGACGCCAATAGTCCATATAGGCGTCGGTCTTTTAGTAGATAACCGATGTCAAAAGGGTTTGCGCCACAGAAAACGGCGTCATCTAGGACACATTCTGCGTCGGTTATCTACTAAAAGACCGACGCCTATATGGACTATAGCGTCGGTGTTTACTTGGTAACCGACGCAGAAAGAGTCCTAGATGACGTCGTTTTCTATGGCGCGAACCCTTTTGGCGTCGGTTTTCTATAAAAAACTGACGCCATACTTCAAGACGACACGGCCGTGCTTCCAAGCACGGTCGTGTTTAGTACTATAGGCGTCGGTTTTATATGAATAACTGACGCCTTTTCCACCACGGCCGTGCTATCCTGCACGGTCGGGTTGTTTGTACTATTAGGCGTCGGTTTTTATCCAATAACCGACGCTGTAGGTCTTTGCTGACGGTTTTCTGTAAATAACCGATGCCTATATCTATTTTTTTATATCAGTTTGCAGGCCTGCTGTGGCTGGTCAGCAGGATGAGAACCTGCAGTTCAGTTTTCTGAACTGCAGGTTTACGACATCCATTGATATCAGCCTACAAACAGGCCACAAACCTGCAAAAGTCCCAAGGAAAATTTCACACAAGTAGATACATTCAGACATCAATTCAATTCTCACATTCAGACATATAGAAACATTCAAATACATGTATTAACATTCAGAAATATTCATTTACAAAGTATCATTCATTATCGCTATCAACATCCCAATTATATCTTACAGTTGCCACTGCTTGTATGGCTTTTGCCCATTCTTCTCTTATTTCATCTAATGCTTCCATCGTATATGGAGCATGTGTATATTTTTTAAGCTTTACCTATAGTGTGGTCAGTTTTAAACACCTGCAAAGAGAATGATGTATATATATAAGTAATAATATAAAAATAAGATTGATATATTTCATACTAACTAATGAGACTATATATAATACCTCATGTATGTTATCGATGTCCAATGCGGCATGTCGGATAATCATCTGCATAAATCGCATCACATAGTATGCGCATGCCCAACCGTTGTCTTGTGTAGCACACTATAAATTAAAACATACAAAATAATACAACTAAGCACAATTCACATCAATAATATATACATTGGAGTCGGGAACTTACTTGTACGTTCTACCCATTTATTGGCTGGTTCTTTTTCCTTGGGACCGTTCCTCCAGCCTTTTTGAATGCATCTAAACCGCTACATGTTAATATAACATAGTAAATTGCATAAGTAAATAGTAATGTAATAACAGATGTTAACGGATACAAAAATGAAATATTTCTCACCAGAATAATGGCATTCTCATTACGTGTCCAATTTTAGTGTTTAATGTACTTCCCGCGGGATCTAGATAATAAACAGTGAACGTCCCGGGGACAATAACTAGTAACTCCCAATGTTTACCGCTAGAGGTAAAACGTTAACAATTAATAACTCAAAATGCACAATAAAAATGGAATTTTCTTAAGTCCAAATTATAAATAAAGTAAACTTACTTGACATTGAATGGAGCTATTATTATCGTCTTCTTTTGCTGACCAAAAATTGTAAAAGCATCTATACAGTATTGTTGAACACTATCGGGGTCTTTAGCTGCCATACTAATCAATGATGGAATCAAAAATCCCACATGATCAAATGCAAATTGTTTGCATTGATCTTCGACTAAGTAGCTGCAAAATATGTATTACGTATGCATTAATATATAAGAAACCAGATCACCGTATCTTACACAAGGTATATAGATGTATAAACAAGATCTCACCTTATCCATGTCTCTATCATTGATGTATTCAGCCAAGCATACATCAACAGCTCAATAATATCTTGTATAAATAAAGACTATCGTATGATTGACCTGCATAATCTGCATCTAAAGAAACAATTATAGGGCAATGTATATTATGTGCCCGTAGCCAACATGCCATTCCCCTACAAGCAGGACCTAACAGGTATGTTAGGTCAGTTGGAACCCAACTTGGTAATGTGGGAAGTGGAGGTGGAGGCCTAGGTGCTCCTGGTGTCTTCTTTTTAACCTGTATATATAATTTCAGATCAGTTGACCTCATATATACACATTAACAGTCTAAATCAATGTAAATTTATCTTACAATTTCAGTAGTGTAGACGACATCTGCTTTGGGCCATAATATGACCCCGCTTTCTGCGTCAACAAGTGTATCAATATCCGGGTGGGGATATGGCAATGTAGCTTCCCTCCAATCGGGTAACACATGTAATGGGCCCACACGAACGTAGCCATGTGGTATTGGAGTCCCGTGAAACCTTTCCCCAGGAAGGGACAGGTAAGCCTGCGCCTCTGCAACAACGTAGTCTTGTATTCTTAAGCGGCATGGCTTCAATGCCTACAAATTTACGTAAAGAATGTTATACATATATACATATCATCTTGAAAACATATCATCTTGAAAAGACTAGCTACAATGTCATAAACAATACTTACAGCAGACGTGTTAGGCGATGGGTCTCCAGGATTACTCACAGTCTGTGCATCAGGAGAAGAGTGGGTCTCCATAGGCTGATTGGAAGCCTGAGATGCCTGCCACCGCAGCAATTCTTCCTTGACCTTCTCAGCAACTACATCGTTGACCTTCTTAGCAACTATATCCTCGACTCTCTTATTCTCCTATACATGGATAAAAGAAACATTAGCTTCTTATTATTGAATTTCCTTTTGCAGTATCATTCTAAAAAAAGAATAGGTTACCTCTTCTTGAAAAAGTCCCGCTCTGGGTTTGCGCTGGGATGGCCCAAAGAATGCTTTGATGCCCACACCAGCGCCTGCACCCCTAACACGTCCAGGATGCTCTGGGTTACCCAGAGCAACTGTCAATTCATCCCTTATGCCCTGAGGGATGAACGTGCCTTGTTTCCTCTGCTCGTGCAGCTCCCGCTAATCACCATCAACAGAAATTGGTAAGTTAACACCACAAATAATCAATATTCAAACGATTGCTCTAAGAGTTGTATTTTACCATTTTCGCAGCCGCCTCAGCAGTTACGGGCTTCTTTATTTCACCCTTCTTGTTTTGCCTCCCAGCTATCCAGATATCATGGCGAGGCATGGGTGTGGCAGACTCCTGAGTAGGAGTAGACTCCTGAGTAGGAGCAGACTCCTGAGTAGCCACAGACTCCGCATGTAGTCTTTGGCGAACGCTTGCATAGCCTTTTGGACCCATAGTGTGGTCATGCACATTCAGTGCACGCCTTGCTTTTTGTGCGTCACTGAGGGCCTAGTTAGTATGCACATTAATGATTTGGTTAGTATCACTAAATGTTAATCTTGAATAGGTGAATACAATGTATATTAATTAAATTGGGAGTGACACCTAATACCTTGAATTCTTCAGATTTTCTTGAAGCAACAAAATTGTCCCAATCTTCTTTGTCCAAGAAGTTCCATTGTTCAAGGGCTGACTTCTTTTTCTTATCACCCTCTTTTATGTATTCTCTGTTCAGATTTGTCCTATAATTCCTAAGCATCTTTCCAGCGCATTGCATCACACTTTTACGATGCAACTTCTCATCCAATGCAAATAGATTCTGTAAAATAGAAATGTTATTAACTAGTATCCAAAATAGAATTGCAAATAATAGAATTTGTAATCTACAAAATAGAATTGCAAATAATAATAACTCACGCATAAATCCTTCCATATCAAGTCTTTTTTCCCCTGAGGAACTTTATGCCAATTATCATACTTAACACCACAATGGCTCCGAGTGGTACACCCAAGATAGTTTACAAAATTATTGTGGTTCACTCCAATTGCATTTCCTCCATTATCAAACTCCACAACCAATTTGGATCCACTGCCACTAAGCGCTATTAACTTCTTCAACAGAGTGATGCCCCTTTTCTTGTTAAGTGTTTGGTGTTGCGCATCAAGTTGCTCCAGTGCTTCAGTGGGTACATGTGCATCATCAACCTAAAATTTGACAAAAATAAACACACTGAATTAGCCCAATATAGAAATATAAGATATATGACATAACTAGAAGATAATGAATTTTATATAAATACATGATATGTTTTTAGAACTTATATTGGTATCCTCTCCATGCTCATCATGGACAGCATGCTCATTATGGACTTCATGCTCATCATGGACATCATGCTCATCATGGTCAGCCATCTGAAAATGTCATTAAAAAGGCAAACATTTAGCATTTGTATTAACTAGAAAAAGTCAAACATTTAGCATTTGTATTAACTAGAAAAAGGCAAACATTTAGCATTTGTATAAACATACATGTCTCTAAAATTGTGATCTTTTATCAATTAACAATCCTTCATTGTGATCTCCACGCACATATAAGTCATCATTAGCTTCAATATTTTGTGGAGTTGGAAACCCAACTGAGAATGGACTGGAGTCATCATACTTATCATAGTACTCTTCTTCATCTATAGGATCTTCAATGAACTGTCTTTTACCATGAAGAACAACCGACCATTTATCATTCGCAGGATCATCGATATAGAATATTTGTTTCGCCTGTGATGCCAATATGAATGGTTCACCCTTCTCGCCAATCTTTTCAAAGTTCACCAAAGTGAAACCCAATTCATCCACTATAACTCCTTTGGTGTTATCAACCCAATTACATTTAAAGAGCGGAATTTTGAAATCTATGTAGTCAAACTCCCAAATGTCCTCAATGACACCGTAATATGACATTTTAGCTTCACGTGGACTCTTATCCTTTGCACTTGCAAAGTACATAGTCGACGCTTGAAGAGTGACCCCACTATTTTGGACGACACTCTTATCATCTTGGCGCTTTGTGTAATATGTGAATCCATTAATGTCAAACCCTTCGTAAGACATAACATTCGGTTTTGGTTTAAAGGCAAGGCATTTGATAGTTTCTGTAATATCATTTGGTGTTTGAGATAGTTGATGTAAGACTTTATCTTCAAACCACTTAGTAAAAGTCTTATTATGCTCTCTAGCAAGCCACATTGAACTTGCTCGAGGATGTTGTCTCTTTATGTAATTGGTATGTTCCTCGATATAAACACTCACTTCGTCCATATTGTGTAAAATATACAAGTGAGCTTGTTCCAACTGCTCACGGCTGATTACTTTCACCCGTGATCCCAAAATTCCTTTGCCCTCCTCAATATTCTTGTCATTATCAGGAGTGTCATTACCACTGAGAAAGTCATTGCAAAAATCCATAACCTCTCTCGCCACATAACCTTCAATAATACTCCCTTCAGGCCGATAACGGTTTCGAACATCACCTTTAAAAACGCTCATGTATCGTTCAAAGGGATACATCCAATGCAAGAAAATTGGTCCCAACATTTTCACTTCCCTAGTCAAGTGGAAAACAAGATGTACCAAGATATCAAAGAACGAAGGAGGGAAATACATCTCAAGCTGACATAGGGTAACAATCACTTCTCTTTGCAAATTATCGAGAGTATCAGGGTCAATAACTTTGCTGCATAGACTGTTGAAAAAGAAACAAAGTCTAGTAATTGCAAACCTTACATGCTTCAGCAATATAGATCAAATTACCACGAGAAATATTTGTTGCATTAGAGTGTGACAATCATGAGATTTAAGACCTATCAACTTCAGATCTTTCATTGATACCAATCTACGGATGTTGGATGAGTAACCATGTGGCACCTTAACATTTACCAAGCATTCACAAAAAGTTTTCTTCTCCTTTCTAGACAATGTGTAACAAGCGGGAGGTAAGTATGTTCTTTTATTACCCATTTCACGTAATTCTGTTAATTCTGACCTTATTCCCATTTCACGTAGGTCCAGTCTGGATTTTATCCCATCTTTAGTCTTACCTGGTATATTTAACAGAGTACCAATGATGCTATCACAGACATTTTTCTCAACATGCATTACATCGATACAATGCCTGACTGTCAAAGAACTACAATAAGGAAGATCCCAAAATATTGACTTCTTCTTGAATGAGGAATTGTCACTCCGTGTGGCCATACTACATTGTGATTTCTTACCAAATTCATTGACAATGTCTTTTACTCTTTCATAAACAACATCCCCTAGTATAGGTTTAGGTGCACTCCGTTCATCATTCCATCCATTGAATGCTTTGCGCTTCCTACGATACAGATGGAATTTTGAAAGAAACCTTCGATGACCAAGATATACAGTCTTGCCGCCATGTTTTAGTCTTATTGAATCAGTGTTTTCTTCACATATAGGACACGCTTTAGCTCCTTTGACACTATATCCAGACAAATTCCCATATGCTGGAAAGTCATTAATAGTGCAAAACAACATAGTGTGCAAACGAAATGTCTCTCTTGCTGAAGCATCATAGGTCATCACACCTTCAGCCCAAAGTTTCTTTAAGTCATCAATCAAACGTTCAAGATAAACATCGATATCATTTCCGCGTTGTTTAGGGCCCGATATCAACAATGACAACATAACGTACTTATTTTTCATACACATCCAGGGAGGAAGATTGTATATAACAAGCATGACTGGCCAAGTGCTATGTTGGCTGCTCAATGTCCCGTACAGATTCATCCCATCTGTACAAAGCCCAAGTCTTAGATTCCTATATTCTTCACCAAATTTGGGGTACAATAGATCAATCTTCTTCCACTATGGGGAATCAGACGCATGTCGTAGGATCCCATCATTATTTTTCTTAACATCTGCATGCCACCTCAAATTCTTCACGTCTTTCAGATTTGCAAACAAGCGTTGAAACTGTGATATTATAGGTAGATACCACAACACCTTGGCAGGAGAACCAGTTTTGGACTCCCCCGAAGTCGTCAATTTATACCGTGACACACCATATTTTAGACAATCTTTCAAATCTACATAGTCCTTTTGAAATAATACACAATCATTCGGGCATGCATGTATCTTCTTGGCCTCCATTCCCATAGGGCACAACATTTTCTTTACCTGGTATGTTGAGATTGGCAGCTCGTTTCCTTCAGGAAGAATTTCTTTCAACAAAGTCAACAATTCAGTGAAGCTTTTGTCGCTCCATCTATTGTTAGCTTTCAACTTATACAATCTCAACACAGCGCTAAGCTTCGTAAACTTAGCACAGCCTGTGTATAACGGTATCTCAACATCATGCACAATGTTTCTAAAGATAGGAGGTGGATCGGTGTGCTCTACCCTACAACTATCTAGCATCACATCAACGATGTCTGCTGGAACTGGTTCGTTCACATTTACGTCATCGGAGGCAATTTCTTCTTCCACCCAAGCACTGCTATCGACATCTACTGGTTTCGATTTTGAAATCTCTCCATGCCAGTGCCATTCTGTATAGCCTTGTACAATCCCGTTGCACATGACATGACTTTTGATTTCCTCACCAGTGTTGACTTTCAAGTTGTTACCGCAATGCCTACATGGACAGTAGAACCTATCTGTAGGTTTTTTCCTATGTTCCTCGGCAAATCTAATAAACAGATCAAGACCAGATATAAACTCTGGGGTGCAACGATTACGAATGGACATCTATGATCTATCCATTCTGTGATCAGAGAAAACAAGTATATATTAGGAAACAAGTATATATTAGAAAAAGATTAGGGTATACACTTACATCCTACCTAAGTGTATAATGTGATGTCATTCTTATATATAATAAATGTGTACCACCTATCCCATCCTTGAACACCTAATCTCACTAGTAAGTGTATAATGTGTATTGGGTTTTCAAGAAAATTTCGACAACATTTCCCCGCTGTTCTCTAAGTACATATATACTTAGAGAACAAACGGGGAAATGCTACCGAAATTTTCTCGAAAACCCAATACACATTATACACTTACATCCTAAGTGAGATTAGGTGTTCAAGAACAGTCCAAAACCGGGGACTATCCAAGATTTACTCCTAATGAGTCAATCTTGGACGGGTTTCTAGGCCAACAAACACATTTGATGTCATTCTTATATATAATAAATATGTACCACCTATCCCATCCTTGAACACCTAATCTCACTAGTAAGTGTATAATGTGTATTGGGTTTTCAAGAAAATTTCGGCAACATTTCCCCGCTATTCTCTAAGTACATATATACTTAGAGAAAAAACGGGGAAATGCTACCGAAATTTTCTCGAAAACCCAATACACATTATACACTTACATCCTAAGTGAGATTAGGTGTTCAAGAACAGTCCCAAACTGGGGACTATCCAAGATTTACTCCTAATGAGTAAATCTTGGACGGGTTTCTAGGCCAACAAATACATGTGTTGTCATTCTTATATATAATAAATGTCTATAAACTATAGGCAACATGGTTAATCCTAATCAACAGAGCATTATTAAATAATAAATCAAGAAATCAATAGTTTCAAACAAAAGGTCTAGGAATCTTTACTAGACATTATATGTTATAACCATTGGTTTAATAACCCTATTTCCGCATGTACATGTTTATCAACTTTAAAACCCTATAATTCATGAAATCATTCTAATTCAATTTAATATGTTGGGAATTTGTTGTCGCATTTCATAACTACAATAAATAAGGAAAATGCTAAACAAGAAAAATGCAAAGTAAAAAGGAAACTACACAAAAGAATTGATGAATAACACACATAATAGAAAGGAGACTACATAGTACATCATACTCTATATATGAGGAAAACTTAATAAAAAGGTGGATGGCACTGTTTTACTTGATATATTCATGCATTAATAAAAAGGTGAAACTCTGATTTAAAAACTCTGTTGTTATTTGATAAAAAATAAAACTAGGAATAAGTTGAACTTGTTGATGATGGGGTCCCCATACTACCTCACATATGAGGAAAACTTATTGTGGAAGTGGGGGAGTTAAATATGGACCGACTTAGGCACAGACCTCACCCAACATATGGGGAAAAGGGCATGCCCCAGCATTGTATAATGGTTTCTACTAGTTGCAGCTTATTATAGTATAAGGCAAGCGGGAGTGATGAACTCAATAATGGATAAAGAAGAGGGCATACCGGTCTGGAGAGGAGCTGTGGTCTGCAGACGGTGACACAGAGTGGGCGATGGCGGTGGAGAGGAGCTGTGGTCGAACCGGCGGCACGGCGGAGAAGCAGCTAGCAACCCTAAACCCTGGCGGTGGCACGACGGCGGTGGAGAAGCAGCTTCTGTCGGCCTGGCGGCGGCGGCTTGGAGGCACTGGCGGCGGCGTGGAGGCACCGGAGGAGAAGGCGGCACCGGAGAAGGAGGCACGGCGGAACTGTTGTGGAGGTGTGCGGCGGAGTGGAGGGTCGGGTGACAACAGAGGGGTGGTTGCGGCGGGAGCAGTTTAGGCGATGAAATAGAAGAAAGGGGAAGAGTCGGGTGATCGCAGGATATAAAGTTCACCAATAGCGTCGGTTGTTTGTCACAACCGACGCCTAAACCACTTTAGCGTCGGTTGTGACAAACAACCGACGCTTAAGTGGACGATATTTTCACGAAATTGTTTGGCGGGAACCACTTGCGGCGTCGGTTATCTGTTGATAACCGACGCTGAAAGTGACACTTTTCGCGCAAAGTTTCATCACACATAGGCGTCGGTGGCTATTTAAATAACCGACGCAGTATGTGAAACTTTTTCTTTTCGCTCGAAAATTGGATTTCGCGGGAGATTTTAGGCGTCGGTTTGTTATTGTCAACCGACGCTGAATACAAAGCGGTACCCGTGTCTGGCTGGTCTTCGAATATAGACGTCGGTTTGCTTAAACAACTGACGCCTTATATGATAGGCGTCGGTTTTCCTTAATAACCGATGCCCAGAAAAGCAACACTGAATGCTATTTCTGTAGTAGTGTATATTCCCCTATGCCACATGAGACTATATCTAAACATATTGAGAAAATTGATGGGTGGAAAGAGAATACTTGTTTGTGTCGAGGATATATCCTCGTCTAACTGTCCAAGGTCATGTTTGACATCGATAGTTATCTTGCTACTGAATATAATAGGAGTATATCATGTTTTTGGAAGTTTTTGATAGAATAAATAATATATATGACCAAGATCTTGAAAGCTATTATGTTTCTAAACATATTAGGTTTCATATATTAGTATGTAGATCCATTTTTTAAAAGACACATGAATTTCAACTCTTGTGTCATGAATTCAAGAATCAAATATGTAGCTACTTGATAAATTTGGTATGTTGTCAATCATTCAAAAGTTTCACAAGTCTTAGAGGGCCTTTGGCCAATATTTCAAGCACAATAAGGATTATTTGACCCTAAATGAACTGATGATTGATATCTCAAATGAGAGGAACACTTGAAAGAGAAAACTAATATGCATGTTGACTCAATCGTACTACTACTAATAAACCCTATGATGATAAAAAACAAAAGAACTTGAATCAACCTAAGGCCAATATCTAAAAGATACAAAAAAAACCTATTGGAGTTTTAGGATAGTTGGCCACTGGAAAAAATATTATAGTACAAAGAAGGCCAAGAAATTTTCCCCATATTCAATTGAGGAGGCAGAAATAAACGTGATGACTATTTACTGTAAACTCGATGATAGGTATGTGTCTATTAAAACTAAAGTTCTTTCTATATTTCAACCACTACAATTGGTTTTATATGTTGGGGCTAATGTGCATTAATGTGTTGAAAAGTCCTTGTGTGTCTCTTATAAGGCATCTTTAGGAATAGTTGTAACTTTTAGCAATTCTATCTCTATATAAGTCAAGGAAAAGGACAATTAGATCTCCAATTTTCATCAGGAATTGTTCTAGCACTTCATCAGTACAATGTATTTCAACCATCCAGTGCAACATTCACAATGGCCTAACTATAGTCATAGAATGTATATGTATATATTGAAAGAAAATAAAGTAGTTGTTAAATGTGATCATGATGGTTTATTCTTTTAGTAAAGGATATTTATGTGATTTAAAGAACTTATTTAAAATTCATGATTAACCATTTAGCTTTTTATGCAAATAATAATTTGGTTTTTTTGAATCTTGTTTCATATGAAGTTTGGCATGTGTATTTGGTCATGTGAATGTTAAATCAATGAGGCAAATAATTAATTTTGATCTAACTTCTAAATTTGTCATTTAAAAAATAATTGTGAAATATTTGTCCATGCTAAATTACATAGATATCATTTTCATATTGTTGATACGATTTTTTAAGATTTTTTATTTAGTGCATACAAGAATTTGTGAATTCATCTAGTAGGGATCAAGAACATAATTTCATAGCCTTTGTATGATGATTTTAGTTAATATTTTTACACTTAGTTTCTAAAAAATAAAGATTGTTTGATAAATTTAAAATCTTTAAGAAAGAAGTAGAAACCCAAATTGTAAGGCACTTAATGTTAAAGTCCAATAGGGGCAGAGTATATACCTCAAACATGTTCTTAGAACTTTAGTTCTAGGGTGTAGTACATGATGTGATATCTACATATTTACCACAATCCAATGCGATTGTTGAACGAGAAAATTGTACCTTGATAGATATGGTAAATATTCTTCTCCAAAGTTCTAGTTTACCTAAATTTGTGTGGTATGAAAATCTAAATATGCCTTGCCCTATTCTGAATGGAGTTCCCCATAAAAATAAGAAAAGTATCATGCTCAAGTAACGGACAGTCCATAAGGCTAGTCTTAGATATATTTGAGTGTGTGGGTGACCCAGTAAGGTATTGTGCATAATATAAAATGAAGAAATTGAAACAAAAAAGGTAGATGACATATTTTTGGGATATGTGGACACAAACTCTACAAAAAACTCTTGATTTTTATATTAAAATCTTAGGTATAGATTTCAACACTATTGTGAAATTCTCAATGAAATAAAGTTTGATTTTTGACATGAAACTTGGTTTGCCTAAGTAAGTTTCTCAGGAAGAAACTAAAAAACAAAGGTTCCATGTCCAAAGATTGGGAAGGATGACAAATGTTGTAGAGACATGGAATATGATATTTTTGAAGGCAATGATATAGAGGAAATAGTTGAATTAAGGATAAGTAAATGACCCCAAATATTTAGGAAGTGAGTATTTTAGTTACAATATTGAGTATAGTTCCATGTCATTCAAACTAACAATTTCTTCACGTAAATCTATGATTTTTACCATAAGTCGTTAATGATGAAATACATTGATTTCTCAGATAAAACTTGAAATATTAGATCTCCCTCCCAATTTTTCTGCTATTTGTTGTAATTGGGTCTTTTACAAGAAAAAAATGTGTACATGAAAATCAATAAGTACAATGCTAGATTGGTTTCTAAGGGCTATACGCAAGGGAGATAATAAACTATTCTGATACAGATTTCCATTTTCATAGATGACCAAAATTCATATGTTTTTAGCCTTGTCTTACATTTATAGTCTCCCTATTCATTAGAAAATGTGAAGACAATGTTCTTACACAATAATCTTGAGCAAGGTAGAGATATGGAATGACTTGAATGTTTTGTGGGTTGTCAGAACGACTCCAAGGTGTGTAGACTTGTGAAGTCTTTGTAGTCCTTGCTTGCAACAAGACCCCAAACATTGATATGAAAATTTTCACTATGTGATACAATCTTTTGGCTTGAGAAATAGTTATGAGAAGAGTATTTTCTGCAAATTATTTATATTATGTTCTTATGTGGGTGTTATTCTACTTTGTGGTTCTAATGTGAAACTATTCTTTGAGTCAAAGTTATTTTTGTATATTACATTTGAGATGAAAGATAAGGCCATCATTGATTTGATTTGAGATGATACTTGATATAGTTAAGTATACATCACTTAAACCTATTAAGACTCTATATGATTCATCTAAATCCTTGTTAAAAAATGAAAGTAGATTTCTTTTGTACAAATTTAGCACTCTTATATCAATAGAAATGTATCTCATAGACTTAACCCGATTAGACATTGTGTTTTCCATGAGAAAGTTAAGTAGATACAGAAGTTGTCTCAATGGACTCATTTAAAATCTCTTGATAGAGTCTTGAGGTACATAAAGGGAACTTGTTTGCTTGGGATGAAATATTAATAAAAGCCTTATAAAGTCAAGGGACATAATGATTCAAAATGGATACCCATGAAACTTTTGAGTAATTGGGTCTCAAGATATGTATAGAGGTGTTTTATTCCAAAGATCTAAGAAAACTACCATATTTTCACAATGGACCTTAGAGGTTGTGTTTTGTTCTTTAGGAGAAACTAGACTAGAAGTTGAATAACTACATGGAATCATTGAATACCAATAGTAAAGAATTCATTCATGTAATCTTAGTTACTATGATAGCACAAAAACTACTACCAAGATAAGGTGTTTCAAGTACAAATAAAAAATAGCATATACATATCCCAGTAAACCTCATGTTTGTAAGGAAGTTTGTGTCTAGTGGGGTGTGTCTACCAACTATGTTGGTAACAAAGATGATATTGTAAGGACCCTGACCTTCATTTTGGGCTTACCCTATTTGCTTTACCTAAACCTTTTGTTTAGTTGTTTGCTAATCACTTGAGTTGTGGTTAGGGCTTGTTTGTGCTTTGTTGAGAGTTTGATGTGCAACTTGCAAATTACCCAAGTTTTAGGGTTGGTGTGCAAGTTTGTCACCTTGAGAGATGTCTTTCTCCCTCTCCTTGCATCCTCTAGAGTTGAGAGGATGGGTTGGGCACCTTGCTTGAGTTGCTTTGGGCCTCGTTTGAGCTTGTTCAAGCTTAGGCTTGTTGTTGGGCTTTCTTGGGCCTTGTTTGAGCTTGGTTCCGCCTCCTTGCTAGGTGTATCGGGCAAGGGTGTATCGAGCAAGGGGTGATATCGGCCTAGGTGGTCCTTGTGACCTAGCTTCGTTTGTGTCACCCTTGGTGACACTTGTTGCTCTTTGCTAACAAGGTGGCATAGCTTGGATAAGTGGTGGTTTGGACGAGCACATGTGGAGCAGCCCTCTAGTGGACGCCCACTTGACCCCCTTGTATATATACCCACTCCTTTTCTAGCTTCTAACTCCTTTAATTTCCTTAGTTGCTTCCCTTCTCTCTTCGTGGACGATATCCTTTGGTGGAGCTTGGAGGGCGATATCCTTGGCAGCCTTATCTCTAGTCTTCTTCTTCCTCTAGTGGTGGCTGAAACCCTAGAGTGTCCTTACTTGTTCTTCTCTTATGATGAGTATCTTTTTCTCTCTTTCCTTGGCAACTTCTCCTTCTTGGTTGTCTTTCGGCCATGGTGGTTATAAGCTTCTCTTCTATTCTTATGATGGCTGAAGGTAGTGCCTTAGTTCTTAGAGCATGGAGCTTGGAGCTTTTGAGCTTAAGGAGTGTGCTTGAGGCGGGTTACATAACTCCTAACCCTAACTATACTACTTCCTTACCATGTTGCTTTGTTATATGCTATCTTGATCGGCCATGTTATCTTGCTAGATATGTTTCTTGCTTTAATGGTCATGTTGTTGCCAAGATGAACCATGGACCTTGTTGGCTGAACCTTGGATGTGGGTTCCTTGGGCAAAACCCCTCTCTTAGTTGTTGAGAGGTGAGCCTAGGGTCTCTTAATTCAAGGGTGTGTTGTGGCATGTTCTTTGGCCAAAACCATTTTCTCCCTTTGGTCTTGAGAGGTGAGCTTAAGCTCTAGTTGTGTGGGCGAAACCCCTCTCTCACTTAGTTGTTGAGAGGTGAGTCTAGACTCTAGTTTCTTGAGCAACACCCCTATCTCTCACCATGGATTTGGAAGAGTGAGCCTTTGGTTGGGTGTTGACCTAGTTGTTGGTTGGTTGGCCGATATGGTGATGATCTACCTTGCTGCCTGATATGTGATAGAGGTTGTGCAAGACCCTTCTCACTTAGTTGTCGAGAGGTGAGCCAACACTCTTGATCTTTTAGGTTTGGGTGGTTGTCTTCAGGTTGAAGATGAATAACCCGATAGGTTGTGTAATCTGATATCCCTTGATGCCCGATATCGTTTTATGAAGAGGTGAAACCTGATATCTTTGACAACCCAAGATGTCTTGTTGCCCGATATAGTTTTGTGTAAGGTGGTGCCCGATATCCCTCTCATAAGGTTAAGTTTGGATGATATACTTGGTGGTTGTCTGTTGACCCCTGACCATTATGAGTTCTGGGAGAGTTGACCCTTGGGAGATATGTAGTGCTGACCGATACACTACTGAGGTCATTATCAGCTATGACCCTTGTTACCATTGTGTTGTGCACATTATCAGTCTAATTAAAGTGCTTAGCCTATTATGCTGGTCTTTGAGGTGTTTCCCGATATCGTGATTAGTGGTTGCCTCAGTCGATAGCGGTTTAATCCATAACAGTTGTATGTTAGCCCATTATGGTGTTGTGCTACCCAGTATTGGCTTGATAGGGTGATGCTGCGTTAGTCAGTTGTACTTAGGGCATTATCGGGATGTGTTGGTTGGATGTTACCCGATAGGGCGTTAGCCCGTTATGAGTGATAACCCGAGAATGGTGTTAGCTGTTAACCATTATGTTGTTCTTGGGCATTGCCCGATATTGATGTTATAAGAGTGTTGGGCGTTATCGGCCTGACCTTGAGTGTTAACCCGATATGGGTGTCAACCCGAGATACATGTTGACCGATATCCATGCCAGCCCCTTTATGCAGTGTTAACGAAGACAGTGATGGACGTTACACCTTTGGTAAGGGTTGATACACCTATAGTGAGGAACGTTATGGGCTGTGATACCTTTGGTGAGGGTTTTCCCTTACCCAATATATCTATAGTGAGGGTTGTCCCTTACCCAATATATCTATAGTGAGGGTTGTACTTTGTGTTCTCTTGGTAACCCTAATGCTTGCTTTGATAGATATATGTGAATGATTATGCATAGGCATGTTCATCTATGTTGCATAAGTTAAATATCTCACAATAAAGTAACAAGTTAAAGATGTTCCTTGTACAAGTACCATTGTTTCTCTATGATTATGCTAACCATGCACGTTCCATGTGTATGGATATGAAATCAGGTAATAGCCATGGTGATGGTATGATAGTGATATGATATGGAACAGGAAGGGTTATGATGAACCCAGTGATATATGATGGGTGTTACCCATGGAATGGCAATGTGTGCCTTGATGATGGGATTGAGTCCCTGTGATGTTGATCCTCGAGATGGATCTTGATGAATGGCAAGAGGCCAAGTGGTAACATGTAATTTTGGATCCTCCTGATGGATCGGGATGATGTTGATGGCTTTATGAATAAGAGTGATAATGTAACACATGATAATGAGATCTATGTTGTTTACTGGTGTTATAATTTTCATGTTACATAACTTGGTTGAATCTTGTAATCCACTTAAAATATGTTAATTAATTATAGATGAATCTTTCATGTAGTTTGCCCTAGCCATAGATCCATCATCGTCAGGAGTTTGGTGATGGTGAAATAGGTTCTCCTAAGGGATAACCTGGAACGCATATTGTTGAATATGCAGGGTGCACCTATGCCCTAAGTAGTAGTGCATGTAGAGCATGGTGAACAGGCCCATGGCTTAGGATTAGATCACAATTTTAGGCCCGGGGTTCAGTGTGGTTAGAGCATGGTGACCAGGCCCATGGCTCAGGATATGTGATAGAGCATGGTAAACAGGCCCATGGCTCAATGATGATGGAGTACGGTGAACAAGCCCGTGGCTCAGTTTTCTAGCACTGATACCTATACCAAGGTGGGCTAGGCAGAGGGTAGCCTGACCCTGTGTGGCTGAGGCCACTTAAGAATGAGATTGAGGTCCTACTTGTTGGTTCTTGTGCACTGACCACAAGGGAAAGAGGTCGTGGAACCCGACTCTCCCATTGACCTTGTATGACAATCAATTGCGACCAAGTGATGGTCGGTTTGGATCTGAGTGGTATGACTCACTTCTTCAGGGAATAATAAATCATAATCCAACCATATAGTATATTTTCTTAGGGCAAACACAGAACATTGGTTGAGGCCTTGTTTGTATAGTTATCCTATCTTGTAGCTATTTATATGTTCCTCAGATGTTATGATAAGATCCTATAAGACTTGTCTTGTCAATCATGTTCATATATTATCTGTTTATATTCCTCTTAGATATTCTGGTAAGATGTTATAGAGATAGTTCTGCTCAGTATGTTGCATATATGATCTTCTTATATCAGTTACCTACTTTATTTGTTCTAGCCCTCCCAAGGTTTTATAATTCGACGGGGAGTTATGTTTCTCACTGGGACTGTGTCTCACCCCATTGGTTTAAAACCTTTTTTAGGTGGACATGCTGGACGTGGGGGTGATCGTGGTGTTGCAGCTGAGTAGCAAGAAGAACAGTAGAAGGCAAGAGTTGGATATGCTGCTTTTGCGTTGTTTTGTAGTAGAGTCCTAGAGTCATCATCCCTATACTCTCAGGTCCTTGGAGGTGTTTTGACGAGGTTTCATGATGTATAGTTGATATGGCTTTCTTATCCTGTTGATGACCTGGCTTAGTCTATTATGTACATAAATAGGTGGTAAACTCTTGTGCTTATGGGACAGCTAGATCCTATGAGCTGTGGACATGCATCAAGTTTATGTATATTTATATAACATGTTTCTTTGTAGGATGTGGATCTGGTTGTAATAGTTCCTTCCTTAACTGCTTTCCACAATCAGTTTTAATTAACATGTGATTTTCGTAATACGATGTTTATGACGGTTCCGCACATTTTTGAATTGTGTTTCACTATCTTTGTTATGATGGGATGTCACAAGAAGGTTGGTATCAGAGCTCTAGGTTTGCTGAGTCTACAGGGATCTAGGACTAGGCTTTCTATCTGTTCTTGTGATTTTTCTAGATTTTCTCATAATGACCTTCTGCCCCCAGCAGAAGATAAAGCTAAAAGTTGTTCTGGAAATCACGAAGAGCATGTTGCCGAGAGAAGTGTCGCTGCATCAGTTGATGGAGAGAGTGTGAATGCACATGAATATTGGGTGCCTGAGGTCCCCCAAATCGACCCAGCCATTCTTGAGAATCCTACCTACCAACACCTCATGGGATTGCTAATGACAAAGATGAATCTCATGGTGGAGAGATTACCTGTGCCTCTGCCAAGAGCACCGGTTCCCCGTGAAGAATCATCGGGTATTGGGAAGACCTTCGAGAAGCTTCGCCGAGTTGGAGCTTCAGATTATGCTAGAACGACTGATCCAGCGGACACAGATCTATGGCTGACATGTCTTGAGAAGGCCTATCAGATCCTCGACATCCCCGAAGCAGACAAAGTCAAGTACGTTGTCTACCTTCTGAAGGGTAGTGCTGGCCACTGGTGGGCCATTGAAGAAGAGAAGCGACCTGGTGAGATGATCTGTTGGGACATCTTCCGACGGGAGTTTGTGAGTCGATACTTCCCAAAGACGTATATGGACGAGAAGATCAGTCAGTTTGAGCATCTACACAAAGCATTTATGAACATCACTGAGTATGAGGCTAAGTTTATAGAGCTATTGAGGTTTTGTCATCACATGGCAGAGATAGATGAAGAGAGGATTAGATGTTTCGAGAAGGGTCTGAGTGATGAGATATTGACGACAACTACTGCGTTAGAGAATAGAGAGCACTTTTCTATGTTTGTTGAGTCGGTTCTGAGGATTGAGCGATCAGCTCGGGAGAAGAAAGATATGATGTCCAAGAGAAAGTCTGGTTAGTTTCAGAGGCAAAGGTATGATGGATTCAAGAAACTGATATTTTCTACACCGTCTGTTGTGCAAGGTTCCAGTGCACCGTCAGAGTGGTCCCTGAGTAAAGGAAAATGGCATGGTTTTTTGCCATCAAAGGCGTACATCACAGCTTCAGTGGTAGTGATAGGGCCATCTAAGCCGCAGTCGAGAGACCCGTCGTGCTTTCTTTGTGGACAGGTCAGGCATATCAAGTGGAATTGCCTGAGGAGAGAGGTTGAAGTATCACAACCATCGAGGCAGAGTCATCAAGTTAGTGGCACCAGAGGGCGAGGACACGGCCAAGCGTCACAAGCTGGATCATTTGCTCAAAGAAGCAGAGGGCATGGACGACATCAGGCAACATCTCGATTCTATGCTATGAGTCAGCCGAAAATGATAGTCAACCCATGAGTGGTGGCAGGTCAGATGGAGTTATTTCATTCTGATTTGTCTTCTTCTTGCTTTGTATATATTCTGGTTGACCCGGGTTCTACTCACTCTTTTATTGCTCATAGTATGCTTGATAGCTGTCTTTTACATGTTAGTTGTAAGAAAGATAGCTTGTTGTTAGAAACCCCTCTTGATGGTTCCTCGATGCTTCAAGAGGTGTGTCCATCTTGTGTTCTATCCTTTTTCCGGACACCACATACAATTGGATCTCATACCACTTGATATGCATGGATTCGATGTAATCCTTGGGATGGATACCTTAGAGAGGTATAAGGTTGTACTGGACTATGGTTCCAAACAAGTGGTGTTTGCTAATGATGGTGAGAAGTAGGTCTTCCAGTGAGATAGGAAGATTCTTCCGACGTGTTTGGTGTCATCAATGGTGGTAGAGAAGTTGTTGCGGCAAGGATGTAGAGCGTTCTTGGCTCATATTTTGGATACTGAGGCAAAAGGTCTGAGTCTTCAGGACGTGACAGTTATCAAAGAGTTTGAGGATGTGTTTCCCGATGAGTTTTCTAGTGTTCCCCCACCTTGAGAGATTGACTTTGAGATCAATCTAGTGCCAGTTACACAGCCAGTTGCTCAAATACCATATAGGATGGCTCCAGCTGAGATATCAGAGTTGAAGAAGCAGTTACAGGAGTTGCTGGATAAATGTTTCATCAGGCCAAGCACATTGTCGTGGAGTGCTCCCGTTCTATTCATGAAGAAGAAGGATGGATCGATGTGTCTATGCATATATTACTGGTAGTTGAACAAAGTTACGATCAAGAACAAGTACCCTTTTCCGAGGATAGACGATCTATTTGATCAGTTGTTTGGTTCTACCATGTTCTCAAAGATTGATCTTCAGTTTGGATATCATCAGTTGAGGATCAAGGATGGTGACATACTGAAAACAGCTATCAGGACGAGGTATGGTCACTTTGAGTTTGTGGTTATGCCGTTTGGGCTAACCAATGCACTTGCTACTTTCATGGATCTGATGAATAGGGTGTTTCGTCCGTTTCTAGATCAGTCTGTTGTGGTCTTCATAGATGACATCTTGATCTATAGTTAGGACAATCAACAACATGAACATCACCTTCGAAAAGTGTTGACTCTCCTTCGCCAACATCAGTTGTATGCCAAGTTTAGTAAGTGTGAGTTCTGGCTGAAGGAAGTAATTTTCTTGGGACATGTGATATTGGCAGAAGGAGTCAAAGTGGATCCCAAAAAGGTGGAGTCATTTATACAGTGGGAGCGACCGAAGACACCGACTGAAGTTTGTAGTTTTTTGGGTTTAGCATGATACTACCAGAGGTTTATAAAGAACTTCAATGTGATCGTGTTGCCATTGACGAAGTTAACCATGAAAGATGTACCTTTTATTTGTGATGATCATTGTCAGCAAGCTTTTCAGAGCTTGAAGGAGAAGCTGACTAGTGCTCCAGTGTTGGTGCTACCAGAGCTTGGGAAAGGCTATGTTGTTTTCTGTGATGCTTCCAAGAAAGGCTTACGATGTGTGCTGATGCAGAAAAATCATGTGGTTTCTTTTGCTTCACGACGGCTTAAGAAACATGAGGAAATTTATCTGACACATGATTTGGAACTAGCAGTGGTGGTCCATGCGTTAAAGATTTAGAGACACTATCTTTATGGGGAGGTGTGTCAGATCTTTACGGATCATAAGAACCTAAAGTATATCTTCTCGTAGAGTGAGATGAACATGCGACATCGTCGCTGGATGGAGCTAATAAGTGATTATGATTGCACCATTGAGTATCATCCTGGTAAGGCGAATGTGGTAGCTGAAGCGTTTAGCAGGAAGTCTTCTTCTCTTCCTACGAAGAAGGCACAATTGAGTTCTTTGATATGCCATAGGAGGAATATGTTCGTTGCTTCACGGTAGATGAATGTAAAGTTGGAAGTATCCTTGTTGGCACAGATGCAAGTGAAGCCTATGTTGAGGCAGAAGATCAAAGAAGCACAACAGGAAGATGCTACAGTTCAGTTGATCAGGACCAAATTTGGAGGCGAGAAGCGTGATGGCTTCCATGAGTTTGAGGATGGACTAGTTTGTTATCATAACAGGATGATGGTCCCCCATGTTGATGATCTGAGGAAGTTAGTTCTCGAGGAAGCGCACACATCGATGTATGCTATGCATCTAGGTGTCACTAAGATGTATCATAATCTGAAGGACCTGTATTGGTGGCCTGGCTTTAAGAGAGATATGGTTGAGTCTGTGTCTAGGTGTGCGATATGCCAGCAGGTTAAGGATGAGAATCAGAAGCTGGCATGTACATTGCAACCCATGCCGATACCGGAGTGGAAATGGGATCATGTAACCATGAATTTCGTAGTTGGTCTTTTGAGGACATCTAGAAATCATGATTCCATTTGGGTGATAGTGGATAGATTAACAAAGTCTGCCCATTTCATACATGTAAAGATGACATATACAGTAGAGAAACTTGCTCAGGTATATGTGGATGAGATAGTGTGTTTGCACGGTGTGCCCACAATGATAGTCTCTGACCGAGGTCCTTAGTTCACAAGTCATTTTTGGAAATAGTTCCATAGAGCGTTGGGAACGCAGTTAAGGTTCAATACCGCTTTCCACCTGTAGACAGATGGACAGCCTGAAAGGACTATTCAGACTTTCGAGGATCTTCTCCGTGCTTGTGTTTTGTAGTTCCTAGGCAATTGGGACGTGCATCTCAGTTTGATAGAGTTCGCCTACAACAACAGTTACCAACGAAGTATCGACATGGCACCTTATGAGGCTTTATATGGCAGGAAGTGCAGATCTCCTTTATGTTGGTTTGTCTGGTAAGTATCAACTTTTGGGTCCTGAGTTAGTGCAATAGACGACAGAAAAGATCAAGGTGATAACCAACAGTTAAAAATGGCACATGATAGATAGAAGTCGTATGTAGATAATCGTCGACGACCTCTAGAGTTCCAGGTGGGAGACAAGGTGTATCTCAAGGTCTCTCCATGGAAAGACATGTTGAGGTTTGGCCGAAAAGGCAAGTTGGCTCCCAAGTATATGGGGCCATATCCGGTGATAGCATGTGTTGGAAAAGTGGCCTACAAGTTAGAGCTACCGCTAGAGTTGCACAGGTTGCATCCAGTGTTCCATGTCAGTATGCTGAAGAAAAGTCATCCAGGCACAAAGACAGTGATACAGCCAGTTGATATTGAGCTTGATGAAGATGTGACCTACGAGGAAGGTCCAGTGTTGATCCTTGAAAAAAGAGTGAAGAAGCTGAAGAGGAAGGACCTGGTTCTTGTGAAGGTTCTTTGGCATCATTGTGGCATTGAGGAAGCCATGTGGGAGATTGAGGAAGAGATGAGGAAGTATCCCTCGCTTTTCTCTTCAGATTTCGGGGGCAAAATCCTTTTGTAGGGGTTTATGGCTTGTAAGAACCCTGACCTTCATTTTGGGATTACCATGTTTGCTTTTCCTAAACCTTGTGTTTAGATGTTTTCTAATCACCTGAGTTGTAGTTAGGGTTTGTTTTTTCTTTGTTGAGAGGTTTAGGTGCAACTTGCAAATTACCCAAGTTTTGGGGTTGGTGTGCAAGTTTTTAACCTTGAGAGATGTCTTTCTCCATCTCCTTGCATCCTCTAGAGTTGAGAGGATGGGTTGGGCACCTTGCTTGAGTTTCTTTGGGCCTCATTTGAGCTTGTTGAAGCTTAGGCTTGTTGTTGGGTTTTCTTGGGCCTTGTTTGAGCTTGGTGCCACCTCCTTGCTAGGTGTATTGGGCAAGGGGTGATATCGTCCTAGGTGGTCCTTGTGACCTAGCTTCGTTTGTGTCACCCTTGGTGAAACTTGTTTCTCTTTGCTAACAAGGTGGCATAGCTTGGACAAGTGGTGGTTTGGACGAGCACATGTGGAACAACCCTCTAGTGGACGCCCACTTGATGCCCTTGTATATATACCTCCTCCTTTGCTAACTTCTAACTACTTTAGTTTCCTTAGTTGCTTCCCTTCTCTCTTGGTGGCCGATATCCTTTGGTGGAGCTTGGAGGGTGATATTCTTGGTAGCCTTAGCTCTAGTCTTCTTCTTCCTCTAGTGGTGGCCGAAACCCTATATTGTCCTTGCTCCTTCTCTTATAGTGAGTATCTTTTTCTCTCTTTCCTTGGCACCTTCTCCTTCTTGGTTGTCTTTTGGCCATGGTGGTTATGAGCTTCTCTTCTCTTCTTATGATGGATAAAGGTAGTGCCTTGGTGCTTGGAGCGTGGAGCTTGGAGCTTTTGAGCTTAAGGAGTGTGCTTGAGGCGGCTTGCATAACTCCTAACCCTAACTATACTACTTCCTTACCATGTTTCTATGTTATATGCTATCTTGATCGTCCATGTTATCTTGCTAGATATGTTTCTTGCTTTAATGGTCATGTTGTTGCCCTAGATGAACCAAGGACCTTGTTGGCCGAACCTTGGATGTGGGTTCCTTGGGAAAAACCCATCTCTCTTAGTTGTTGAGAGGTGAGCCTTGGGTCTCTTAATTCAAGGGTGTGTTGTGGCGTGTTCTTAGGGCAAAACCCCTTAATCCCTTTGGTCTTGAGAGGTGATCTTAAGCTCTAGTTGTGTGGGAAAAACCCCTCTCTCACTTAGTTGTTGAGAGGTGAGTCTACAATCTAGTTGCTTGAGCAACACCCCTCTCTCTCACCATGGATTTGGAAGAGTGAGCCTTTGGTTGGGTGTTGACCTAGTTGTTGGTTGGTTGGCCGATATGGTGATGATCTACCTTACTCTCTGATATGTGATAGAGGTTGTGTAAGACCCCTCTCACTTAATTGTTGAGAGGTGAGCCAACACTCTTGATCTTTTAGGGTTGGGTGGTTGTCTTGAGGTTGAAGATGAATAACCCGATAGGTGGTGTAATCCGATATCCCTTGATGCCCGATATCATTTTGTGGAGAGGTGAAACCCGATATCTTTGACAACTCAAGATGTCTTGCTACCCGATATTATTTTGTGTAAGGTGGTGCCTGATATCCCTATCCTAAGGTTAAGCTTGGACGATATGCTAGGTGGTAATCTGTTGACCCCTTGACCATTATGAGTTCTGGGAGAGTTGACCCTTGGGCGATATGTAGTGCTGACTGATACACTGCTGAGGTCGTTATCGGCTATGACCCTTATTACTGTTGTTCTATGCACGTTATCAGTCTGATTAAAGTCTTTAGCTCATTATGTTGGTCTTTGAGGTATTGTCCGATATTGTGATCAGTGGTTGCCTCAGATGATATCAGTTTAATCCATAACAACTGGATGTTAACCCGTTATGGTGTTGTGCTACCCAATATCAGCTTGATAGGGTGACAATGTGTTAGTCTGTTGTGCTTAGGGCATTATCAGGATATGTTGGTTGGATGTTGCCCAATGGGGTGTTAGCCTGTTATGAGTGATACCCTAAGAAGGGTGTTAGCTATTAATCGTTATGTTGTTCTTGGGCGTTTCCCGATACTGATGTTATAAGAGTGCTAGGCGTTATTGGCCTGACCTTGAGTGTTAACCTGATATGGGTGTCAACCTGAGATACATGTTGACCGATATCCATGTCTGCCCCTTTATGCAGTGTTAACCAAGACAGTGATGGACGTTACACCTTTGGTGAGGGTTGATACATCTATAGTGAAGAACGTTATGGGCTGTGATACCTTTGGTGAGGGTTGTCCCTTACCCGATATATCTATAGTGAGGGTTGTACTTTGTGTTCTTTTGGTAAACCAAATGCTTGCTTTGTTAAATATATGTGAATGATTATGTATAGGCATGTTCATCTACGTTGCATAAGTTAAATCTCTCATAATAAAGTAATGAGTTAAAGATATTCCTTGTACAAGTACCATTATTTCTCTATGATTGTGCTAACCATGCAGGTTCCATGTGTATGGATATGAAATCAGGTAATAGCCATGGTGATGGTATGATAGTGAACATCAAGGGTTATGATGAACCCAGTGACATATGTTGGGTGTTACCCATGGAATGGCAATGTGTGCCTTGATGATGGGATTGAGTCCATGTGATGTTGATCCTCGAGATGGATCTTGATGATTGGCAAGAGGCCAAGTGGTAACATGTAAATTTGGATCCTCCTGATGGATCAGGATGATGTTGATGGCTTTGAGAATAAGAGTGACAATGTAACACATGATAATGAGATCTATGTTGTTTACTTGTGTTATAATTTACATGTTACATAACTTGGTTGAATCTTGCAATCCACTTAAAACATGTTAATTAATTACAGATGAATCTTTCATGTAGTTTGTCCTGGCCATAGATGCATCATTGTCAAGAGTTTGGTGATGGTGAAACAGGTTCTCCTAAGGGATAACCTGGAACACATATTGTTGAATATGCGTGGTGCGCCTACGCCCTAAGTAGTAGTGCATGTAGAGCATGGTGAACAGGCCCATGGCTCAGGATTAGAGCACAGTTTCAGGCCCGTGGTTCAATGTGGTTAGAGCATGGTGAACAGGCCCATGGCTCAGGATATGTGATAGAGCATGGTGAATAGGACCATGGCTCAGGATATGTGATAGAGCATAGTGAACAGGCCCATGGCTCAGTGATGATGGAGCATGGTGAATAGGCTTGTGGCTCAATTTTCTAGCACTGATACCTATACCAAGGTGGGCTAGGCAGAGGGTAGCCTGACCCTATGTTGCTGAGGCCACTTAAGCATGAGACTACGGTCCTGCTTGTTGGTTCTTGTGCACTGACCACAAGAGAAAGAGGTCGTGGAACCCAGCTCTCCCATTGACCTTGTATGGCAATCGATTGTGACCAAGCGGTGGTCGGTTTGGATCTGAGTGGTACGACTCACTTCCTCAGGGCATAATAAATCATAATCCATCCGTATAGTATATTTGCTTAGGGCAAACACAGAACATTGGTTGAGGCCTTATTTGTATAATTATCCTATCTTGCAACTATTTACATGTTCCTCATATGTTATGATAAGATCCTATAAGACTTGTCTTGTCAATCATGTTCCATATATTATCTATTTATATGCCTCTTAGATAACCTGGTAAGATGTTATAGAGATAGTTCTGCTCAGTATGTTGCATATATGATCTGCTTATATCCGTTACCTGCTTTATTTGTTCTAGCTCTCTCGAGGTTTTATAGTTCGACGGGGAGTTCTGTTTCTTGCTGGGATTGTGTGTCTCACCTCGTTGGTTTAAAACCTTTTTTAGGTGGACGTGCTAGATGTGGTGGTGATCGTGGTGTTGCAGCTGAGCAACAAGAAGAACAATAGAAGGTAAGAGTTGGATATGCTACTTTTGTGGTTGTTTTGTAGTAGAGTCCTAGAGTCATCATCCATGTACTCCCAGGTCCTTGGAGGTGTTTTAACGAGGTTTCATGATGTATAGTTGATATGGCTTTCTTATCCTGTTGATGACCTGGCTAGGTCTGTTATGTACATAAACAAGTGGTGAACTCTTGTGCGTATGGGACAGCTAGATCCTATGAGTTGTGGACATGCATCAAGTTTATGTATATTTATATAACATGTTTCTTTGCAGGATGTGGATTTGGTTGTAATAGTTCCTTCCTTAACTACTTTCCACAATCAGTTTTAATTAACTCATGTTTTTGGTAATACGATGCTTATGACGGTTCTGCCCATTTTCACGTGGGGTTTTGCTATCTTTGTGATGGTGGGATGTCACAGATATAGTCTATCATTTGGATAAAACTTTTTTCTTGGACTTAGTTGATAAAACTATGTTGGGTATGGGTTTAAAACCCCTTATAATTTAAAATCATTAGCAACCCAACCTAAATGAATCGAAATCCCACCAATTTGATTTAATGAGGTAATAATAAGTTTTCAAGTGAATTTGATGTCACCGTGTAATCTTATTGATGCTCTATGCGTCTTTTTGTATGTCCATTGGAATCTTTTTAGTATCACTATTGTGATTTAGTAAAAGATTCATCTCTTAATTGTGTCAAATCCTAGGAAAGGGTGCTGGTATATAATCCTTGGATGTGTGTCCTTTTACTGCATCAAAACATTTCTTATCATAGTCTTCATAGTGTTTTTACTAATAAACACTCCTACACTAGCTATTCTAGTTCCATAAGTATGCTTACTTAGTGCATGTAGGAGTGAATTTAGATAATCCAGTCATGGTTCTTGTGGAAAGTCATGAATACTTAAAGCCCAATATGAAAGGATTATTAGTAGATCGTTCTACACTTTGACCATTTTGGGGATTATAATTGCTTTTATAGATAATAAAGTTTGCATTTGATAAGCCCAAAATAGGTGCAACTAGTACATGTGAGTAGGTGAAAAAGTATTTTTTGTCTTTTCTACATATTCAGATAAATTTAGTCATGCATTTCCTTATTCTAAGATGGAGCACTACCTTTTATATGGAAGAGCATGTGATATTATTTTACCAAAGATGTAGAGGAAGGTATTCTCTCCTGGAGGTGGGTGTGATGACTACAATGCAACACACACGCACACAATCTCCACATCACACCTCATCTCACTTTGTTGATCTGGGCGGGCCTCGAGTACATGGTTCTTAGGAATTGTATTCCATCTTCCATTTTTTTGCACTAAAACTAAGACTAATAACCACAATCCAATTAAGATTGTAAAATGTGATCTTTTCTTTATGGAGTTTTCTAATTGAGTGTCAGATTCTTTTGGTTTGCTATAAATATGACCCTTTGGCGTGTAGATTAAGCATTTTGCTCTTTTATTCATGATTATCCCTACTTGTCATTGCCTTCTTCTATTCGCCACCTTTACCTACCTAGTTGTTTCTCATAGAGAATTTCTATCTTGCATGAGAATCAAACTCTCATTCCCTCCCACATCTATGACTATGATTTTTTTGGGGTGATGGTACCAAGCACTCACTGAGTTGCAAAAGTAGTTTGTACTTTTCTACCCTGGCTCATGCAAGACAAGCTCTTCTTTATAGATTCAAGAGGAGTTCTATTGTAAGAAGATTGTTCTTCTGTACCATACCAGATTATCAATTTTTCTAAGTAATACACTACAATGTGGGTGATTTGGTTTCAGTTTCAAACTTGATTTTATGTTCTTATGTTGTTTTATATTGATGCTACTATTTGGATCTAATGAAACTAACAAGATAAAACCTGATAGTATTGATTGTTACTGTATGCTATTGCATTATGAAAATTTAATTCCAACATCGTCTAATTGGCACGATTGGCATGTCCATTATTTCTTCGCCATCAATTTTTGTGATAGTTAGATGCAAGGAAAAAATGAGATAATCCTTTCTGTGACTATCTGACCAATATATATATATATATATATATATATATATATATATATATATATATATATATATGGGTGTTTATTCATTGCCCGTGTGGGTAGCCTAGAATTTCGCTACCCGGCAGTAAAAAAAGTAACTATGGTGATAAGAAAGTAACTACACGACTAAAAGAGTAACGCTGTACAAAATATACAACAAATATATATAAGGACTGGTTTTTTTATTTTGGTGGGGCAAATGATATTATTTTTGGATGAAATTTTTTGGAGAGCTAGATAAAATGCTCCTCTACCATTGCAAAAAATAATTTTTCAAAAAAAGTGGTCGGAAGGGTGGGCGGGTAGCTTCCCACGCAGGCAATAAATATGGGCCCTATATATATTTATATATATATATACATATATATATTTATATATATATATATGTATATATATGTATATATATGTATATATGTATATATGTATATATGTATATATATGTATATATATGTATATATATATGTATATATGTATACATATATATCCAGATAGTTACTTTTTAGACCAAATAGTTACTTTTATTGATGTATGGGTAGCAAAATCCTAGTTACCTAGGAAACAAATGAACGCATATATAAATATATATATAAATAAATAAATATATATATATATATATACTCATATATCCATATATATACATACATAAAAGAGAGAGAGATAGAGAGGTTGTGGTATACTTGAGCATATTGAGCACAAATGTACTCAAGTATTTTCATATCATGCATATATGATTTAAAAATACCAAGGAATGATCTTTATGAATATCATATGAATGGTATATATATAAAATTTTAGTTTTTCTAGAGACTTAAACTCTTGCATCAAAAGAATACCAAAATGGTTCACTAAACCAAATTATGCAATCGACTTTTCTTTTTCTTTCATAAGTGTAATACCAACACATAATCATCATTATCATAATCTAAGCCTCAATTCCAATCACGTTTGTTTCAACTATAGGGATCTTTCTTTTCCATTTGACTCCTATTATGAGTCATATTCTGAACAAGATGAAAAGATTACAAATCTCTCTTGATAAACACTTACCAAGTTACTTTAGTTTGTATTTTCTTCTTTTAACTATTATTGACTTAATATCATCACTTCAAGTAGGTGCCTTAGTCGGTATGTTTTGTTAATGTGCATACCATCTTAGACGACACTCATAAATCTTATCATCAATACTCACCACCCTCATTTTTTTCATGATATAGTCATTTTTAAAGCAATCTTTCCCTGTGTTCCCACACATCACTCTCAGTGTACACACATTTCAGCCACAATCTTCTCGTTAATACATTGTTTCTTCACATTTCAACATTCGCTCTCGCATGACATGGGTGTTCATATGATTTCACTATAAAGGTACTTCATAATATTAGAGGATATCTTTTGGGAACTTAAGACATCAGTTGCACTTATCCATTGCAATGATCCTACTTAATAACATGATAAATATGATCTTGGACATTTCCATCTATTTGAATAATAGAACATAACTAATAATACTTATCAAAGTTTTGTACATCCTCATCACCAACATTGGCGTCACCATTCACAATTCTAGACTCGCTGAAGTAGAAACTCATATACTTAGCTTATAATAATCTCAAATCATTAGCCACAACATTTCTCAAAATTTCAACTTTAGCATTCAAACTATATTGGTTTTACTAATCAACGTATTTCCATTGTAAATAACAATCACCAAGAAATGTTATAATTAATGTACTTTGTCAACTCATTCATACTAGAACGAATAGATATAGGTTAGTGCCAATGTCTGATTTATGCCAACCATGACAAGAAATATGGATCCTATAAGGATCCATGTCATAACAAGAGTGAAATATTTTTATAGTTGACTATCAACCTACCGCGAACCCTCTACATTTACTTGGCTTGGACCCACAAGCTAAAATCAAATTTTCCTGAATGAGGGTTTTGAGCCTCCAACCTTTTGGTTAATAACCACACACTCTAGACAACTAAGTGATTCCCATTTCAATTACAAGCATCTAAATGAGATTAAAATGTTTATGCATCCTATAGCTTTTGTTGTAGTGAATATCAAATGTTTGGATTTTTTTGGAAAATTGGTATTGTTATATTCTAAACTGGCTTACTCTCTCTCTCTCTGTATCTCTTGTTCTTTTTTCTTTTTCTATGTGTGAATTTATGTGTTTATATCAAAATGCATCCATTGCATAGGAGGGTAGCATATTATGTTACCTGAGATATAATTTTCATCAATTGGGTTAGGATTTTTGCAAACATATTACATTTTTTTACGTGACAAATATAAATTCGACACTAGATAACAGAAAATGTTACCCACACCTACAATATATGCTCTCTTTATATATATGTACTATCTTCCTCTCACTCCCAAACTTTATTACTAAAATATTTTTTGATAAAAAAATCTATATAACAATAGTCTTAATAGACTTGTGAACTTTTGGAAAATAAAGAATTATTTAGCACTTTACATCTATCTCTATGATAGAGAGATTGATGTATATTGTAGGTTATTTTATGCATGAAATATATTTTATGTAGATGACATCATAACTTGGCATCAATTAAAATTTGATTTATTGACCATTATTAATCTGAACTATCTTTTTTCCTAATTATTTTTAAAGATATACGCATTTTAATTTTATAGGAGTTTTATAGTCTGATAACCTATTTTTGTATTCCAAAGGTTGAACCATACTTAACTTTGCTATACTAAATCTACTTTCCCTTTTAATGAAGTTTTTTCTCAAGCTACAAGTAAAGTTGATACCATGATATTTAAATCAACATTTCCACTTGTATTTTCAAGTTTTAGTAACTTCAATTTTATCATTTTTGTACGTAGTGTTCTTTAAATTATACCTTACCGAAATATATCATCAAGATATTTCACATATAACTTGGTATTACTAAGTACAACAATGAACTCATGGGTTGATCTAAATTTTATGAACTAGAATCAAAGTCCAACAAAAATATCAAGTAAAACAAAGTTCAAGATCTAGGATACTATTATTAGTTAGGTTTTATCAAGAATGAAAAAATAATACGTTTGTGATAGTGAGCTCATTAAGGTTATCAAGGTTTAATGTCATATAAGATAGATTATATCTATACATGTATCTAGAAATGAAAATGAGTATTTACGCAACAAAACTTGGGATATGTTCTTAAATTTCTATGAACAAGGGTGAAGAGTCTATCATTATCTAGAAAACTAGAGCTCAATTGACAAGTAATAAGATAAACATATTTTAGACTATTCTTTGCTTCTATATAAATATGAATAGTTCTTTATCACATTCCATTTTTCAAAAATTTTGAACATAATGCATTGCTTTATGCATTATTTGTAAGTATACATATATTCACACAAATTCATATGTACAGACATACATACACACATAGACACAAAAACAAATTATGGACGTTCAATTTGTATATTGTTGCATATAAATAACAATATTAGGTAATACTTTTTAACAATTTATGTTTTGAATTGAAGTGAAGATTCACACTTTCTAACAAATTTTTTTCCATTATGTTTTGGGAAAATTTCCAACAAATTTTCAAGTTCAAATTTAGTAAGAGTCTATGTTGCCTAACTAGCACACCCAAGTAAGTAGGGGTGTGTGTTTAGGAAGTGAGTGCTTGTCAGTACAAACAAATTATACAAACTAGACCCCAACTAAAAAAATCCCAACTTGTTAAACAAATCTACGTATATGGTTTATAAGTCCATCATGTAGATTAGATGCCTCTAAAAAATTGCATAGGTCATACAATATAACTAAAAACTAGAATAATTTTTGCAAATTGTAAAAAATTATTATTGAACATTTCTATATAGGATGTTTGCACTTGTTGGTACATGCAAGTTATGCAAATTGGTCTCCAAATGCCAATTTTACAAAAAAATTAGTTGCATCCACTATGTAGGAAACTAGAATATAGGAAACTAGAAGATTATAGTGTAAATTAGATGCGTTTAGAAAATAATAGCCTAACCTCTTTTACATCAAGACATGGTTTTCTTTTCTTTAGAGGACATGGCATAAACATATGGCTACATCAGAGCATTCTATAGATATGGGCTTCGGTAAGCATTCCATCCGCTTAGGTGAAGATTAGGAAAGTTGAGATTCATATTCTAAGGAGACTAATAAATATGTAGTTATTATATCCAATTTTGTAAATTTCCACTTATAAGAAATTCACTTCTACTCTCAATGACTGATCATATATGGTGGATTCAGATTAGTTCTAACTTCTAAATGCATGCATTCTAAGGAGTATACATTCAATTTATACGTTGAGTTTCATAGTACATTATCGCAAACACGTTCAATATCATAAATGAACATATAAACTACATGTAGTTAGGTGAATAAATCTTTTAGACATGTAAAATAAACATAGACGGAGGGGGAATAGCCCAGTGGTGTGGCTCGGCAATCCCCAATGAAGGGACCCGGGTTCGACTCTGGGCAAAAACCTCCGGGGTGCAACAAAAGCCCCATGTTACTGAGCGCGTCGTGGTACTGGTTCTGAGGTATATATATTGTGTACCTAAGTACGTGTAGTTTATATGTACCCATCTTCATTTGTGATGATTACAAAAGTATAAAAATTAATCCAACCTTATTAATGTGATGTGAAACATTCCTAGATCATCAAATGAAAAAATATACACAATTTCTAATCAACGGTAAGCTGTAGAAACTGCGGAAACTATTGAATGATATATTATTATATCTTATGATATACATGAGATATGATTGTAATTTTTTGAACACATCTAATATATTAAATTTTAATTCAATCCATAAGGTTAGATTGAATAAATATATTCCACATATATCATTTTCATGCCCAGTACACATAAGGTGCATGTACTAAGGTACATACTTCCTAACCCCTCTCTCTCTATATATATATAAATATAAATAAATAAATAAATAAATAAATATATATATATATATATATAAAGAGAGAGATAGAGAGAGATAAAGAGTTTAGGAAGTGTGTACCAGCCGGTGGATGTAACTTACGTATACCGGCCATTGATATGACACATGTGAAGTATGCTAATAAAATCTAAACATATGAATTGATCCAAAACTACATAGATTAGATGTGTATAAAAAATCATAACAAAATCTCATGATTTTTTATACACATCTAATCTATGTAGTTTTGGATCAATTCATATGTTTAAATTTTGTTAGTATACTTCACATGTGCCATATCAATGACCGGTACACGTAAGTTACATCTATCAGCCAGTACACATTTCATAATATCTCTCTCTCTTTATATATATATATATATATATATATATATATATATAGGGCCATTCATTTGCTACTTACACATGTAACTAACCTTAGTTAATCATGCATCTTTTGTGTGATAGGAAGATACATATTTGTAATGAGCGATACATTATTTGTAATGAGATGACTAAATTTGTAATACAAATATTCATTTTGTATTATACGTCTGATTACTATAAAAATGATATTTATGATAGCAGTTTACGTTGTAATACAAAAAAGTGTTTGTATTATAAATTTGATCATCTCATTATAAAAGTTGTATATTTCATTACAAATATGTACATTTCTATTACAAAATAGATCCACGGATAACTAAAGTTAGTTACCCACACAGGTAGTTAATATATACCCTATTAATATGACGTTCATTCAACACCCGTGCGGGTAGCCTGGATTTCACTACCCGTTAGTCCAAAAAGTAACAATATGACTAAAAAAGTAAATGTGGACATAAAACATTATATATATATATATATATAATTGTATATTTGTTATAGTTGTTATAAATATAACTATCTATGCATGAAAAGTAACAGTTTGCAAGACAAGGTAACCCTTTTAACGTTAAAAGTAAGAAACTCAAAAAAAAAACCGAAATAGGGGGGGCGGATAGCTACCCACGCGGGTATTAAATACATGTTCACACACACACACACACAGACATATATATATATATATATATATATATATATATATATGTTACCTATGTTTATGTTTGTTTTACATGTCTAAAAAAATTATATATTGTTCGAGTTGCTTAAGTTATCATCCTCTTAGATTTTTTTTCTACCTCGGTACTTCTATGACACCATATTATACATTGTTCTTCATGTAACTTGAAACCAAATACCTATTGATCAGTGTTTTCTCTTTCACTTTTGCATAAAGTACGAAACCATTTAGTATTGATCTTTATGTATTTTGAAACTAAATACTTGTTATTTTCTCTGACGTGTGCTTGTTGTTGAATAGTGATGTTATCGACGCTTATAAAAGGATGGACACCTCAAAGCATAGAAATGGAGATTCCTTTTTCTTTCTGTTGACCAAGCATACGTCTATCTAACAACATAACTTTTGATTAATTCCAGGGGATCTGTCCATCATCTTTAGCTTTGGCTACATATGACTCTTTCTAGACTTTTGATTCTTAATTCACCCCAAAGCTTGAACAATAATACTAGAAAGGGTCCCCAAAAACTAAATCTTGGCATAAATATAGTCAACAGAGTGATAAAGAATGGGTCATTTTACATCACACAAATGTACTTCTCACTTGCTATATTTTCACTGAGAACCTGGATGTCACCTACATTATCCTAATCCGCATGATACCTCTATTGTTAACAAACGATTTCCATCCAATCGCTGGGATGGTCTTCGACATCATTAGGTGTATGTTTCCCCTTCATCATTGTCCAACTTGGCTCTAAGCTCTACAAACTGGACAACACCACACTTATCATCTTCCTATATCCACCAACGGCATGTTGGCCGGCTTGTATGATTGATCATGGAATGCAATCTTAGACTAAGGTGGGTGAAGTCCTGCCAACAGCGAGGATCCAGGAATCTTGTCTGGTTATGTTTGTCGTGGTCATTGCCATGACACGCACAACGGTCACAACTACACATTCAGGGAGGAAAGATGCCTGTGAGAGAAGAAGGTTGTTGAGTTAGTGTAATACTCACGATTAGGTGACAAGGAACCATTGCTGCTTTGAGAAGCTGTGAAGAGAAGTCGGTGAAGGACAAAACTCCTATAGGGCGTTACTTAGGCAGCCAGCCGGTAAAGTTTGTTATGCATTCTCCTGTGCGCGTGTGGTGTAAAGTTTGTTCTTTCTTATATATAACGTGCATAATGACTACGTGTATAAGATGAGTAATTGTGAATGCCTTTATATGTCTCTATAATTTAGATGCATGCACCTTCAACTTATTATCCTGAGACGCTTAGTCATGGAGCATACCAAAATGCCTTGTTACCTCAGTCTGACTCCATGGTGAATGAGCAACGTTGCATTCCTTTCATAATCCACAATAAGCATCCTCGTGACTCTCAGAAGGTTGTTGACCTATGTGGCTTCTCCTCAACAGAAAGGAAGGATTGCAGCATTGCCGAAAGGATGTGCGTCAAGGAAAGGCAAAAAGACTATGAGGTGTACAAGGATATTGGCAAAGAGGCGCCTAAATAGTAAAGATAAGAAGACAAAAACCATTAGCGCGTTATGATCTTCATCTTTGACTCATCCTCTGCTGGATGCTCCGTGGCTGCACAGAAAGGAAAAAAGTTGGAGAGAAGAGAAGTTGAACAAAGAGAGAAGGAGATCATCACTGGAGAGGGAGTGGGACTTTGAAAAGAAAGAATAGGGTGGGCTCTACTCCTGACGGACGGATAACACCCAAATTTAGGAGTTTATGCTAAGTATGTGTCTATAGTTTCGTGTCGTTATAGCCTTAATATGCTCAATATAACTTTAGATTCTTATCTTTCTATAATTTATATCTTTTCAAAGATAGAGTTGCTCAACTAGCTAATGTTGGGACTTGTAGGTACTGAACTCAAGAAGACAACAATTCTCTAGATTTTTGCCCCATCAAGCATCACCCTATGTGCACCATCTTAGGAAATGGTGGTCTTTCTAGTCAGTGATCATCCTCGGTGGTCCCAAGAAACTTTTGATATTTTGGACCTAAATTTCGATGGCCAGCCCCTTCATTGGTGATCAACCTCATTGTCCAAAAGTTTAATCGACACAGACCCATAGACCTTTAGTAATAGACCCCCAGGGGTGGGTTTATTAATAAGAAGCATCAACATCGACCACCAAGCCAGAAACTCATCAACCACTGAGAATTCGCGATCTCAGCGACCACTACGATTCCACATCACTATCAATCGTAGAAGCCTCTACACAACATCGAAGACCACAACACCAGCGACCACCACATCAGTGATCCCAATATCAGTGAACACTAAGACTATCCACCATCAGTGACCGCTAGGATTACATCCGTTGAGCCCCTTCAATCTTCAGGACCGTTGGATATCAACGACCACTAAAACTCTTCCACTCCATTAAATACTCACCCCTTACTACCTAGCAAAGGATTTGGTTGGTTCCTATTCCTAGTTTCAGTGACCATCTATTTCGAGAGCCCTATGGGAGATCTCTAAGGTCTGCAAAGGCTGAAGAGCACAACCTACGTCCACCCCTTTGGTTGACCTCCATCCACCATCATTTTCCACCATCATCCATCCACTTCTGCCATTTCCAGTCACCTTCACCTCATACACGCATCCAATTTATTGTTTGGTGTGGAATCAAGGAGAAAGGATGCCAAAGAGTCTAGAAGATCAAGGAGGATGGCCCCAAGGATGAGAAAACCCCTCTGGAGGTTAAGGAGAGAGAGACACATCTCCTCAATGGGATAAATATCTTCTTCTAACTCTTTCTTCTACTTTTCTTCTTTGTTTCTATGCAAATGACATTCTTCCATCTTTGTTTGATACCAACTATGCTTGTCCGTGACTAGTTGAGCTCCTATTTAGCTATGTAGCCCATTTTGGATATGTGTATGCACTTTTACCTTAAATAAGTAGTTTTATTCCAGATCTAATATGTTTTCTATTCTAATTTCTCTTTTCAGTTATGATTGGTAGTTTGATTAATCTCTTTCTTGCTTGAATCTCCATTTCTACCTAGATCGAGAGATTAGTTGTAGAAATAGATAAGAGGAGGTAGTTTGGTTTGAAATCTAAAAGGAGGACGTCCAAGGGAGGATTGGCTTAGAACACCTGAAACCTTAGATCCAGTCAGGTTCACCTCTACGTGCCCGGGTTCACAATCTGTATTATGTGTAGATCCTCTATTGTTCTTAACTTCTCCTAAGATTTTAGACCTGAGAAGGTATTTGGGTTATTCAGGAGTGTGGACCCGTTATCCTTGAAAGAGGTTTCAGATTTTTGATGGGGTTTTAGTCATACTATATGACAGCGAGTGGATGACCCCCACAGGAACAACTACCACTATACATGCTAGGTTTGGAGGTTAGACGCTTGCTAGAGTGTTCGAGGGTTATCTACACCTGAGAATGGGTGCATGAACTGCCCAACTTGTGGTTACATAGCCCAGAACTTCGTATCCTGATTAGTAGGATTCCACAAACTCTATTTTCTTTACTTTATTTTGCTTTCTCTCATATCATTTTACTAGACTCATTCTAGTTATTTACATACATCAACTATTGGCTTGGCTTAATTGACATAAGAGTGGGATCTTAAGCGTCCTAAACGTCCCACATCCCTCTGTTTGATCCCATATATCTACTTCAACCTCGTATTGAGTTGCAGGGGTCCTTGTAGGTTTCAGGTTATAATTTAGAAGTCTAATTTACCTTTGGGACTGCGCCTCCACATTTTAGACACACTCTTAGGGTCGATCATGAATGTTAGCGCAGTAGGTGGGGGTGTGAATGTTTTTTTTTATTGCGTGATTTGATCATAGATTTAATGGAAGAAACTTTAGTGTATTGGGGTTGGAATACACTCCAGTGTATTCTAGCCTCACTATATATATAAAAATAAAGAGATAGAAGTTTAGAAAGTCAATCATCTCTAGACTTTAGTAGATTAACATGTAAGACACAAATAAGTCTCCTACAATTTGAATAAGGAAATAACATTTGGCCATATATATACTACTACTAACTTTATCCAATTCTTGTTAAGTACAGTGACACAAAGATAAACATTCCACAAGTTTATTTTATAATTCCTAAATGACACAAATGTTCCACAATGGACTTTAATAGAGAAATATATGAGAAATTTATAATCATTGACATACAACTATATGTTTACATCTCCATGGCATCAAACTAAATACAAGAAAATTCCTCACACATCCCTCCCAAGACTCCCTAAAACATGGACAAACTTCACAAACCCTAACAAAAAGTAACACGACATTCCACTTAAATTGACGAAGAAAATTCCTACTATGGAAAAGTTCGTGGATATATAAAGGCCTAATTAGAATTTTAAAAATTTTAAATTCCATACTATCATAAGGAATAAGTAAGTGATCATATGGAGGTGAAAACTAACATTGAATAGAAATTACATAAGAAATTCTAGAATAAACAATCACATTTTTTGGTTAAACAATAGAATAACAATTGTACTTGATAACACGTATGAAGAAATTCATATAAGATGAAAAGTAAAGATATTCTAGGATATAACTAAGAAACATATGATTTTTAATCTTCAATTTGCCTTTTCATGTTTTGTTCTCAAAAGTTTCATAAATCTACTTCATATGTACCTGAACAACTAAAATTTGGCATGACTTCTTCTTGTGTCAATGACTCAATGTATGCATCTTAGTGTTTAAGTACTTGTCCTATGATAACTAAAATAGACTCTTGCTTTCCTCAGTTTTCTAAACTAGGACTAAGACTCATGACCTACCATATTGCATCTCATGTGTATGTAGTAGGTTAAACCATTGAGATGTTGAATTACGGCATTAAGTATGTGGTTCTAGTGTAAACTATCCTTATTGTTTCCTTCCACAACTAGACGTCACAAACACCACAACAATGTCTCAAGTTTATTTCATTTTGATCACATCCTTTACATAAGATAATCTAGCTTTGGCTCATTGGTTAATATTTCTTGAATCTTGGTCAGCTAGCCATCAATATATGGATCCATACTATAACAATATCTAACTCCTTCATGCATGCTCCACTTGACTCAGGGGGGATATAACTCAGTTTGTAGAGCTTCGCTCTTGCAATTGGGTCATTGCAATTATAGGTTGGATGTCTAATTTTGTTGCATTAATTCATAGATCACTGCTACAAATTCAATACCATTTCCTTAGTGTGACAAGATTCATGGATCCTATTTATATGAAAACATGTTTTCATTGGTTACTAGTTGGTTTATTTATGTTATGGGGAGTTAGATTCAATTAACATCATACTTGTAACATTTCCTTTATCTATAATTAAAATGACAAAATCAGGTATACAAATATGAATAATCCCATTTAGTTAAATGATCAAATAGTATCTAATAATTTTATCTTCGTCATCTTAAATCATATTTTAGACATTCACAATTCAAGGAACTGGATTTTCAGTGTAACTTCCATAAATTACTCAACTAAACTAATTTCAACTTACAAAAACAAGAACACCAAACTTTTTCTTCCTCAACTTTGTTTAAATTATGCAAGTTAACTAATAAGTAAATTTGACAATGATGTTCCACTCATGCAAAAACAAATTAAGTCTAATATCAATTTTCCTAAAACTTGTCAAACCAACTGAATTACCATCAATTCATTCCTATTCAAGCCATTTATGATTCAAGTACAATTCAATTTCTTGAAAAAAAATTTACTATACTCATCTCTAATAGAAAACACCTTAGATTTTTAAACCTCTAATAGAAATTCAAATGTTCACCCAAAGCTTTACCAATCCACTTTTTTCTAGCTTTTTCTCTTCTTAAGAACCCTAGAGAGGAGGAACAAATTTCATTAGGATCGTTTTGATCTAAATGAAAAAAGAGTCGGACTATACACCCGTGGGAAAAAAACTCACCATGAAAACCTATTCTAAATAAAGCAATTGTGAATTACAATGTATATTTGTATAGTGTGGAATATTTACTTTTACTTTTATAGTTGTGAGGCCATAGTTTTCAGTTTAAAGAAAACTATGATGGCCTTGGTGTGCATATAACATGTAGTTTATTTAGCATCGATGTGCGATTACTCTAATGCCCACTTATGTAAAAGAAGGAACCGTAAACCCAAGGCCGTTGTCTTTAGTTTGTAATAGTTCCTATAGAAGGAGGACGGTCTAAATAGAGCTCCTCCTGTTTTTTTTTTTTTTTTGAATTTAGTAAATTCCTATAAAAAGAGGGCGGGCTAAATAGAGCTCCTCCTTGGTTTTCTTATAAAATAAAGTAGTTTTTCTTTTCTTTCTGTGGAGTAGTTAGGTTTTGAGAATAATCACGTTGTATCTACAATATTTTCGCTACTAAAGCCGATGCTCAGATGTTTAGCATAACTCGGTAGTTGAGATATATTTAGGCCGGCTGCAAATAAAGTCGCCAAATAGGCGGTGGCCACAACAATAGGTGTGTTTTTATCTTTTTAACAGTCACCTTGTTTGACGAAAAGAAGGTTGGACGATGTAAAATGTCAATTTGGCAAATGAATGCAATCACAATCCGTCGTAAAGTGTTGACCGAGGGTAACGTTAGTTTGCCGTTGGGATGTCATCGATATAATTTTTTTTTTGTCATGACTTAGTTGTGTTGGGTGCAACAAAGTCAATAAACAGGCGGTAGCCACAGTAATAGAGCCTCCGACTATCACCTCCCTTGACTTCCACTTTTCTTTAAATTAGAAGTTCCGTGATGTGACACGCAGCTCCTGTCAACGAATTTCATACAAGGTTCAAGGGCAAAAGAGATACAATGAACGAAAATCTGGAATTCAAATCTGTGAAAAAAAGACTAACTAAATATTTGTGGAAGTTGATACTGTTCCAGAGGAAGGAAAACGTCTCACACTTGAACAAGGTAGGTTGACATTGCCTTGATAGGCTTCTGCTCCATGAACAAGCCAGGGCCATAACTCGGGGCTGACTTTCTACGTCGGTGGTCATGTAGAATCAATAAACAAAGGAATTGTAGAAGCAGATCCAGCGGATCCAACAGATAAACTACTAATTTAGCTATTACTACTAGAAGTCGTCCACAAATTTGGTAAGATGACTACAGCTGAGCTCTATCATTAAGATGACTACTCAACTTGATACCACTCTTTTGCCATTAACAATTTTTTTTTGTTGTTATCTTGATGATGAGGTTGACATTAGACCTGTAAATGGATATCCGGAATCCGCAAATTCGATCCGGATTCGAGTTAAATTTTTTTAAAAAAATCCGACATCCGCATAATCTGAATTGGATTTAGGATATCAAATTTCATATCTGACAATTTCAGATAGTATTTCGGATATGGCTATATCCGTTCTGAAAAAATTCGAAATCTGATAAATATATACATATATTATCAAATATATATTATCTATATATACAAACATCAAAATATAAATATTTTATCATATATATTTATAGTGATATCAATGTTTTCTATATATAATGTATTAATAACAGTACATTTATGCATTTTTGTTCGGATCGAATATTTATCCGAATTCGAATATTATTTGTCGAATCGGATTCGGATATTATCACATGATATCCGTCGGATATCGGATCAATTTTTTTTTTCAGATTCGGATATCAGATATAGTAGTATCCGCTCTGTATTCGATCCGTTTATAGGTCTAGTTGACATAAAACTTGTCGGTATCTGGATAATGAGGTTAACATAAATCGAATTCCCAACACGGGTTGACTTTCTACGTGGGTGGTTCAATGCCACAACTACTTGCTACTTCGTTGGGAGCATGCCAAACTGGACCCTGTTGTTTCTTTTTAAAAAAATTGGTGACTATATTCATACCGATGCTTGAGTTTGACCTTGAGACCTCTTAATAAAAAATAAAAATCTAACAAACTGGGCCCTATTGTTGACCACGCACACACCACCTTCTGCCAACTACTAGTACATCGCTGGATTGTTCATTACCACCCACTAATACCCACTGCTTGAATTCAATAATTCAATAAGACAAAACCGAAAGGGAGTTTAGCTAGCTCGAGATGCAGACAAAACCGAAAGGGAGTTTAGCTAGCTCGAGATGCACTATAAGACGACGCAGCAAGTATCCTTGACGCCGCCACCAGCGACTCTTTGTATAATACTTCATTTTTATTATTATTAAAGAAGAGCCTGCACTAGACACTGCATGTCCACCTTGTACTTTTTTGTTAGAAAATTCCTTACGAGCGTGCCCTTCAGGCCTGTTTGTCCACGCGACTGTTGAAATGCCTATGAGTGTTATGATTTTGCCTTTTATCATAAGTGGATAAGACATAATACTTAACATCATTAGGGAAAATATAAATTAATGTTAGACTTGAAGATGAAAATATTATTTTTTTATCATTTTCAGTTGTCGTTTTCTAACTCTTGTTAGATAGCCGTATATTCCCGTATATCTTATTGGGAGTTCCCTATTATATGAATATGGATAGATATTGATAGAATATGGTCGTTGATGTATTGGGGTTCCAACGTGTGGTAACTTTGACTTTGTCAACGTGGGAGAACATTATGCGCCAACATTGTGAGCCAATATTGTAGGTCAAAAGGAGAAGCCAAAAAGATAGCCAAAGAGGGGAGCGAATGAGAGTGGGTTATATGATTTTATTGTGGGCAAGGAACTGTGAAGGAGCGACAATCATTCTAATCTTCTTAAGGTTGCTTAATAGAATTTTACAGTCTTCTTCGTCAATCATGTTCTCTGTTTGACAGTTTCTTTAGTGGTTATTGGCTTTGTCGATGTTGGTCGTCGTAGCTTTTGTTGTGAATGCTTAGGTGTATCTCGTGTGGTATTTTTTGTTGGGCTTGAAACTTATACATATCTCTTCAATGAATTTTCTACCTTAGCGTCAGACGATGTAAAAGAACTCTCTCTTCTCCTTTTTTATTTATCGATTTCTTTCTTTACTTCTCTCTTTGTTTACTTAAATTTCACTACTTCCATCTTTGTTTATCTCTTCTCCTCTCTTTACCTTTATCCTAGTTTGTCTCCTTCCATGGTCTATGTAATATGAAGGGAGGTATTACTAGCACTATGCAAAAAAAGAGGAGGGTAGTGTTAATAGCACCACGCAAATAAAAGAGAGAGGAAGAAATTATTATTAGCATTGTGAAAGAAAGATAGGCGAAAAATATCATTAAAATTATGCAAAAAAGAGAGAGAAGGGAAGTATTATTAGCATTATGGGAAAAAAGAGAGATGAGGTAAGTATTATTAGCACTATGTAAGAGAGTATGACTAATGCAATGCAGTAAAGAGAGGGAGAAGGAATTATTATTAGCATAGTGTAAACAAAAAAGAGTAGGGAAGTGTTATTGCACTATTAAAAAACAATGACAGGAGTGGAGTATTATTAGCATTGTGCAAAAGAAAGAGAAAGGAGAATGCATTATTAACATTGTGCAAAAAAAAGAAATGAGGGATATGTTATTAGTATTGTGCAAAATAGGAGATAAAACAGAAGTATTATTAGGACTATGAAGAAAAGAGATGAGGGAAGTACTATCTCTCTAACACTCTAAAAAAAAGAGGAGGGAAGTATTATCTCTCTTTCTCTACATCCCTTCTTATTTATCTTTTCCTTTTCTTGAACCTCCCTCCTTATTTATCTCACCATCTTTTTTTACCCTTTTTTCAAATTTGTCTATTTTTACTCTCTCTCTCTGTCTATCTCTCTATCCATAACCACTCCTTTCCACTTTGCACATGGACTGCTCACTCCTCAGGAACTGTGTGGGAAACATGGTGGGAGGGGATTTGTGTAGCTTAACTCAAAAATCAAACATGATTAGTATCCATCATGCCCTCCTCAGGTAGATGAAAAAATGTGAGCCCCATGTTCTAATTTACTCTTCTAATATCTAGTCCCTCAACTATTTATCCATATCCTATGAACTAGCAAGATGGGTGTTGAAGTATTGACTACTAGTGTTTTCTATGTTTAGTTTTACATTGATGTGTGTTGATACTTGTATACCCTCTCATTCTATATATGAGTGATATCCTTTTATGTTTTGACACAAATAAAAATTAAATCATTTATTTAACATGGTATTGGATCATGTGTGAAATTTTGCGCACTTAGTTAGTTCTATCTATAGCATAGGCTACATGTTGCTGGCTTTTCCATAATGTCCAAACCATTGTTGTAGTATCCAACATTGTCCTCTTTGACGCCTTACTTTTAAATAACCATACACATCATACGACAAAATATGTATTCCTCATCCAAAAAGCTTTCCAAACATATTGTAAATTATTTTTTCTGATTATACTACTACAGAAATGGCTTATGAAGTCACTTTCCAGGCGTCGGTTATTAACTAAGTACCGACGTCTAAAACCTACAACGTCAGTTTAAAACACAAACCGACATATATCGGATAGGAGTGGCCAGTCACGGGTATCACTTTCTATTTAGCGTCGGTTCAAGAATAAACAATCGACGCCTATAAACACCCGCCAAATCCAATTTATCCAACGAAAAAAATTAGGTCCAAAATTTAACTAACAACGTCGGTTATTAAGTACATAACCGACGACGAAAACCTTTTCGCGCGGGACATTTTTATCATCGGTTATATTCCCAAAACCGACGCCGATTTGTTTACCCGCACTGTCCGCGCCAAAATTTTTACACTCCTATGGCGTCGGTTTTTTCTTAGTGACCGACGCTGTTATGTTTTAGCGTTGGTTTGTTAAAGAACCGACGCTTAAGGTTAACTTAACTGCACCCGTGCGAGGGACTCTTCCCCTTTCTCTATTTCATTCCTGATTCTTCAGTTTGCGTAACTAGGTCCGGCGATTTCATCTCTGCTGGTGCCGCCGCCGCTCGATTGCTTCTCTGCTGGTGCCGCCGTCGCTCGCTGCTCGTCTCCTCTCCTCTCCTCGCCGCCGCCCCCGCCGGTGGCTGCTTTGGTTGCCCGTCTGCTCCTCTCCTCTCCTGCTAGGTCTCTGCTCCTGGTCGCCCGCTCACCGCTGTCGCCCGTTTGTTGCTTGCTGCTCCGAAAACCCACCCTCTCGCTCGCTGCCGCCGCCACCCTCTTTTCTGCTCGCTGCTCCTACAGGTATATCTTTTTCCTCCTCTTCTCCGCCATGTTGTGAAATCGCAGGTCGGCACGGCCGTGCTGGGTAGCACGGTCGTGTTGGTAGCACGGCCGTGGTGGCTGATTTTGTGCTATATTGCTCAATTATGTGTGTATATTTGTGTATTTACTATTTTGTGCTATTTTGTGCTTGCATATATTTGTGTTTAGGGTTTAGGGTCACATGTGGGTCTTCTATTTCTAAATTGATTATGTGACCCTAATTAATACATTATAATAGAATTGAATCGTGTATTTGTGTTGTTGTAGGTATTGTTGACTTACTGTTCAAATCTTTGATATATGGAATCATGGTTTATTTATTTTTTATTATTTACTGACAAGCATGATTAAATGATGTTACATAAAACTTAGGATATGAATGATGAAACTAGGATTGTAGGTATAAGAATGACAGCACATGTATTTGTTGGCAAAGAAACCCGTCCAAGATTTACTCATTAGGAGTAAATCTTGGATAGTCCCCGGTTTGGGACTGTTCTTGAACACCTAATCTCACTTAGGATGTAAGTGTATAATGTGTATTGGGTTTTTGAGAAAATTTTGGTAGCATTTCCCCGTTTGTTCTCTAAGTACATATGTACTTAGAGAACAGCAGGGAAATGCTGCCGAAATTTTCTCAAAAACCCAATACACATTATACACTTACTAGTGAGATTAGGTGTTCAAGAATGGGATAGGTGGTACACATTTATTATATATAAGAATGACAGCACATGTATTTGTTGGCCTAGAAACCCGTCCAATATTTACTCATTAGGAGTAAATCTTGGATAGTCCCCGGTTTGGGACTGTTCTTGAACACCTAATCTCACTTAGGATGTAAGTGTATAATGTGTATTGGGTTTTTGAGAAAATTTTGGTAGCATTTCCCTGTTTGTTCTCTAAGTACATATGTACTTAGAGAACAACAGGGAAATGCTGCCGAAATTTTCTCGAAAACCCAATACACATTATACACTTACTAGTGAGATTAGGTGTTCAAGAATGGGATAGGTGGTACACATTTATTATATATAAGAATGACAACACATGTATTTGTTGGCTGAAGTTTTAACCATGCAAAAACTCTAATCTGTTAACCCTAGACCCTAATCTTGTTGTAATATATACTTGTTTTCTCTTTGATCATAGAATGGATAGATCATGGATGTCCATTCGCAATCGCTGCACCCTAGAGTTTATTTCTGGTCTTGACCAATTTATTAGATTTGTCGAGGAACATAGGAAACAACCTGGAGATAGGTTCTACTGTCCATTTAGGCATTGCGGTAACAACTTGAAAGTCAGCACTGGTGACGAAATCAAAAGTCATGTCATGTGCAACGGGATTGTACAAGGCTATACAGAATGGCACTGGCATGGAGAGATTTCAAACCCGAAACTAGTGGATGTCGATAGTAGTGCTTGTGTGGAAGAAAAAAATTGCCTACGATGACGTAGATGTGAATGAACCAGTTCCAGTAGACATCGTTGATGCGATGCTGGATAGTTGTGGGGTAGAGCACACCGATCCACCTCCCATTTTTAGAAACATTGTGCATGATGCTGAGATATCGTTATACACAGGTTGTACTAAGTTTACGAAGCTTAGCGCTGTGTTGAGATTGTATAAGTTGAAAGCTAACAATAGATGGAGCGACAAAAGCTTCACGTCATTGTTGTCTTTGTTGAAAGAAATGCTTCCTGAAGGAAACAAGCTACCAATCTCAACATACCAGGTAAAGAAATTGTTGTGCCCAATGGGAATGGATGCCAAGAAGATACACGCATGCCCAAATGATTGTGTATTATTTCAAAAGGACTATGTGGATTTGAAAGATTTTCCAAAATGTGGTGCGTCACGGTATAAATTGACGACTTCAGGGGAGTCCAAAACTGGTTCTCCTGCCAAGGTGATGTGGTATCTACCTATAATATCACGGTTTCAACGTTTGTTTGCCAATCCGATAGATGTGAAGAATTTGAGGTGGCATGCAGATGTTAAGAAAAATAATGATGGGATCCTACGACATGCGTCTGATTCCCCACAGTGGAAGAAGATTGATCTATTGTACCCTGAATTTGGTGAAGAAGTCAGGAATCTAAGACTTCGGCTTTGTACATATGGGATGAATCCGTACGGGACATTGAGCAGCCAACATAGCACTTGGCCAGTCATGCTTGTTATATACAATCTTCCTCCCTGGCTGTGTATGAAAAATAAGTATGTAATGTTGTCGTTGTTGATATCGGGCCCTAAACAACCTGGAAATGAAATCGATGTTTATCTTGAACCTCTGATTGATGACTTAAAGAAACTCTGGGGTGAAGGTGTGATGACCTATGATGCTTCACGAAGAGAGACATTTCGTTTGCATGCTATGTTGTTTTGCACTATTAATGACTTTCCAGCATATGGGAATTTGTCTAGATATAGTGTCAAAGGAGCTAAAGCGTGTCCTATATGTGAAGAGAACACTGATTCAACAAGACTAAAACATGGCGGTAAGACTGTATATCTCGGTCATCGAAGGTTTCTTCTAAAATTCCATCTGTATCGTAGGAAGCGCAAAGCATTCAATGGATTGAATGAGGAACGGAGTGCACCTAAACCTATACCAGGGGAGGTTGTTTATGAAAGAGTAAAAGACTTTGTCAATGAATTTGGTAAGAGATCACAATGTACTATGGCCACACGGAGTGACAAATCTTTATTCAAGAAGAAGTCAATATTTTGGGATCTTCCTTATTGGAGTTCTTTGACAGTCAGGCATTGTATCGATGTCATGCACGTTGAGAAAAATGTCTGTGATAGTGTCATTGGTACTTTGTTGAATATACCAGGTAAGACTAAAGATGGGATAAAATCCAGACTAGACCTACGTGAAATGGGAATAAGGTCAGAATTAACAGAATTTTGTGAAATGGGAAATCGGAGAACATACTTACCTCCCGCTTGTTACACATTGTCTAGAAAGAAGAAGAAAGCTTTTTGTGAATGTTTGGTAAATGTTAAGGTGCCACAGGGTTACTCATCCAACATTCGTAGATTGGTATCAATGAAAGATCTGAAGTTAATAGGTCTTAAATCTCATGATTGTCACACTCTAATGCAACAAATATTGCCTGTGGCAATTAGATCTATATTGCCGAAGCATGTAAGGTTTGCAATCACCAGACTTTGTTTCTTTTTCAACAGTATGTGCAGCAAAGTTATTGACCCTGATACTCTCGATAAATTGCAAAGAGAAGTGGTTGTTACCCTATGTCAGTTTGAGATGTATTTTCCTCCGTCGTTCTTTGATATCATGGTACATCTTGTTGTCCACTTGACTAGGGAAGTGAAAATGTTGGGACTAGTTTTCTTGCATTGGATGTATCCCTTTGAACGATACATGAGCGTTTTTAAAAGTGATGTTTGAAATCGTTATTGGCCTGAAGGGAGTATTATCGAGGGTTATGTGGTGAGAGAGGTTATGGATTTTTGCAATGACTTTCTCAGTGGTAATGAAACTCCTGATAATGACAAAAATATTGACGAGCAATTTAGCAAAGGAATTTTGGGATCACGTGTGAAAGTAATAAGCCATGAGCACTTGGAACAAGGTCACTTGTATATTTTACACAACATGGATGAAGTGAACGTTTATATCGAGGAACATACCAATTTCATCAAGAGATAATATCCTCGAGCCAATACAATGTGGCTTGCTAGAGAGCATAACAAGACATTTATTAAGTGGTTTGAAAATAAAATCTTACATCAACTATCTCAAACACCAGATGATATTACTGAAACTATAAAATGCCTCACCTTTAAACCAAAATTGACTGTTATGTCTTATGAAGGGTATGACATTAATGGATTCACATATTACACAAAGCGCCAAGATGATAAGAGTGTCGTACAAAACAGTGGGGTCACCCTTCAAGCATCGACTATGTTTTTTGCAAGTGCAAAGGATAAGAGTCCACGTGAAGCTAAAATGTCATATTACGGTGTCATTGAAGACATATGGGAGTTTGACTACATAGATTTCAGAATTCCGCTCTTCAAATGTAATTGGGTTGATAACACCAAAGGAGTTATAGTGGATGAATTGGGTTTCACTTTAGTGAACTTTGAAAAGATTGGCGAGAAGGATGAACCATTCATATTGGCATCACATGCGAAACAAGTATTTTATATCAATGATCCTGCAAATGATAAATGGTCGGTTGTTCTTCATGGTAAAAGACAGTTCATTGAAGATCCTATAGATGAAGAACGGTACTATGATAAGTATGATGACTCCAATCCATTCTCAGTTGGGTTGCCAACACCAGAAAATATTGAAGCTAATGATGACTTGTATGTGCGCGGAGATCACAATGAAGGATTGTTAATTGATAAAAAATTGCAATATTAGAGGCATGTTTATACAATTTTTTTTATATGTTTTACAATGTGAATTACTTTACAATGTGAATGTGAACTTTACAATGTGAATTTTACAATGTGAATTACTTTATAATGTGAACTTTACAATGTGAATTTTACAATGTGAATTACTTTACAATGTGAATGTGAACTTTACAATGTGAGCTTTACAATTTGAATTACTTTACAATGTGAATGTGAATTTTCAGATGGCTGAGCATTCTCCTGATGACCATGCTGATGATTACCGTGAGGGTGAGGACATCAATGCGCCGCCTCACAATGTAAGTTTTAAAAATATATCATATATTTATATCTATATGTCCATTTATAGTTATATCTTGTAAATGTGTTTATTTTGTCAAATTTTAGGTTGATGATGCACATGTACCATATGAAGCACTTGAGGCACTTGATCAGCAACACCAAAAAGTTGACAGGAGAAGGGGCATCACTATGATGAAGAAGTTAATAGCGCAAAAGGGTAATGGACCCAAACTTGTTGTGGATTTTGATGATGCAGGAAATGCATCTGGTGTGAATCACAATTCATTTGTTTCATATCTTGGGTATGTTACTCGTAGCCATTGCGGTTGTAAGATAGATTCTTGGCATAAAGTTTCTAAGGAGAAGAAAGACGTAATATGAAATGATTTATGTGTGAGTTATTATTAATTTGCAATTCTATTTTGTAGATTACTAATTTTTTGGATACTAGTTAATAGCAATTCTAATTTGCAGAGTATATTTGAATTGGATGAAAAGATGCATCGTAAATGCATGATGCAACGCTGTGGGAGAGTCCTAAGGAACTATAGGAAAAATCTCACCCGAGAATACATAAAAGATGTTGACAAGAGGAAGAAGACAACCACTGAACAATGGAACTTCCTGGACAAAGAAGAATGGGACGCGTTTGTTGCTTCAAGACAAACGGATGAATTCAAGGTATTAGGCATCAGTCCCAATCTCATTAATATATGTTGTATTCACCTATTCAAGATTAACATTTATTGTTACTAACCAAATCATTAATGTGCATACTAACTAGGCCCTCAGTGAGGCACAAAGATCAAGGTGTGCACTGAATGTGCATGATCACACAATGGGTCCAAAGGGGTATGCAGGCATTCGCCAAAGACTACAGTTTGAGGCTATTGCTCAGTCTGCTGCTACTCAGGAGTCCTCCACTATAGGTAGCACACCTCTGCCTCGCCATGATATCTGGATAGCTGGGAGGCAAAATAAGAAGGGAGAAATAAGGAAGCCCGCAACTGCTGAGGCGGCTGCAAAAATGGTAAAATACAACTCTTACAACAATCGTTCGAATATTGATTAGTTGTGGTGTTTACTTAATTACAAATTTTTGTTTTGGCAATTAGCGGGAGCTGCACGAGCTGAGGAAAGAAGGCAAGTTCATCCCTGAGGGCACAAGGGATGAATTGACAGTTGCTCTGGGTAACTCAGAGCATCCTGGACGTGTTAGGGCTGCAGGCGCTGGTGTGGGCATCAAAGCTTTTTTTGGGCAATCCCAGCGCAAACATGTCCCAAAAGTGGGACTTTCACAAGAAGAGGTAACATATTTTTTCCTTGTAGATGTTACTGTAAAAGAGAATTCAATAATTAGAATTTGACGTTTATTTTATCAATGTATAGGTAGATAAGCTATTTGATAGGAAACTCGAAGAAGCAATGAAAAAGTGGCAGGCATCTCATACTGCCACTTACCAGACAGTACCTATCGTGTCTCCTACTACAGGCTCTACTCCTACTGCAGAGGTTGGGAGTAATCATGTAGACCCACCACCTAGCAAATCCGCTGTAAGTATTTTTATGACATAGTAACTAGTTTTTTTAATTCAAGATGATATGTTTTCAAGATGATATGTATATATGTATATAACATTCTTTACAAAAAAATTTGTAGGGGTTGAAGCCATGCCGTCTAAAAGTTAATGAATATGTCGTTGCAGAGGCGTCGGCTTACCCATCCCTACCAGGGGAAATGTTTCACAGGTCTCCATTACCAGTTGGTTGGATTCGTGTGAGCCCGGTACATATATTCCCTAAGTGGATAGATCTTCCATTGCCATATGCCCACCCAGATTGTGAAACGCTTGGTGAGGCAGAAGGCATAGTGATATTGTGGCTAAAAGCGGATGTCCTCTTTACTGAAATTGTATGGTAAATTTACATTACGTTAAATTGTTAGTGTGTGTATACGATGTCAGTTGATCTGAAATTATTATATATATATACAGGTTAAAAAGAAGACACCCACAACATCTAGGCCTCCACTTCCACCTCCTACATTACCCAGTTGGGTTCCATAGGACCTAACTGTCCCGTTAGGTCCTAACTGTAGGGGTATGGCAATATGGTTAGGCGAACATGATATAAACTGCCCTATAACTGTTTCTATAGATTCAGATGTTGCAGGTCAACCATACGAAAGCAAACTATTTATACAAGATATTTTAGAGTTGTTTCGATATGATTGGCTAAATACATCTGTGATAGAGCTATGGATAAGGTGACATCTTCTTTATACATCCATATACCTTGTGTAGGATATGGTGATCTGGTTTCTTATTTATTAATGCATGCGTAATTAATACATATTTTGCAGCTACTTAGACAAGATATGTGCAGATTTTGCATTCGAACATGTAGGATTTTTGATTCCATCTTTGATTAGTCTAGTAGCTAAAGACCCTCCGTCAGTTCAACAATATTGCTGTGAGGCTTTTTCAATTTTTGCTCAAAATAAGAAGACGATGATAATGGCTCCATTCAATGTAGAGTAAGTTTACTTTGCTTATTATAATTTGGACTTAAGAAAATTACATTTTTATTGTGGATTTTGAGTTATTAATTTTTAACTTTTTTACCTCTAGTGGTATGCATTGGGAGTTACTGGTTATTTTCCCCGAGATGCTCACTGTCTATTATCTAGATCCTAAGGGGAGTAAATTGAATACAAAATATGGACACATAATGAAAATGGCATTATTCCAGTGAGAAATATTTCATTTTCATATCCGTTAACATATGTTATTACATTACTATTTAATTATGCAATGTACTGTGTTACATTAACATATAGGGGTTTTGATGAGTTCAAAAAGGCTGGATGAAAGGTCCCCATGAAAAAGAACCAGCCAATAATTTGGAAGAACGTGAAAGTAAGTTCCCGACTGCAATATATGTATATATTATTTATGTGAACAATGCTTAATTAGTTGTATTTTTTAATATTTTATATGTTTGAATTTATAGTGTGCCACACAAGACAACGGATGGGCATGTAGATACTACGTGATGCGATATATGCACATGATTATCAAATATGCCGCAATAGACATCGATTGTATTGCTGAGGTATTATATAGTCTCATTAGATAATATGAAATATATCAATCTTATTTATAGCTCATTAATTATATATATACATCATTCTCTTTACATGTGTTTACAACTGACCACACTACATGAAATGCCTTACCAGATGTACATGCTCCCTATACGACGGGAGAATTAAATGAAGTAAGAGAAGAATGGGCAACAACCATACAAGTAGTGGGGGATTTAAGATATAATTGGGATGTTGATAGTGAATAATGACTAAAGAATGATATTTTGTAAATGAATTTCTGAATTATAATATATGTGTGAATGTTTCTATATGTCTAAATGTTTCTACATGTGTCTGAGTGAAAATGAATGAAACTGTTGGTTGCTATATGAATGTTTCTATATGTGAATGTGAAAATGAATGGAACTACAGATTGCTAGCTACATGAATGTTTCTAAATGTGTGAAAATCAAATGGAACTGTAGGTTGCATTGCTAAATGTGTGAATATTTTTGTTGTTAATTTTGCAGGTTTGTGGCCTGTTGTTGGCTGATATCAATGGATGTCGTAAAACCTGCAGTTCATAACTGAATTACAGGTTTCTCATCCTGCGACCAGCCATACAGCAGGTCTGCAGACTGACAGAAAAAAAAAATAGGCGTCGGTTATTTGTATAAAACCGATGCCACATCGTTACAGTGTCGGTTTCTAATAGTAACCGACGTCTATTTCCTTAACACCACGGCCGTGTTGGCCAGCACGGTCGTGTTGGTAATGCTATGACGTCGGTTTATTATATACTACCCGACGCCTATAGTGCCCAAGATGGCGCCCTTTCTGTGGTGCGAAGGTATATGGTGTCGATTTTTATGTAATAACTGACGTCTATGTACTTAACACCACGGACATGCTGGCCAGTATGGCTGTGGCAGTGGACCAGACACCACGACCGTGCTGGTCAGCACGACCGTGGCAGCGGACCAGACACCACGACCGTGCTGGTCAGCACGGCCGTGGCAGCAGACCAGACACCACGGCCGTGCTGGCCAGCACGACCGTGTTGGGAGTGATATGACGTCGGTTTTTATCTAACAACCGACGCTAATAGTTCCCAAGATGGCACCCTTTCTGTGGCGTGAAGGTATATGGCGTCAGTTTCTTATCTAAAAACCGACACTTATAGTGCCCTACTGGCGCGTTTTCAGTGGCGCGCGAAGGGTTGTGGCGTCGGTTTTTGAACCGACGCGTAACAGCTGGTCTTTTAGCGTCGCCCACATAGGTGTTGCTTAGAAACCAACACTAAAGGTCTTAAATAACCGACACTAAAGGTTGTTTATGTACTACTTGTTAATTTACTGTGAATTTCAAAACAAATGACCAATCATAAAATCTCATGTATGTTTAGATGAAAACAAAAATAAAACATAAAAAAGGACTAAATTGTCATTGCATCACACACCAAAACATGGCCACGTGATAGGGAAAATTGATAACCGAAGGTGATTAAATCTTGTGTGAAGAAAATCAAAGAAAGTGCTCTTCAATTCCAAAAATACCCTTGGCAAAGAAATAATGATTTAGCCCACAAGGGAAGCTGGGGATTTTAGTCCATGGTTGCTTCTACCACTGCTCCTGTTCGAGGAGAAATGGTTGGAGCCTGATCTCAAGGTCAAAGCTCAATCCAGAGTGTACAACAAGGCCAAAGATCGATCCTCACCACTTCTCTACCCTTTAACGAACTCAAGGACCCATACTTAGATCTTGGTGTCAACAGAGGCTCAAGATCTTCCCTCCACCATGAACATCAGGAGAACCAACATTGGTTGGTACCTAAACAACTAAAAAAGAGCAACCATAATGAATTCATAGGATACTGATAGTGATGAAAGTAATAAACACTATTGAAAAGATGGCAAGGGTTGCTGGAATCGCATCAGGGGTCAAGGTTCAAGCAAAAGAGTGAAAACATGGCTTATAGATGCAGTGGCCAAATTGGTGGGTTTTGAATCTTTTTGAGGGTGATCGAATGTTCGAAGACTTTTTCTTGAGTTTAAAAGGCCAGAGACATGTCACCAAGTTGACCTTGAAGGTAGTTGTAGGTGGAGCTTGGTGATGGTGTCACAATGATCCTAAGGGGTTTTAGTTAGGTGGACTCGTTCCTTGGTGCATTGAAAGTTTTTAGGGCTTTCCTTATATATATGAGGGTCAAAGGAGGGTTAGAGATTAAGGGGGTCAAGTTTTAGTGAAATAGAGAGAGTTTCACCTACTGGGAAAACTTGGGCTTGAAACACTACAAAGTTTGTGATGGATTTAGTAGGAGTGATACGAGGATGGTGATAATAAGACTACTTTCTCATAGTTTTGATCAAAGAGAGGGATTGGAGGGGAAAGGAATTTGGGTAATGTAGAGTCCACATGTTTCTAGACTCTGGTGAAGGAGGGAAATTGAGAGTCATGCGCAGAATACACATGACTAGGGATTCAAGGGAAGTTGTGCGTTCGGCCAAGAAAAGGAAGTGAAAAAAGAATGTAGTGTGATAGGAAATCAAGTCGGAACTTTAGGATAGATTAGGAAACAAAGAATATCTCAATTAAAAGTAAATATTAACTATATAAAATGTTTTCTATATCATTTGGGTGATAAGATAAAGTCCAATTGGTAACAAATTTGAACCACACAATATTCCGAGGGATCAGAATCTTTCCATTCAATTAAATTTAAGTTTGAATTTCTCTTGTTTATAATTTACATATTGACCATGATCTTGATTTAAATGTATTAAAAGATAGGATATATTGGATAATCTTTTCGTATTTGATTATTTGATCAATTCTTGAAATAGGAGTCTATATCCAGTCAAGAGTTATCTTTCATATCACTTACACCTTTTGTTGAAATTATGCTAATAGTTTTCTAAAAGAAAGGGGAAGCGTTATCTCTAATTCTTGTTTAAGTAATCTATATCATATTTTCTAAATCCATATATTTACCTTTCACCTTATCTCTTTTGAAAATTGTTAAGATTAGGAGAGAGAAAAGAATGTGATTTTAGTTCTTATTATCTTTTAGAATAATTTAAACAAGTGAATGCAATATTGAAAAAGAAAATAAAATTAGGTTCTTTTGTTTTCCTTACTTCATTCTAAAAAAAAATACCTTCTTTGGCTTTCTAAATTAGGTCCCTAAGTTAACTTTGATTATGATAAACCTCATTAAGTTTTCTAGTTATCTATGAAATTTTTGTATGTTACAGTTCTACCCACCTTAAATAAATTTCATCCTTGAAATTTCCTTTAGGTTACTACCCATCTTAGGGTTTTACTTATTCTTAGTTTATGATATAAATACATGACATTAACACTTCCATCTAAAACAATATAGGGTATGAACTAGGTCATGCCTTCTTCATTATCTTCATCCTCAACTTAATCCTTGTAGTCTTGGACTTCAATTTTTTGCACGGGTCACTACTACCCAGTTGCATTAGGCTTAGGTGGTTACCCAATTTAGATCTTGTATATCAACTATCTTGATGGCACCTTTGAGTCTCAGTTGGCCTAAAGGTGTGAGAACTCATCATGCTACTCTCTAAGATCTTAATAGAATATATGTCCATACCACATATACTAGCAAGAAGTATAAGAGATGCACAATATGTATTTTCTACTCCTAACATTTCTTCAAAAATTCTCAATTGGTTGGCCATCACCATTAAGAAAAAGAATGGATATGACACTAAATATGATAAAGTTAATGCAAAGAATCTAAATTACATAAACTACTATCCTTAGCACAAGTGTCTCTCATTAACCTATAGGCTTGTACTTCTTTTAGCATATCTACCACAACACATTCTAGAAAACCATGGAGCATCCACATCTGTGACTTCAAGCCTATATACATATGTTTTGCATCACTAAGGATGGATGTAATATCTACCTAGGAAATCATGAGAAATGTCTGGAGACCAACTATATTTGTAGATCTGATACCATTAATGTAACACCCCACTTTAAAAAAAGCATACATATCATGGAGCAGAAGTACACATTACATTCACTTCAAGGAGAACATCATAATCAAAATATTCATCAAAATAAAATGGTATTTATTTAATCCATTAAGGGATAAAGACAACATTTCCCATTCTCATCATTTTTCACATTTAAACATGATATGTTTCTCATAAATAGGAAAATAAATCTACTACAGATAGTTGGAATCCCACCAGGTCTTTTCTTCTAAAGTTCTTGAGTTAGTCCTTGAACATCATTTGGCTCTACTCTTCTACTCTTTCTCCTTACATGTGGGCATCGTGCCCCAAAACACACATAAAATATTTTGTAAGTGGAATTGATAATATTATAGCTTATGAAAAACATGTAAACCAAAAGAAAACTTCAAAAATTAAACATTGAATAAAATACAAATTTACTTTTAGATATTTGTAGTTTATCTTGACCTATATAAGAATCATCGTGTTCAACTGAAGTGCCTCTTCTTTTTTGCACTGAAGTGTCTCTTAGGTTGTACCAAAGAGCCTCTTCTATTTGCACCAAAGTACCTCTTATTTTGCTCTAAGGAGCCTCTTAGTGAGGATCTTCTATAAGTTGTTATCTCTTACATTTATCTTACTCTTAAAACTCGCATATCTTATTTCTTAACTCTTATTCTTATAATCATTCATGAAAGGTGATAGAATAGACTTCCACAAGAAAAGAATATGCAATACATTATTGATCTATTAACTTTCATCTTCATAATCATCTAAAATAATAAGTAATACATTCATACCATTTCATGTATATTTTACATACATACATGCATACAATTAGTCAATACTTATGTTTGAAGTGCATCGACCATTTACTCTCTTGAAGAAGATCCTAGTTACTTTTCATAGGTTGAAGAAACCCTAATCATGATGCTGAGTTTGATGAACCCTAATCACCCTGTTCATAACATTTTCCATACATTTTATAATTTATTCAATGCTTTAAATCCTAGTATATTATTAGAAAATTAGGGTTTGATCAAAGGGAAAACATAGTATGAAACCTAGACATTTGGAACCATCATTCAAAAACCTTTCTAAAACATATCTAAACATTTTCTATGATGAACGATTAATTTACTATGAATTTACAAATAAGTGACTAATCACAAAATCTCATAAATGTTTGAATAGAAATGAAAATAAAACATAGAAAAAGGGCCAAATCACCCTTGCATCATGCACCAAAACTTGGTTATATGACAGGGAAAAATGATAATTGAAGGAAATTAAATCTCGTGTGATGAAAACCAAATAAAGTGTGCTTGAGTTCCAAAAATGCACTTGCCAAACAAATCATTTGATTTACCTCACAAGGGCAGCCAGAGGATTTTACTCCCTGGTTTCTTCTTCATTGCTCCCGCTTGAGGAGTGTTGTCTATATCCTGATCTTAAGATCAAAGCTTATGCCAGAGTGCACATTAGGGCTAAAGACCAATCATTACCACTTATATACCCCCCTAAAGAACTCAATAGAGAATGTACTTAGGTCTCAGGGTCAAAAGAGGTTCAAGAACTTCGCTCTTCCATGAATGTCCAAAGAGCCCAAAATTGTTTGTACTAAAATGTAGACAACTAAAATAAGAGCAAATGGAATGAAGTCATAGGACACTGACAATGGCGAACGTGATAAACACTATTAAAACTATGGTAAGGGTTGTTGAAATTGCATATGGGGTCAAGGTTTGAGAAAAAGAGGGAAAATGTGGCTTACAGATAAAATGGTTAAGTTTACAGGTTTTGAAGCTTTCTGGGGGTGAAGTCGAGTCTTGTGAGACTTATCATCAAGTTCTGAAGGCCAGAGATGCTTCATCAAAGCCGAACTTGAAGGTAGTTGTAAGTGCAGCTCCAGAATGGTGTTATAGGGATTTTGGAGGGTTTAGAGTAGGTAGATCTCATTATTGGGAAATTGTTGAACGTTTTCAAGGTTTTCCTCATATAGATAAAGGTATGAGGAGGGCTTGAGACCAAAGGGGATCTAGTTTTAGGGAAACAAAGAGAGTTTATCCAACTAGGGAAACTATGACTAGAAACCCTATAGGGTTTGGGATGGGTTTAATCGGAAGTGTGTGAGGATGGTGAAAATCAAACTACTTCCTCACGATGTTGATCAGAGAGATAGATTAGAGGGAAATGGAAGTCTGGGACTATAGAGTCCATAGGTCTCTGGAATAGAAGGAAAACTAAGATCCTTCTATAGAATCTAAATGATTGGGGATGAAAGGGGAGTCATCTAATTGAGCATCAATTGAGACAATACTTGACCTAAGGGGTGAGCATCGGTTGACACCCTTGGTCACTACCATCGATTGTCAAGATAGAAACACCATCAGTTGTTGCATGGTATCTCCATCGGCTCATGTGGTAGTGAAAGAAAAAGCTTGAAAACCCTAACTTGGACCATCATTGTTAGGTTCTTAGCACCATCGGTTGTGTTACCAACCTATCGTAGATCATCTTCTACCTTAGGAGGGATGTACACCTATTTACATGTTCATTTAGAACTGGAACAGAATAGGGAACACCATAAAATTCGAAAAACAAGCATGGTTTATTTATGCTTAGATCATCACTTTTAAGCATAAACATGAACTAACAAGCTTTTAGTAAGCAATATAAATGAAGAAGGTTATAAAACTTGCCTCTGCAAAGAAGAAAAGACTTCTTGCACAAGGAACTCGATCAAAGAAGGCAAGAAACAAAAGATATAGATTTGAACCTGGCCAAGTAGACAATTTTCTCCATAAAGAAGCAAAACCTTAGAAGAAGAAGCAAGAAGGGTAGACTCTTGAGTTCTAGAGAAACTTATACCATGGAACAACAAGGTTTCAACCTGGAGAAAGGTAGGAGGAAGAAGAACAAAGAAATAAATGGATGAAAGAAGGGGATACTTACTTATTTAGGTCAAGATCACCAAGAAGGAGCTTTAGAAACCCTAAAGGAAGTAAATCGTAACCCTAGATGCTTCTACCAAGAAGATCCACACCTTCTTCTTCCTTGGATAGGTCCTACACAGTAGAACAAAGTAAAGACAAATATATTAGTAGGAGGGAAGTGGTAGAGAGAAAAAATTTTGTTTTGGTGCTTAATGATAGGTATATAAAACTTTTGGATAAAGAAAATGAAAAACTTGAGGTGTCCTAGTACCTCTCCATGTATCCATGGCCTTAAACTATTAACGATATAAAAGAAGCCACACAAGAATCTTTCCCACCATTCATAGAGCCCTGATTTTCCACCATTTATTTTTTTTCCAAGCCAAATAAATAAACCCTTGGTTGATAGCTCCTAAAGGTATCTCATCTATAAAGGTGTAAACATTAAAACATCCTTGAATGAAACACCTCCAAACAAAGGTTCAACTAGGCACACAATGGGTCAAAAAGCTCAAAAATGATAAGAGAACATTCAAGGACCATAATGCATGTAACAAATTGCAAAGAAAACCTCTCACTTGGGTAAATTGTATAAAAGTCTAAAATGTGCATAAAATTGCATAACTTGCACAAACAGTGTCCAAATTGGACCAAATTTGAAACTTAAGCTTGTCACATGATACCAAAACATATCACTAAACCCATAACATGGATTTCGCCCCCAAAATCTACGGTACACATAGATGGACACTTCTCATGCTTGTTATCCTCAATCTTACACATGGTAAATTTCATCACATGGTGATGTCACATCATTCTCATAGAAGACGTATTCTTCTCCCTCAACTCTTGCATGTGTCACCTTGGTTCAACATAAGAATTGTTGTGCCACCTGTACAAGTCTAGTAGTACCTCACAACTTAGGACTCTAACTATCATCCTGGATTATACTATTTGTTGTACCACACATCAGAGGCCATACTTGATGGCACTTACCAAACATAGAACATCATGTATCTCTTATCATATGTAACTTTACAAGGTTTCATCTCTAAGATCCTTTAATGATTGTTGTAATTAGAAACTCAAGCAATCAGGTGGGTATCCCTTAATTGTCAAGAACTATAAGGCAAATGTTCCTACAAGATTCTTCAATCATCTTAATCATGCATTGGATATCCGTCTTGTTGAAGAATCACACATTTGTCTACATCAGTTAACAAATATAACTTTTTCATTGACCTTGTTAGGTGTAGCGTAATGACAATGTCTTCATCTTTCTAGGATTCACACAACACACTTAGTAGATGTATCATAAATTCCAAGAGGATACTCTAGTTCACCCCCAATTCACTCATGTTGAACTTGTTACATATATGGATAGTTGCTTTAACATTATTAAGGTTTAGCAAATATGTTAATAGTGCTATTGACCATGTCTAAAATACTTTGAGGTGTCATCATTAAAAGCTTTTCGTACTTATGAGACATGACTTAAGCACTTTGTTCCTCTTATTTATGAATGTTATTGATACATTGGTTAGTCTAAATGACATAGTCCTAAACTCATCATGGTCATGTAATTTATGTCATCCACTCTAACTCTTATCCATTGATATCTTGATGCTAGGTTTATCTTAAAGGATTGCGATAACACATGTCAACTGATCAACAAACCATCTCTCCTTGATAGTGGTCTTGCCCAACTATCAGCAGACCATACACAACATCATAGAATCACTTTTCTTTTCACAAACAACACTTGGAGGATCAACATCAACTCTCTCTCTATATGATGGAAAGGAACACAGGATAGTTCATCTAGTAGATATCTTTAACTCATCTATAACTAGTACACTATATATACTAGGATTCGTTAACTTGGTATCCACCACATGTGTTATAAAGAACTCATACCATGGTTTCATCAACTTCCTCAACATCATAATTGGCTAAGAATATATAGGAGGAATCCACATAACTATTGGAAGGTTCAAAAAGCATGCTCATTAATAAACATAAAGATTTTGGAACTGTAGTCCAAGGCAATCACACATCATATCAAGATAACGATCCCAGGATTATAGTAAATCCACGCGTACCAAGTGGCATGAGATCCATTTGGAGGCTATGCCTCAAAAAGAAAGAACATAAAGGGAAACACACTTACCACATCAAAGCAGCATTGTCCAGGGGTCACTAGCAAAAGGGTAACCAATTCTATTTTTCCCATGAAGGTTACACTTTTTATGTATCATTTTACCTCTTACATCTTGGGTTCCTTGCCATTAGCATAGGAATTATTCAAATTATCACATATCATTTCTCTTTTCTCATTAATCATTCATATGAAAATTCTTTGATGTTATCATGTTTCTAAACCACTTATCAAGTATTAGATCATCATATTCCACATTTTCTTCATTAGACAGGGATCATCTCCCTTAATTTCTTTCATATGTCATGAAAATTTTACATTAGCACTTCTTACACATATAGGTTGGTCTAAGATTAACTCAGGTTCAACTTTATTCATCTGCAATTGATCTCATTCATCTTCTCATATTATACTTATCATAGGAGTCCTCTCCATCTTATGTGAATTTCATACCTTAAACCACTTTATTAGCATAGACTTATATGTATTTTACTTTATTATATTCTTGAATTACATATTCAAGAACTCCTCTTTAGCTTATATGTATTCAGATTTAGGTTTCATGGTGTTGTATCTTTCTCTTGTTGTTACCAAATATTCAAGTTTTGATCGGTTATGATGTAATTCTCATCTTCTTTAGGGTAAGTTTGAGATATCTGCACCATGGTTTCTTATTTGTTATGCACTTTAGATTGTCTCAAAATGACTACTTGATCAGATAATCAGAAAGATAACAATCTAAGAGTTTCATACTTATCTTTTCTTCAATACCTGAATACCCGGCTACGACATCCAAGTACTGAGATTAGGCAGTATGCACCATGTTTTTATATCATATTCTTGACTTAGACATAGTCGTAGTCCTAAATCCTAGTGTCCCTGTAAACTTAGAGAACCCAAAACTCTGATACCAACTTGTGAGAACCCGTTACACCAAACGAGATTACTCAAAACACAAAACACGATTACTCATTAATTAAACACAAACCTAGAAAATAGGGTAAATTAAAACTGGTTTCAACATTTCCCAATTGCTCAGGGATATTTACATAATGCTCAATGTCCTTTATAACTTCCATGTAGCATGAGATACAACATAAACTTTACAAACGAGCACTATCCACATATTTCACGTATACAAACATCAACATGCTATCAAAAGCTCAATTAAATCAAAATATCTATAAAAGAGTGAAATCACCCCTTTACTAAAAATTTGAAGAATTGACATCCATTCCAAACCCTCTCAGAGGTATGATGGAATGGGCATAAATTTTCAAAATTTATTAAACATTGGTATACAAAAGACTGTTAGAAAGCAGCGGAATAAAAAATAACTGACTATATTCAATTTCATAAAAGGTTTACAAAAATACATCAAATTCTCCCATTAGGGTTTACATCAAGACACACAATTAGGATCTAGATAGAGGGAAGTCTTGACTACTATAATCTTGTCTCCAAGAAACATCTCCAAGATCTAGGGCCATGTTGGAAGCTATGTTCTCCTTGGTCATGTTCAACACCTTGATCTAAACCTGGGTGGTTGGGAAATCACCCAGCAAGAGAGAGAGAAATACAAGGTATGTGTCAAATAATGAATAAGAACAAAAGATAAGGAACTAACATGAAAGTAAAGGCTAAGATTTCATCATAAGATGAATAGAACAAGAGTATGAGGCTATATTCAAAAGAAACTTGCCATTAACAATTATATTAAAAAGGATTTGCATGTAAGATAATTATGTCTACCTAATTAAGTAGGGTTGAGGCACTTACCGGACCTCTAACCTATAGGTGAGGGGAGAATAAGACATTCCCAGTCACTGACACAATTATATAGGGGAGAATAAAAACATTCACCAGGGCGATTAAATACATGCCCTCTGTAGGTGGTTGTACATAAGTATCACTACTTTTAATTAAATAGATCATAAATCAACATGCTAGAAAAGTAATCATGGCAAGAGTAATCATAATATTCAATAAGCATGGCAGTGGGGTATAAGACCCAAACAAGAAGAAATCATAATCTGATTTGAGGTATGAACAACACTAGGATTCAAGAATAGAATATTTAGGGTTCATTTAAGCCTCATTAGGGAAATATAGGATTTGGCTAAAATTATCCCAACATAGGCTGTAAGGAATGCACATACCTCTCTTACTGGTATCAATTACTAACTTTCACCACTTTAATTGAGTCCAAGTTCCACTTTGCCTATTTTCAATATATTAACATGTATTAGAGTACATAGTGCACATTAATATATAGAAACCCTAATTTCATAACTTTTTAGCAAAATTCGGATTTAGCTTTTGAAAATATTTCTAATGAACTTATTGGGTTCTCTTGATGAAGAAAACATATTCTTATGTTAATTTTGGAGTTATGATGATTAAGATGTATTTTTTATGGATTTTATGCATTAAATTCGTTTTACAAAAATCACCCTTCGTCAAACCATGAAATCATACCTTGAAAATAGTTTTATTATATAGATATTAATTTTCCAATTCCAAAACATATTTATTTGTCAAATTTAGATAAGTGGTTTAGAAGATATGAATTTTTCAATATTGACCAATAGGAAATTACCACATCATCAAACCGATCGAGATAATTGAAGAGAGAGGGAGAGGGATAAAATACCATTTGACCCAATATCAGGTTTTAAGTTCCATAGGTAACCAAACTAGAGCTTCTAGAGAAGGTAAAACAGCAAGAAAGCAAAACCCTAGAAGAACATGGTAAAAAGAGATGGAAATCATCAATTTTAAGCATAGAAGCATGTATTGAGCAATATATGAGAAGGGGGTTAACAAAACTTGCCTCTTGGAAGGTAAGAAGTCCAAAAAGAAAGGATCATAAGATTAGAAGGTCTGGTTGCTCCAAGCCAAGCTCCTTTCTTGAGCAAAGATCACCTTCTCCACTTTAGAGGTGCAAACCCTAGCAAAAGAGCATGGAGATGAGATGTTTTAGGGTTCTAGGTGGACTTTTACCATCGAAGGTTATGGTTACGACCTGGAAGAAGGTGGAAGGAATACTAACAGCATGAAAACAGGGAAGTAAATGACTATTCTTACTATTTTTGGTCAAAATCACCAAGGAGGAGCTTAAGGAATCCTAAATAGAGAAATTTGGAACCCTAGGAGCCTTCTTCACCAAGGTAGGCACCTTCTTTTACCTTGGGACAACAACTTCATTGACAAAAATATAAGGGATGATGCTCTAACCTGTGGGAAATAGAAGGAGAGGATTTCTTCATGGATTTGGAGGTGGGAAGGGGTAGGCATGGCTTTATAAAGAAGGGGGCAAGCATGAGGTGTCTATGTGACTTTCCATGTGTCCTTAGGCTAAGGCTTCATGGCCATGCAAGAGGACAACTCATGGCATCTTCATGCATATCAAAAGTCGGTCCTAATAGCCCCTAGAGCCTTCTAGGCCATCCCCACCGTCCATCAAAGAAAGAAATAACCCCATTGGTTGATAGCTTTTAAAGATAAGCACATTTATAAAGAGGGTAATCCCTATAATGCCCTTGGAAAGTAACACCTTCAAACCAAGGTGCGACCAGGTGCCCCATAGTTCAACATCTCGTTAATGGTAAGGGAATATCTAAGGATTAAATTAAGGTGATAATTTGCAAATAAAACCTCCCAATTGGGTGAATTGCATAAAAGTCCATAATGTACCTAAAATTGCATAACTTGCACAAACAACATCCAAATCGAACCAAATTTGAAAATTAGGCACATTTTATGTTTTCAAATTATATAAAAAAGTTACATTAAGGTTTAGAGAACTTAATTATGGTAATTATGGTTTTACTGAGGTATTTGTGCATAAACCCTTATATTGGTACAATTAGTGAATAAATGTTCACTAAATCACTATAAATTCCACTAATTAAATAGAAAGGCCAATAAGGATAGAAATGAAAGAAAAAGGTACAGAGGATCAAAAGACAAAATTCCAGAATTCGGTATGTTACAATATCATATACAAACTTTTCACCCCAACCTGAGAGTACATGGACGAATCTAGGATACGCTAGACAACTAAACTACCATCTCTAGGGTTCACCACCTCAGATTCTCTTTGTTTCTATGGTTCTGCTTCCGCTATTTTCAATCATCTAAAAAGATGCGGGGACCCACAAGGTGAGATCCAGTCCCAGTGAGATATATAACTCTCTTTAATAGATATTGATTACATCAGATTAAACTATAAATAGTTGAGCACATGAAGTATTTAATAGTCAATTGAGCAGATTGAACAGTTCAAACATGCTGAATAGATTAATAAATTAAGCTTAGATACATGTGTCATTATCAATGTATATGCCAATCTAATAGTACAAGAAAACTAGTAGCATAAGTATCTCTAACATCATGAATATGTCTAGTAGCATAACATGTATATCAACATTGGCATGTTAATAAAGTGAACCAATCTACATCATATTTAGAGCTAACATCATAAGCACAACTAACTACATAAGCATGTTTAGAAGTTTAAGCATTTCTAATTACAAAGGAATGGTTAGTAATATTAAACATAGCTAGCAGCATCATCTTAACTATCAGTGTTAGTAGATTTAAAAACATAAGCATATTTACAGTTTAAGCATATCAAACATCAATTATTGTACTATAAATCATATCTATGTAAGAAGAGAAAACAAGGGTTATCATCCAATGTGAGGCATTGTGCATAATCTTAAACAGAAATGCTACACGACTATGTTACATCTATTATTACTAACCTGAGAATTTGAGTCATACCACCCAAATCCAACTGAACACTGCTAAATTGAAATTAGTGTCAAGGAATCGTTCTTACCCCAATCCCAATCCTACTGCCTAGACAGTAGTAAAAGGATTGAAGCTCCCGTACCTAAGTGGCCCAATAGGATCTATCACACTGGCATATACAATAATAAATAATAACTCAAAAGCTGGATATTTAAAAGAACAAACTAACCCAATATGGAGATTTTTCCGATATATGCTTGTCATCGGAGTGTATGAGTGCGAAACTGATCTTATTCAATATTCCATTTGTATTGCCTAAAATCAAGAAAATCGAGACACAATCATGCAATAGCACGGTATGCTATCAAAATCAAGAAAAGAGATTTATAACAAAATAGTATACTTGGCAGGACTTATATTCAAAAGAATAACAAGCAATTTGCAAAACCAACATTTATTCAACAAGTTTTTCAAGCAATTCGACTTTTATTACGAGTGTTCCCATTATGTTGTAATTTGAGAAGCATGCTTATATATTTTGTGTGACTCTATTACCCCAACACAATGGGGAATGTCACTAGGCTCCTTCTCACCATAGTAACATAGGAAGCCAAGGTATAAGTCCCACCTCTCAATGAGGGGGGTTGCTTGCACCCAATATCAACATTATCAACATCATCATCATTATCAATATACGGGAAGTCATAATGGGCATGCAATTTATGTTTCCATGTTTTTCAAAATATAGTATAGAAAAATAGAAGACTAATCATAGGCAATAGTAGCTCATCCAAGTAAGTAGCCAAGTATACAGTCAAGAGATACGTAAAAGTATCTTCAATACGATTAAGGAGGAGTTATATAATAGCGTACCTTTCACCAAGATTTTGAGTAGAGATCGCAAATAATAGGTCGACCCTTTGAGTTAGATCCTAAAACACCATATTTGGATCAAGGATCAAGATCATGATATTTGGAAATCTTGTTTCAGTATTCAGGATTAGGGTTACACTTTCCTATGTCAACATTAGGGTGAGGTCATCCACTTATAATTCATACTATATCAATATGTCTAACATTATTCAAGTGTCAAGAATATTTCAAGTGTGGATGACCTACTTAGGTTTTCTTGGATCATATATGTAAACCCTAATTTATGGTCATTATCCAAGTCATCATAAAATTTCTAGTTCATCATCATGATACTTAGTATAATTGGAATTTCAAGATTAGATTGATGGGTCAAAAAATATATCAAGGGTTTTACAAGATTAAAATCAATCATCATAATATTAAGGTTAATCCCTAGTTCAATGTGAATGATTCACATTCTAGGGGGAATGAGTTACAATATCATATTTAAAGTCATATTAATCAAGTTTGGCTTCAAGATGATCATTAGAGTCAAATATCAGGATTTCAAGGGATTAATCACTAAAATAGAGTCATTTGACAAATTAAATAAGAAAGAGATCAAGATTTAATTATATCAGTGAGAATTATTTAGAATCAGGTTTCAAAAGTATTTTTAATCGTTTCAATGGATTTTTCTAATCAAGATTGACTATTTATTCAAATTATTTGGAGCTGGGATGCATTTTCTACAATTACAACAAGATCTAGACATTTATATGGATTTTTGAATAGAGGGGAGATATTTACCTTATTTGTGAAAATCGAGGGCTTTTGGATCAAGATTGGGTGGCCCAGATTGCGCCACAAGGCTCGCTAGTCCAGGATCTGGTTCAATCTCTATTTGGCTAGTTTATTCATTGATTCAGCTGGTTCACCCCTCTAATAATTGGTTCATATGCTAGCAGGTCGGTTCAACTAGACCGGCTGGTTCCTCTTGAACCAAGCAGTTTGGGGACTTCTCCTCCCTCGTTCAGGCCTCACGCGAGCCACCAAGGTAGGTGGAGGAGCTCAACAGTGTGGAGCAGCTCTGGGAGCATCAATGGGTGAGGGATTCAGCCAAGGGGCCTCCCAAACATGTCTCCATCTCGCGAACTGGAAGAGCACCTAAGGTGGTGGCCCGATGTTGTGAGGAGTAAATGCCCAATCTGGGCTTTGCGGTGGCGTCGCACCACAGCAAGAAGGTCAGGGAGGAAAAAAGGGGGTGTCGAGGCCGTTTGAGGTCACGGAAACCATGGTATCTTTACAAAGTGATGAGTGGAGTCCATTGTGGGGGTTTTTTATAGTGTTAGGACTAGGTTTAGGGCTTGGTCTATCTTTGGTGGCAGCCATGGCTGCCGGTGTGAGAGGGGGAGGTGAGGAAGGTGTGTTGGTGGTTGGTCAAAATATTATTGGTGGTCAAATTAGAGATGGATCAATTTGAATTCATGAGTGGATCATTTTGGCTCGCTTCAAAACTTGAATGGAGGTCATGGGTGGGAGATCTCTCTCTCGGCCTTCATTTACTCCTCCCCGCTGATTGCAGGAGGTAGAAGACAAGCCAGAAGCCATCTAATCTAGCTTGGATCCATGTGTCTTAGATCTAAGGGTTGGGAATCACCCCTTCCTTTGCAAGTGGATCACTGACATGGAATTTGTCAATAAAAAGGCAAATAGAAGGGGATTTTGAGCACATAACTTCAAAAATTTATTGAAAATAGTACAAATGTCCAAATGACATGAAATTTGGACCATAGCTTCAAAAAATGTGGAGAATATTTAGAAAAAGTTTGAGAGCCAAATTATGAATTTTGATGGATGAATTTTCTTATTTTGACAAGGTAATGAATTAATCAAATATAAGCTGTTATAATGTGTATAAAGTTCACATTGTTCACCATATTTTGTATTTGAGTCTCAACTTTGATTATGTAGACAAGAAAAAGAATTGGGACCATAAGTGAGTATAATGAGGGAAAAATAGTAATTTCATCATACTTATGCAAAATTCCACTTTGTCACAATCAGTGCCATACAGGATCTATGGAAGAGTCAAACTCCATGATCTCACCAAAAACTCCCAGTCTGTATGAGAGACAACATAGAGACATATCAGTCAACTACCAATTGTGACATATGATCAACTAAAAACAACTAGCCTGTCTTGGTACAGGTCACGGTGCTAGAGAACAGTTCACACATGGCCGTTCTATAAGAGGCATCCTACATTTATACTTCTACCTTTCACCCATCTAAATATCAAAATATATGAGGCATGACCACAGTCATCCTCAATTTCTTGATATTAGGGTACCAAGCTTTCCCTGCATACTCAACATTATGCACTCCGAGTTTCCTGTAGGAGTTACTCATTTCACCACCAACAAGTTTTGACACTGGAACGGATCTATGGCATAGGGCAACTACATGATTAGGGTTTCACTTGATTAGTTTTACCAATTGAGTGAATTAAGGCTTCATCATACAAATGGGCATATAAACCCTAAGGCAATTCTAGCAAGTATTGATGTATAGTAACTCCAGAAGCTATAAAACGTATGAGACATTTTGTTCCTCATCTCATCATCACATGGTACTGTTCACATGCCATTCATGAGACTACACTTGTCATCATAGTATCACAAGATACAAATCCTTAGCATAATATCACATAGTATCGACCCTTGTCAACATAAGAGGATTACACCTCATTCAGGGATCAACCATGCCCAAAGGTCATTAGGACCATCATATCATTTCCTGCAAGTTCATCATTATCTTTGTATGCCTTATAACAAGACTCAACTACATCACCACACATGTGATACACAGGCTCAACATAATTTGCATTAATGAACTAAAAGATGCTCACATGATAACATTGTAGGGGTATCTTAGGAATTAAGAGCATTCCTTTATTATATCAACATATGAGGAAGCTATATGATTGATCATCATCAAACTAATAGTGTACAACTTTAGCATAGAAAATCATAAATCATAAAGCTATGATGACCACTAGTTAACACATTAGAGTTGAAACCAATCACTAGGAAGGATATTCCATCATTATATTCACCATTCAAGGAAGGGTAGCATAGCTAACTACCATCATCTATTATCATTAGGGTTAGGTTCAACAATATAGGTTACTTTGATGTTACAAATTAGGACTCATACCCAAACCCTAACTCATAGTATCCCCATTGGATCATGGTTTTGTGGGGTGAAGCATAACCATTACATTCCATACCATCCTCAAGTATGGATCTACACATAACTCAAGATGTAACCATTAGTTTATAGCATACTAGGGTTCAACCACAAAAGAGAGTACTCCATGATTGTATTCTTCATTCAAGGATTATTCATAACCACTTACCATCATTTGGTTATATTAAGACTAGGTAAAACAAGCTATACCTCATTAGGGATACATATCAACACAATATGGTCATTATACCTTATAATAATATGAGTGCAAAGGTAAGACTACCTTATTAAGGGTAACCCTCCATTGGATCCATCGTCATTCTACCCATATCACCATACCACAACAGCACTCAGAACCATTGGATGTTGAAAAGGTAAGATCATTGGTTATTTACATAAGTAAACACCTTTGCAAAACATATGAAAACCCATTGAGTTGTGTCCTAGAAAGAGTCACCATTAAACCCTAAAAATCTCTAATTTAACAACATAAAGTGGAACCTTAGGTTGTGGGGTTAAAACCCATCATTGGCTGTACATTTTAAGCAAGCTATCATGCCAACCATCAAGCTCCTTAAATTGATCACATGAAGGAAACCATCAATTCATGTTGTTAGAACTCAAATGTAATACGATAGGTTTCAATCCAAACCATTAAATGTTGAACGATCTAGTATCTTTTATTGGATCAAGTCCATTAATCGAAATTATTATATGAAGTAGTGTTAAATCCTAACCATTAGATCAGGTTCTTATATCAAAACTACTAATTGGAGTACAAGTCTAACCATTAGATCAATTGAACCAAGAAACCATTATTTCAGGGTTTAATTGACGCTAAAATTACATCCTTATCTCACTATTTGTGGTGATGACCTGATCCACCATTGGTTGTGATCATTAAGCCACTATCAATTGTTAGAACAACACTATATTCATTTAACACCATCAGATGTTAAGGTAATGCCATCATTGATTGATATCATCATTAGGATACTTAGTGGTTGATCATTAAGCTTCTAATTCAGACAAAACCTAACCTAAGGGGTGAGCATCGGTTGACACCCTTGGTCACTACCATCGGTTGTGAAGATAGAAACACCGTCGGTTGTTGCATGGTATCTCCATCAGGTCGTGTGGTAGTGAAAGAAAAATCTTGAAAATCCTAACTTGGACCATCGATTGTTAGGTTCTTAGCACCATCGGTTGTGTTACCAACCTATCGTAGATCATATTATAACTTAGGAAATAACGTACACCTATTTACAGGTCCATTTAGAACTATAACATAATAGAGAACACCATAAAATTCGAAACCCTAAACAGGCATTGTTTCTTTATGCTTAGATCATCACTTTTAAGCATAAACATGAACTAACAAGCTTTTAGTAAGCAATATAAGTGAATAAGGTTATAAAACTCACCTCTATAGAGAAGAAAAGACTTCTTGCAGCAAGAAACTCAAGCAAAGAAGGCAAGAAAACTAAAGATATAGATCTTAACTTGGCAAAGTAGGTAGTTCTCTCCATTAAGAAGCAAAACCTTAGAAGAAGAAGCAAGAAGGGTAGAATCTACAACAACTTCTACCATGGAACAACAAGGTTACAACATGGAGAAAGGTAGGAGGTAGAAGAACACAAAAAGAAATAGAGGAAAGAAGGGGATACTTACTTGTTTAGGTCAAGATCACTAAGAAGGAGCTTTAGAAACCCTAAAGGAAGCAAATTGTAACCCTAGATGCTTCTACCAAGAAGATCCACACCTTCTTTTTCCTTGGACAGGTCCTCCACAAAATAACAAAGTAATGATAAATCTATTAGTAGGAGGGAAGTAGTAGAGAGCAAAAGTTGTGCTTGGGTGATTAAGGATAGGTATATAAAATTTTAGGATAAAGAAAATGAAAAACTTGAGGTGTCCTAGTAGCTCTCCATGTGTCCATGGCCTTAAACTATTAAGGATATACAAGCAGACACACAAGCAAATAATCCACCATTCATGGAGCCCTACTTTTCCACTATTTATTGGTTTTCCAATCCAAACAAATAAACCCTAGGTTGATAGCTCCTAAAGGCAGCTCATCCATAAAGGGGTAAACATTAAAATACCCTTGAAGGAAACACCTCCAAAAAAAAGGTTCAACGAGGCACCCCATATATCAAAAAACTCAAGAATGATAAGAGAACATTCAAGGACCATAATGCATGTGAAAAATTGCAAAGAAAACCTCTCACTTGGGTAAATTGTATAAAAGTCCAAAATTTGATAAAATTGCATAACTTGCACTACAATGTCCAAATTGGACCAAATTTGAAACTTAAGCTTGCCACATGATACCAAAATATATCTAACTATCATCATGGACTATAATATTTGTTGTACCACACATCAGAGGCCATACTTGTTCGCTCATACCAAACATAGAACATCATGTATCTCTTATCATATGTAACTTAACAAGGTATCATCTCTATGCTCCTTTAATGATTGTTGTAATTAGGAACTCAATCAATCAGGTGGGTATCCCCTAATTTTCAAGAACTTTAAGGCATATGTTCTTATAAGATTCTTCAATCATCTTAATCATGCACTGGCTATCAGACTAGTTGAAGAATCACACACTTGTTTGCAACCATTAACAAATATAACTTTTTGGTTGACCTTGTTAGGGGTAGGGTAATGACAATGTCTTCATCTTTCTAGGATTTACACAACACACTTAGTAGATGTATCATAAATTCTAAGAGGATACTCTAGTTAACCCCCAACTCACTCTTGTTGAACTTGTCACACAAATGGTTAGTTTCTTCAACATTATTATGGTTTAACAAATATGTTAACTGTCATACTGACCATCTCTAAAATACTTTCAGATGTCATCATTCAAAGCTTGTCACACTTATGAGACATGACCTAAGCACTCTATTCCTCTTATTTATGAATGCTATTGATACAAAGGTTAGTCTAAATGACATAGTCCTAAACTCATAATGGTCATGTAATTTATATCATCCACTCTAACTCTTATCCATTGATATTTTGATGCTAGGTTTATCTTAGAGGATCGTGATAACACATGTAAACTGATCAACAAACCATCTATCCTTGATATTTGTCTCGCCCAACTATCAACAGACCATACACAACATCATAGAATCACTCTTCTTTTCACAAACAACACTTGGACGATCAACATCAACTCTCTCTCTGTATAATGGAGAGGAACAGTGGATAGTTCATCTAGTAGATATCTTAAACTCATCTATAACCGGTACACTATGGGTAATAGGATTCATTAACTTGGTATCCACCACATGTGTTATAAAGAACTCATACCATGGTTTCATCAACTTCCTCAATATCATAATTGGCTAAGAATATATAGGAGGAATCCCCTAACTTTTGGAAGGTTCAAAAAGCATGCTCATTACAAAACATAAAGATTTTGGAATTGTAGTCCAAGGCAATCACACATCATATCAAGATAACGATCCCAGGATTACAGTGAATCCACGCGTACCAAGTGGCATGAGATCCATTTGGAGGCTACGCCTCAAAAAGAAGAACATAAAGGGAGACATACTTCTCACATCAAAGAAACATTATCCTAGGGTCACTAGCAAAAGGGTAACCAATTCTGTTTTTCCCATGAAGGTTACACTTTTATGTATCATTTTACCTCTTGTTGCTTGGGTTCCTTGCCATTAGCATAGGAATTATTCAAATTATCACATATCATTGCTCTTTTCGGATTAATTCTTCACCATTCATATGAAAATTCTTTGATGTTATCATGTTTCGCAACCACTTATCAAGGAATAGATCATCATACTCCACATTTTCTTCATTAGACAGTGATCATCTCCCTTAATTTCTTTCATATGTCATGAAGATTTTACATTAGCACTTCTTATACACATAGGGTTGTCTAAGATTTACTCAGGTTCCACTTTATTCATCTTCCATTGTTCTTCTTCATCTTCTCATATTATACTTATCACAAGAGTCCTCTCCAAGTTATGTTAATTTCATACCTTAAATCACTTTATTAGCATAGACTTATATGTATTTTACTTTTTTATCTTCTTAAATTACAGATTCAAGAACTCCTCTTTAGCTTATCTATATTCAGATTTAGGTTTCATGGTGTTGTATCTTTCTCTTGTAGTTACCAAATATTCAAGTTTTGATCAATTATGATGTAATTCTCATCTTCTTTAGGGTAAGATTGAGATATTTGCACCATGATTTCTGATTTGTTATGCACTTTAGATTGTCCCAAAATGACTACTTGATTAGAGTAATCAGAAAGATAACAATCTACGAGTTTCATATTTACCTTTTCTTTAATACCTGAATACTTGGCTACATCATCCAAGTATTGAGATTAGGCAGTATGCACCATGTTTTTATATCATATTCCTCACTTAAACATCATCCTAGTCCTAACACCTAGTGTCCCCGTAGACTCAGCGAACCCAAAAATCTGATACCAACTTGTGAGAACATGTTACACTAAACGAGATTACTCAAAACACAAAATACAATTACTCAGTAATTAAACATAGACCCAAAAAATAGGGTAAATGAAAAATAGTTTCAACATTTCCCAATTGCTCAGGAATATTTACATAATGCTCAATATCCTTTACAACTTCCATGTAGCCTCAGCTACAACATAAACTTTACAAAGGAGCACTATCCACATATTTCACGTATACAAGCATCAACATGCTACCAAAAGCTCGATTAAATAAAAACATCGTTTACAAACTTTTCACCCTGACCTGAAAGTCTAGGGATGACTCTAGGATACACTAGACAACTAAACTACCATCTCTAGGGTTCACCACCTCAGATTCTCTTTTCTTCTATGGTTCTGCTTCTGCTATTGTTGATCGCCTAAAAAGATGTGGGGACCAACAAGGTGAGACGCACAAAATTCCATACTCGATCTCATAGATACATATAGAATTATGTGGAAAGGCTTTTAGTAAGCATTGATATATAGTAACACCAGAAGCTTTAAAACATATGAGACATTTTTTTCCTCATCTCATCATCACATGGTACTATTCACATGCCATTCATGAGACTACACTTGTCATCATAGTATCACAAGATACAAATCATTAGCACAATATCACATGGCATCAACCCTTGTCAACATAAGAGGATTACACCTCATTCAAGGCTCAACCATGCCCAAAGGTCATTAAGACCATCATATCATTTCCTGCAAGTTCATCATTATCTTTCTATGCCTTATAACAAGGCTCAACTACATCACCACATATGTGATACACATGCTCAACGTAATTTGCATTAATGAACTAAACGATGTTCACATGATAACATTGCATGGTATCTTAGCAATTCAGAGAATCCTTTATTATATCAACATATAAGGAAGCTATATGATTGGTCATCATTACACTAATAGTGTACAACTTTAGCTTAAGAAATCATAAATCATAAAGCTATGATGACCACTAGTTAACACATTAGAGTTGATACCAATCATTAGGAAGGATATTCCATCATTATATTAACCATTCAAGGAAGGGTAGCATAGCTAACTACTACCATCATGTATTATCATTAGGGTTAGGTTCAACAAGATAGGTTACTTTGATGTTACAAATTAGGACTCATACCCAAACCCTAACTCATAGCATCCCCATTGGATCATGGTTGCATGGGGTGAAGCATAACCATCACATTCCATACCAACCTCAAGTATGGATCTACACATAACTCAGGATGTAACCATCAATTTATAGCATACTAGGGTTGAACCACAAAAGAGAGTACTCCATGGTTGTATTCTTCATTCAAGGATTATTCATAACCTCTTACCAGCATTTGGTTATATTAAGACTAGGTATAACAAGCTATACCTCATTAGGATTACATATCAACACAATATCGTCATTATACCTTATATTAATATGAGTGCAAAGATAAGACTACCTTATTAAGGGTAACCCTCCATTGGTTCCATCGTCATTCAACCCATATCACCATACCACAACATCACTCGAAACCATTGGATGTTGAAAAGGTAAGACCATTGGTTATTTACATAAGTAAACACCTTAACAAACCATATGGAAAGCCATTGAGTTGTGACCTAGAAAGAGTCACCATTAAACCCTAAACATCTCTTATTTAACAACATAAAGGGGCACCTTAGGTTGTGGGGTTAAAACCCATCATTGGTTGTACATTTTACGCAAGCCATCATATCAACCATCAAGCTCCTTGAATTGATCACATGAAGGAAACCATCAAATTCATGTTGTTAGAACTCACATGTAATACTATAGGTTTCAATCCAAACCATTATATGTTGAAGCATCTAGTATCTTTGATTGGATCAAGTCTATTAATATAAACTATTATATGAAGAAGTATTAAATCCTAACCATTGGATCAGGTTCAAATCTCAAAACCACTAATTGGAGTATAGGTCTAACCATTAGATCATTTGAACCAAGAAACCATTAGTTTAGGGTTTAATTGATGCTACAATTACATAATTAACTCACCATTTATGGTGATGAGCTAATCCACCATTGGTTGTGATCATTAAGTCACCATCGGTTGTTAGAACAACACTATATTCATTTAACACCATCAGATGTTAAGGTAATGTCAGCATTGATTGATAGGATCATTAGGATGCTTAGTGGTTGATCATTAAGCTTCTAATTCAGACAAAACCTGACCTAAGGGGTGAGCATCGGTTGACACCCTTGGTTACTACCATCGGTTGTCAAGATAGAAACACCATCGATTGTTGCATGGTATCTCCATCGGGTCATGTGGTAGTGAAAGAAAAAGCTTGAAAACCCTAACTTGGACCATCAATTGTTAGGTTCTTAGCACCATAGGTTGTGTTACCAAACTATCGTAGATCATATTCTACCTTAGGAAGGATGTACACCTATTTACAGGTTCATTTACAACTATAAAAGAATAGGGAACACCATGAAATTTGAAACCCTAAGCAAGCATGGTTTCTTTATGCTTTGAGCATCACTTTTCAGCATAAACATAAACTAACAAGCTTTTCGTAAGAAATATAAGTGAAGAAGGTTATAAAACTCACCTCTAAAGAGAATAAAAGACTTCTTGCAGAAAGAAACTCAAGCAAAGAAGGAAAGAAAACTGAAGATATAGATCTCAACTTGGCAAATTACGCAGTTTTCTCCATAGAGAAGCAAAACCTTAGAAGAAGAAGCAAGGAGGGTAGACTCTTGAGTTTAGAGAAACTTATACCATGGACCAGCATGGTTCCTACCTGGAGAAAGGTAGGAGGAAGAAGAACATAGAAATAAACATAGGAAAGAAGGGGATACTTACTTGTTTAGGTCAAGATCACCAAGTAGGAGCTTTATAAACCCTAAAGGAAGCAAATCGTAACCCTAGACACTTGTACCAAAAAGATCCACACCTTCTTCTTCCTTGGATAGGCTCTCCACAGCAGAACAAAGTAATGATAAATCTATTAGCAGGAGGGAAGTTGTAGAGAGAAAAAATTTTGTTTGGGTGCTTAAGGATAGGTATATAAAACTTTCGGGTAAAGAAAATGAAAAACTTGAGGTGTCCTAGTAGCTCTCCATGTGTCCATGGCCTTAAACTATTAAGGATATACAAGCAGACACACAATCATATGCCCCACCATTCATGGAGCCATGCTTTTCCACCGTTTATTGATTTTCCAAGCCAAACAAATAAGCCCTTGGTTGATAGTTCCTAAAGGCAGCTCATCCATGAAGGGGTAAACATCAAAATACCCTTGAAGGAAACACCTCCAAATAAAGGTTCAACTAGGCACCCCATGGATAAAAAAACTCAAGAATGATAAGAGAACATTCAAGGACCATATTGCATGTGAAAAATTGCAAAGAAAACATCTCACTTGGGTAAAGTGTATAAAAGTCTAAAATGTGCATAAAATTGCATAACTTGCACAAATAGTGTCCAAATTGGACCAAATTTGAAACTTAAGCTTTCCACAAGATACAAAACATATCACAAGGTTATATTATAGTTATAAGTATTCAATTATGGTAATTAAGCATGCTAAAAAATTTAATCAAGGTTAGGGGTCTCACAACTATAACCCCTAACATGGATTTCGCCCCCGAAATCCAAGGTACACATATATGGACACTTCTCATGCACATTATCCTCAATCTTACACATGGTAAATTTCATCACATGGTGATGTCACATCGTTCTCATAGAAGACGTATTCTTTTCCCTCAACTCTTGCATGTGTTACCTTGGTTCAACATAAGAATTGTTGTGCCACATGTACAAGTCTTGTAATACCTTTCAAATTAGGACTCTAGTTGTCATCCTAGACTATACTATTTGTTGTACCACACATCAGAGACCATACTTGCTGGCTCTTAACAAACATATAACATCATGTATCTCTTATCATATGTAACTTAACAAGGTTTCATCTATATGCTCCTTTAATGATTGTTGTAATTAGCAACTAAATCATTCAGGTGGGTATCCCCTAATTGTCATGAACTATAAGGCATATGTTCTTACAAGATTCTTTTATCATCTTAATCATGCACTGGCTATCAGTCTAGTTGAAGAATCTCACACTTGTCTACAACCATTAAGAAATAGAACTTTCTAGTTGACCTTGTTAGGGGTAGGGTAATGACAATGTCTTCATCTTTCAAGGATTCACACAAAACACTTAGTAGATGTATCATAAATTCCAAGAGGATACTCTAGTTAACCCCCAACTCACTCTTGTTGAACTTGTCACACATATGGATAGTTGCTTCAACATTATTAAGGTTTAGCAAATATGTTAACCGTGCTACTGACCATCTCTGAAATATTTTGAGATGTCATCATTCAAAGCTTGTCACACTTATGAGACATGACTTAAGCACTATGTTCCTCTTATTTATGAATGCTATTGATACTTTGGTTAATCTAAACGACATAGTCTTAAACTCATCATGGTCATGTAATTTATGTCATCCACTCTAACTCTTATGCATCGATATTCTGATGCTAGGTTTATCTTAAAGGATCGCAATAACACATGTAAACTGATCAACAAACCATCTATCCTTGATAGTGGTCTCACCCAACTATCAGCAGACAATACACAACATCATAAAATCACTCTTCTTTTCACAAACAACACTTGGAGGATCAACATCAAATCTCTATATATATAATGGAGAGGAACGCTGGATAGTTCATCTAGTAGATATCTTTAACTCATATATAACTGGTACACTATGGATACTAGGATTCATTAATTTGGTATCCACCACATGTGTTATAAAGAACTCATACCATGGTTTCATCAACTTCCTCAATATCATAATTGGCTAAGAATATATAGGAGGAATCCCCATAACTCTTGGAAGGTTCAAAAAGCATGCTCATTACAAAACATAAAGATTTTGGAACTATAGTCCAAGGAAATCACACATCATATCAAGATAACGATCCCAGGATTACAGTGAATCCACACGTACCAAGTGGCATGAGATACATTTGGAGGCTACTCCTAAAAATGAAAGAACATAAAGGGAAACACACTTCCCACATCAAAGCAACATTGTCCAAGGGTCACTAGCAAAAGGGTAACCAATTCTATTTTTCCCATGAAGGTTACACTTTTTATGTATCATTTTACCTCTTACAGCTTGGATTCCTTGCCATTAACATAGGAATTATTCAGATTATCACATATCATTGCTCTTTTCTCATTAACTCTACATCTTTCATATGAAAATATTATGATTTTATCATGTTTTTCAACCACTTATTAAGGAATACATCATCATATTCCACATTTTCTTCATTAGAAAGGGATCATCTCCCTTAATTTCTTTCATATGTCATGAATATTTTACATTAGCACTTCTTACACACATAAGTTGGTCTAAGATTAACTCAGGTTCCACTTTATTCATCTTCCATTGTTCTCATCCATCTTCTCATATTATGCTTATCACATGAGTCTTATCCATCTTATGTGAATTTCATACCTTTAATCACTTTATTAGCATAGATTTATATGTATTTTACTTTATTATCTTCTTGAATTACTGATCCAAGAACTCCTCTTTAGCTTATTTGTATTTAGATTTAGGTTTCATGGTGTTGTATCTTTCTCTTGTAGTTACCAAATATTCAAGTTTTGATTGGTTATGATGTAATTCTCATCTTCTTTAGGGTAAGATTGAGATATGTACACCATGATTTCTGATTTGTTATGCACTTTAGATTGTCTCAAAATGACTACTTGATCAGAGTAATCAAAAAGATAACAATCTTAGAGTTCCATACTTACCTTTTCTTCAATACATGAATACCATGCTACGACATCAAAGTACTGAGATTAGGCAGTATGCACCATGTTTTTATATCATATTTCAAACTTAGACATCATCCTAATCCTATGTCCTAGTGTCCCTGTAAACTTAGAGAACCCAAAACTCTGATACCAATCTGGTAGAACCTGTTACACTAAATGAGATTACTCAAAACACAAAACACGGTTACTCATTAATTAAACACAGACCTAAAAAATAGGGTAAATTAAAACTAGTTTCAACATTTCCCAATTGCTTAGAAATATTTACATAATGCTCAATATCCTTTACAACTGCCATGTAGCCTCATCTACAACATAAACTTTACAAAGGATGATGATCCACATATTTCATGTATACAAGCATCAATATGCTACCGAAAGATCGATTAAATCAAAACATCGTATACAAACTTTTCACCTTGACCTGAGAGTACAGGGACGACTCTAGGATACAGTAGACAACTAAACTACTATCTCTAGGATTCACCACCTCAGATTGTCTTTCTGCTATGGTTCTGCTTCTGTTATTTTCGATCACCTAAAAAGATGTGGGGACCCACAATGTGAGACCCAGTCCCAGTGAGAGATATAACTCTCTCCAACAAATATTGATTACATCAGATTAAATAGCAAATAGTTGTACACATGAACTATTTAATAGTCAATTGGGCAAATTGAATAGTTCAAGCATGCTAAATAGATTAAGAAATTAAGCTTTGGTACAAGTATCATTATCAATGTATATACCATGCTAATAGCTCAAGAAAACTAGTAGCATAAGTATATCTAACATCATGAATATGTCTAAAAGAATAACATGGCTATCAACATTGGCATGTTAATAGAGTGAACCAATCTACATCATACTTAGAGCTAACATCATAATCACAACTAACTACATAATCATGTTTAGTAGTTTAAGCATTTCTGATTATAAAGGCATGGTTAGCAATATTAAACATAGCTAGCAGCATCATCTTAACTATCAGTGTCAGTAGATTCAACAACATAAGCATATTTATAGCTTAAGCATTTTGAACATCAATTATTGTATTATAAATCATATCTATGTAAGAAGAGAAAACAAGGGTTATCATCCAATGTGAGGCATTGTGCATAACCCTAAACATATTTGCTACACAGCTATATTACATCTTTTATTACTACCCTGAGGATTTGAGTCGTACCACCTAAATCCAACTAAACACTGCTAAGTTGAAATCAGCTCCATACAAGATCTATGGAAGAGTCAAAATCCATGATCTCACCAAAAAGTCCTAGTTCGTACGAGAGACAATGTAGAGACATATCAGTCAACTACCAATTGTGACATATAGTCAACTGAAAAACAACTATCCCACCTTGGTACATGTCACAGTGCTAGAGAATAGTTCACACATGGCTATTCTATAAGAGGCATTCTATAGTTAAACTGCTACCTTTCACCCATCACAATACCACAATATCTGAGGCATGACAACAGTCATCCTTAATTACTTGATATTTGGGTACTAAGCTTTCCCCGCATACTCAACATTATGCACTCCAAGTTTCCTATAGGAGTTACTCATTTCACCACATAACAAGTTCTGACCTTGGAATGGATCTATGGCACATGGCAACTACATGATTAGGGTTTCACTTGATTAGTTTTACCAATTGAGGGAATTAAGGCTTCATCATACAAATGGGCATACAAACCCTAATTCAATTCTAGCAAGAATTGATATATAGTAACTCCCGAAGCTATAAAATGTATGAGACATTTTGTTCCTCATCTCATCATCACATGGTACTATTCACATGCCATTCATGAGACTACACTTGTCATCATACTACGACAAGATACAAATCCTTAGCACAATATCACAGGGTGTCAACCATTGTCAATATAAGAGGATTACACCTCATTCAGGGCTCAACCATGCCCAAAGGTCATTAAGACCATCATATCATTTCCTGCAAGTTCATCATTATATTTCTATGCCTTCTAACAAGGCTCAACTACATCACCACATATGTGATACACATGCTCAACATAATTTGCATTAATGAACTAAAATATGTTCACATGATACATTATAGGGGTGTCTTAGCAATTAAGAGCATTCCTTTATTATATCAACATATAAGGAAGCTATATGATTGGTCATCATCGCATTGATAGTGTACAACTTTAGCATAAGAAATCATAAATCATAAAGCTATGATGACTACTAGTTAACACATTAGAGTTGAAACCAATCATTAGGAAGGATATTCCATAATTATATTAACCATTCAAGGAAGGGTAGCATAGCTAACTACCATCATATATTATCATTAGGGTTAGGATAAACAAGATAGGTTACTTTGATGTTACAAATTAGGACTCATACCCAACCCCTAACTCATAGCATTCCCATTAGATCATGGTTGCATGGGGTGAAACATAACCATCACATTCCATACCATCCTCAAGTATGGATCTACACATAACTCAAGATGTAACCATCATTTTATAGCAGACTAGGTTTCAACCACAAAAGAGAGTACTCAATGATTGTATTCTTCATTCAAGGATTACTCATAACGACTTACCAACATTTGGTTATATTAAGACTAGGTATAACAAGCTATACCTCATTAGGGTTACATATCAACACAATATGGTCATTATACCTTATATTAATTGAGTTTGAAGGTAAGACTACATTATTAAGGGTAACCCTCCATTGGTCCCATCATCATTCAACCCATATCACCATACCACAACATCACCCAAAACCATTGGATGTTGAAAAGGTAAGACCATTCGTTATTTATATAAGTAAACACCTTAATAAACCATATGAAAAGCCATTAATATGTAACCTAGAAAGAGTCACCATTAAACCCTAAATATCCCTTATTTAACAACATAAAGGGGCACCTTAGGTTGTGGGGTTAAAACCCATCATTGGTTGTACATTTTATGCAAGACATCATATCAACCATCAAGCTCCTTAAATTGATGACATGAATGAAACCATCAAATTCAGATTGTTAGAACTCACATGTAATACTATAGGTTTCAATCCAATCCATTGGATGTTGAAGCATCTAATCTCAACCATTGGATCAAGTCTATTAATCAAAAACGTTAGATGAAGAAGTGTTAGATCCTAACCATTGGATTAGGTTCATTTCTCAAAACCACCAATTGGAGTATAGGTCTAAGCATTAGATAAATTTAACTAAGAAACTATTATTTTAGGGTTTAATTATTATACAATTACATCTTTAAATCACCATTGGTGGTGATGACCTAATACACCATTGGTTGTGATCATTAAGTCACCATCAGTTGTTAGAAAAACACTATATTCATTTAACGCCATCAGATGTTAAGCTAATGTCATCATTGATTGATAGAATCATTAGGATACTTAATGGTTGATCATCCAGATTCTCATTGATCCAAAGCCAGACCTAAGGGGTGACCATAGGTTGACACCGTTGGTCACCACCATCGGTTGTCAAGATAGCAACACCATCAGTTGTTGCATGGTATCTCCATCAGGTCATGTGGTAGTGAAGGAAAAAGCTTGAAAAATCTAACTTGGACCATCGATTTTTCGGTGCTTAGCACCATCAGTTGTGTTACCAACTAGTCCTAGATCATCTTGTACATTAGGAAGGACGTATACCTTCTTAAATGTTGATTTAAAACTAGAACAAAATAGGGAACACCATAAAAATTTGAAACCCTAAACAATGGTTTCTTTTTTCTTAAATCATCACTTTTAAGCATAAACATGAACTAACAAGCTTTTAATAAGAAATATAAGTGAAGAAGGTTATAAAATCACATCTACAGAGAACAAAAGACTACTTGCATAAAGAAACTTGAGAAAAAAGGAAACAAAACCCAGGATATAGATCTAAATTCGGCCAAGTAGGCACTTTTCTCCACAAAGAAGCAAAACCCTAGAAGAAGAAGCAATAAAGGTAGATTCTTGAGTTCTAGAGCAACTTCTACCATGGAATAGTAAGGTTTCAACCTGGAGAAAGGTAGGTGTTAGAAGAAAAGAGAAAGAAGTGGAGGAAAGAAGGGGATACTTACTTTTTTAGGCTAAGATCACCAAGAAGGAGATTTAGAAACCCTAAAGGAAGCAAATCGAAACCCTAGATGCATCTACCAAGAAGATCCACATGTTCTTCTTCCTTGGTCAGGTCCTCCAAATAAGAATAGAGGAAAGAATAATCTCTTATAAAGATCAAAGTGGTAGAGATAAAGTTTTGTTTGGGTGCTTAAGGATAGGTATATAAAACTTTACGATAAAGAAAAAGAAAAACTTGAGGTGTCCTAGTAGCTCTTCATGTATCCATGGACTTAAACTATTAAGGATATACAAGAAGCCACACAAGAAGCTGCCCCACCATTCATGGAGACCTTCTTCGCCACCATTTGTTGGTTTTCCAAGCCAAACAAATAAACCCTTGGTTGATAGCTCCTAAAGGTAGATCATCCATAAAAGGGTGAACCCTAAAATACCCTTGAAGAAAACACCTCCAAACCAAGGTTCAACTAGGTGCCCCATGGACAAAAAATGTCAATAATGATATGAGAACATTAATGGACCATAATGCATATGACAAATTACAAAGAAAATCTCTCACTTGGGTAAATTGCATAAAAGTCCAAAATGTAAAATTGCATAACTTGCACAAATAATGTCCAAAATTGGACCAAATTTGAAACTTAAGCTTGTCACATATACCAAAACATATCACAAGGTTATATTATAGTTCTAAGCATTCAATTAATGTAATTAAGAATGTTCAACCATTTAAGCAAGTTAGGTGTCACACACCTTCCTTTTACCAATATCTTTGGCTAGAGACGACTACTTCAGCCAAAGCTGGAAATACGTATTGCCCATCCAAGTGAGAGGAGGCTAGCACCTCCCTTATTCCATTCTTCCTACATTTAAGTCCTATACTTCATGGTAGACTAAATTTTATAAGGAGACCTTTAATTCCCCTCCCTCACTCCTTCCTCATGTGGGGTGTTCTAGTTAATCTCTGATCAAAATCACATGGCCACACTCTTATCCTAATGATCGGGTATTGATCTGTTCTTTTCTCTTGAAGAACATCACACAACTTTATCATGTCTGATGAACTAGAAAAATGTGACTAAGTGGGGTAGTCTTTATTGCAAGCACTCCTATTGGTACCAATATAAAACTTGATCATACCAACTATCCTCTTAGGTTAGTGTCATTACAACATTATGTAGGATCTAAAATGAAGAAGTACATCATTGATAAGGATGCACCATTCTGGTTTTAGATTATTGGGATGTCAACTATGTTGCCTCAACTATTCTTAACATCTTATAAGAATTCATAGCCAAGCAAGTTCTTGTCTATAGTTACACAAAAAGCAAGTGGGAAACCTTATATAAATATACTTTTTACATAGAAAAATGTTTCACATGCACAAAGTTCTTAACGACATTCAAATATGTAAGAACGATAACCTGAGTCTGACACACTACTATGGTACTCAAATAGGTTTGTGGAACTAACATTATATATACCGGCCTTTTGTTGCATCTTCACAAGACATGAGAAAGCATTGAGAAACTATTTTCTTGGTATAATTTCTTTCAGCCCTTGGCCCCAGTTCATGTCTATCAAGGATCAATAGTGAAATAAGAGAACATTCTTATTCTTAAGGATATATATGTTTGCATTTCATCAATAATCTAATATAAGTGACGAATGCCTCAACATTATCTCTCTTTAGAGGATATGGTTGTGGTGGTCTTACTGATAAGGGATAGGTTGAGGCTATAATCATGGATCTGACACTATTGGTCATGGTCATTTCTTCTATGATCATCACCATAGAACAAAATGTCCTTCCCATCGATGTTAGAAAAAATTGGGTATCCTTTTAAACATCTCAACATTGATGTTGCTTCTACTAAAGTTGATGATTCTTTGTATGTGGTTATCACATGTGTAGATATGACCATATTCTTCTCTATCCTTAAATACCTCATATGAAACATATGGTTCTCAAATGCCTACACTTGAACATCCAATAGCTAACATTCATGCTCTTTATTCTACATCCCAATCTGATTGGATTAGAGATTCATGAGCTTCTTCTTGTATAGCGTTGCATGCTTTTACACTATCTCCTCTAGCTATATCCTATTACAATAGTTGGTATTTCCTTGACCAAGTTGTATCTCAATAGTATTGTACATGCTCCCAACTTCACTCTCAACATTTTGTCCATCATATGCTTAACAAAAACTCTTTATTTTTGTTCTCTTTTATGATTCCTTTTTTATTTTGCATGATATCCAAATGATGCACAAAATTTATGAAGGCTTTGAGTGATATAGTTTCCATGATATCCAGCCATACACCTTTCCTACTACTTATACCTCTAGCACACTTCTTTGTATTCATCTCTACCTTGGATCCCCCAACATGAGTATCATTCTTTTCTAATTTTTAGATATTTGTAGTTTTTCTATCCTTGAGTGTGAGGCTTGTTAGCTTGGTAAGCATCATAGGGTAGATTTTTCTCATGATAAGAGAAATTTTCAATTAATGTATTAAATGTTGTTCATGTAGATCTTTGGGGACCATATTGTGTTAGAAATCATAAAATTATAAATATTTCATAGTCCTTATTGACAATTTTCTTCATATCTTCTATTTTATTAATTGGGAAAAAGTTGACACTATGAGATTATAGAAACTTTCTTTAATGAAATAAAGACACAATTTTCTTCCTCAATTGAAGTTTTTCTTAATAATAGTGTTCTTGAGTTTGTTAATAGTGAATTAGTAACCTTGTCTATGTGTATGAGTACTATTCATCAAGCTACACATGTCAAAACCTCACAATGAAACGGTGATTCCTAAAGAAAATTATGACATATCATTAATGTCTCTTGTATCCAAATGTTTCAAATGCATGCCACTTCCACTTACTGGCTAGATCTTATCCTTGTTGGTTGTTTCCTTATCAACATAGTCTCATCTTCTATTCTCTAAGGGATCTGGGGTTGTGATTTCCTACAGTGTCCTTCACCCAGACAAGTCTCTTTTTTTAAGTTTACCTGAGGGATTTCATTTGCATCTATTTCAAATACTTGTTATAGCATGATACGTTGTTTCCTCAAGTTGTGAAGTGCATATTTTCTTGGTTACTCGAAGACTTAGAAGGGGTATCACTATTTTGATCCTTCTATTCAATTACCATACTCTAGTGTGGATATCACCTTTTATAAATACAAGCCTTTTTTCTAATCCACTCCTATGGAATCTATAACTTATATTATATGTACTCTGCCTGATCCAATATCACCGTCTCTAGAACTACCTTTTCCACTATCACCACATATGCATTTGCCACTAGTTGACAATGAAACTCTATCAACTATCACTATAAATGAGCCTCTTATCTAGTCTAGATCATATGATGGAGATCCATATCAAGAATCATCTTCTAATCTTGATGAACCTATTGATATTCATAAGGCCAATCACTCCGTACATATTTTTTTCTAAATATCTTTGTAAATTTTATCACTCTTGATCATTTGTCTGATTTGAAAAACTTTTTTATCTTCTTGTGGACTCTCTTTTACTATTGAAGAACAATCATGAAGCCTTACATTATCCATCATGGAAGTCTTCAACAAATGAATCGATGTTTGCTCTACTTTCTCATCATAAATGGGACTCGGTGGAATTTCAGCCTACCACATATGTAGTTGGATGTAAGTGGATCTACACTTTAAGATATCTACTTGATGGCATGGTTGATCGATATAAAGCTGTCTGATAACATCCAATTTTGTGAATGTTTCAGGCCTAATTTATCCACCATTTCCTATGATATCCTAGTTTCTAATATGATAAATATTTTATTTACATGCATAAATTGATATTTTCTATTTTCAAAATAACTTTGCATCATTATGAGGAAATATTCATTTTTTGGAGTAAACAAGACTTTCATCGATTGGAAGCATTCCACAACCAATGACTGCTCCACGATTGAGGTAGAACTTCTCCAACACGATAGTAAATCCATTAGTTCCTTGACTGATGGAAGGATGTAGTTTATCCTCATACTAGAGACCAATGATAGGCCAACACACCATTACTTGACAAAGCACTTCCCTTCATAATATGATGGATCACATGTCGTGTCAATCTATGATACAGTTGGTTCCATCAATCGGTGGATTCCAGACTTTAGCTACCAGCGAGATTCCATCCTTAGTATCCACTGATGAAAATCTCAGTTTCATCAATCAGTGAGAGTTTGGGTGACATGAAACTGATGCAACACCTAATTGTGTATACTAATGACATTGCAAGACCTTTGTCTAGTGATGGAATCTCTATGACAATTTCTTCCACCAAGTTAGTCAAGCATGCACCCGAGGCACGTGTTATAACATACCGAATCTAGAATCTTGACCCTATAAAACCCTAATCACTTATATTTTATGCTTGTATGCTTAGACCCTTAGTTTTAGCCAAACAAAGATACTTACACATAAACCATATACATTCATTTGTACCGTGATGGACATTAATTTCTTATATAATGAGTACCTCGGTATAAACCCTAGCTAAGGTTATGTGAAACTATAATCATACCCTATATCTATGAGTCGGCGTATGATGATGAAATGTACATATGGAATCTAATCCCTAGTTTGTAGCTGTATAACCTAACCTACCCATGTTTGGTATCTCGTATGATGCATTAGCATCATTAAGTGTCATAATAACATAAGATGTCTTAATAAGAATAAGTTAGACCTAATAAACTAAATGATACTTGAATATGTAAGTGATCATTTTATATAAATCACATATGCTTCTTTGTTCTCCAATGCATAGATAATGCCTAAAACATGACTAATGAGAGTTATAATGTGCTTAATATATGAAATGGAATACTAATTGGAGCTTTCATGTGTACAGAAAAGAATTATGGGCCATTCTGTAAGGTAATATTAATATTAATGGACTTAATGGGTAATTGAGGGACATAACCTATTCATGCATAATAATAAAAGATAACACTTTTAACAACTATGTGAAGTCATTAGGACTCAATTAAATGAATGTTGAAGATAATGATGTAATGTTATAATCGACATAAAGCTTATGAGCTTAAACCCTAATTGCATTAGAACTAATAAAAGGAAACTTCAAAATTGAAATATATCTCCTAAACTGTATTCCTTGTGTCTCAATTATCTTGGATTCCAAGTTTGAGAGAAATCAATATTCTTAGCTATCCTAATTTAAATAGGAAAATAAAATACTAATATATACTCTTTCCTAATGTGTATTTCCTAATGTTTTTCTTTGTTTGAATGTCACATGCCATTTAATTGTCACACATATTTTATCTTCTAACACACTAAGATCTGTACTTCCCAATTTATAGCTTTGGCTCTAGTTGTAGGATTTTAATTGTGTAGTTTTTGTATTTTCTCCATCGCCGGTCTCGAAAAGGAAACCGGACAACCACTTTTATAGTATGCCAAATTTTTATCTTCCAATTATTTGTCTTTCTCTCAATCTCTTTTATGTGTCCCCAATTTCTACACCTTTACCTCCCTCTTTCCTTTCTGCATCCAATAATTCCAGGCTTAACTCCGTTCCATCACCCTTTCCCCAATCCAATCTATGTTGATGGATATCCCCTCGAATTATACTATTTCATGACTCGTTGGAATCACAAAGTACCCTAAGGCTTCATACCCCCAATAAAACTATTCCAAAATCATTATGGGATGATCATAAATCATATTCCATGATATCCATACCTTCATTAGATCTAGAGTCATGCTTTTCTAATTTATCACGTCCTTGACAACTTTCCAAACTTATATTGGTACTCGTGACCAATTCATCACATCTTGAGTTCCCATATGGTCACTTCATGGCATTCCTAGGATTCAAGACATCAAGAAGACATGAATCCTAGGAAGACCATGAAAAGATGATATGGGCACTCAAGATGTGGTGAACTGGTCAGGGATACCGGTATAGGGTGGTATAGTCGTGGAGGAAGAGGTGGAGTAGAGAAGCATAACTCTTGATATAATGAATGTATGGAGATCATGGAATATGATTTACAGTTTTGAGATAGTTTTATAGGGGGTTGAAGGTTAGGGTACTATGGAGTTTTGAAGAGTTGAGAAACATTGAGAAATAGGGCATTTCTAGCAACATAGATTCAAATGGGCAAATGAGAATGAAACAAAGGTAAGTCTGGGATTATCAACTATCAAAAGGAAAGAGGGAGGTAAGGAGAATAAATTTGGGATAGAGAAAAGTGAAGGAGAGAAAGAAAAAGACTCAGAGGACAAAAAGTTGGCCTACTATAAAAGATGGGGCATGGTTTCCCTTTTGAGACTGAGGAAGGAGGAGATGCATAAACAACAAAATTAAAATCCAATGGCTAGAGCCAAAGATGGAATTTTAGAAGTCTAGATCTTAGTGTGAAAGACACCAAAATATGTGTAATAATTAAATGGAGTGTGACATTAAATAAAGGAAATAGATTGAAAATACACATCAAGTATATATGTATGTGTGTATACACAATTTTTCTCCATCCATTAGTATAGTTTTATCACCTAATTCCATTATACACACACTTACGTATGTAGTACATGTGTATACACATATTCTAATTGACTAGGAATTATAAAATACATATCAGATAATCAATGATTCATAAAAACACAGAAAATACGACACGGTCTTAGAAAAATATAGTATAAAAGAAGATGTGATTTTGATAACCCATTAATATTTTTTTTGATAAAGTAGTTTATGCATTAAGAAATATAATGTTTACAAATGGAACACATGTAAACATGGGGTAAGAAGATGTTCCACCATGAAGGACACATACAAGGATATGTTGCATGGTCTAATGCAGATGAAATGAAAGCAAGCAGGACCTAACATATCAGTGTTCATGGGGGAGGTACCCATTAACAATAAGCCTCAACATGATAGATGAAAAGAAACATGATAATGAAGTTCCCTTTCTGGTTGATGCTCTGGTAACCTGGTTCAGAAGCATGTGTCATTAGCTATGATATCCTCTAGTGTGTATCATCCTTCATTATGATCTCCAAACACTTTGTCCTGGTCCTCATCTACTCCCACCACATGTGTTGATGTGAAAGGCAGTCCTGCAATGCAAGTTAATATATAAGGAATATTTAATATCAGCCAAAATTTGGTGTTGTGGACAGTTAGAGTTGTTGTATTTTCTTTGGTTTCTTTCTAACCAAATTTTCAATAGGGTGTTTATAATCAGGTTTACTTTGGGTAGGCTATGATTTTATGCATGTGATTTGGTTTGGAAAAGGATGCTATTAGTGATAGTACGTGGTGGGAAGTATTTGTAGAGGAAGTGTAGTGTGAATTTGCAGTTGGTGAATATGTGTTGTGTAGTTTCTTCTTGAGAATGAAATAGGTAGCATCTAATAGGTCCCTGAAAGCCTCTTCTGTTGATGAAATGTTCAGTGGGGATCTTTTTATTTTAAATGAGCCATAAGTAGATTTTGTGTTTTTTGGCCATTTCATTTTACAAATTGTTTTCATCCCAGATATGTGCCCTATGTATGTGAGGTGGAGCTAAGCTTTTTTTGGTGTCTTTCTAGGCCCCCATTTCCATGAGATGTTGTTTGTTGTGTTGTATTCGAGATCATGAATGGTGTCATGTATAGTGTTCTGGTTGAGGTTGTTGTAGAAGTATAGCTTAAGGGAATTTTGTCGATTGTTGATAAGAAGTTTCAGTGCTATGGCAGTATTGATATTGTTTAAAGGTGGTGGTATGTGAAAGTGGCATTTCAGATTTGTATGGAGTTTCTATGAAACCATGGCTCCCTTCAAAGTTGATCTTCATGTAAGCGTGGGGGGAGAGTAGATAAGGTTTGGTATGATGTCTAAATGTTTATTGATGTACCTCCAAAGTGATGAGGATATGAACTTTTTGGTATTGTGCCAAGGAGTGGTACATTTATAATATTTGTTAAGGATAATAGTTTTCCAGATCTTATTGGATTTAGTTGTAAGGGTATTAATGATCTTGGTGATGAGGCATATGGCATGGATTTTAATGTTATTGATGGACCAACCACCATATTCAATAGGTGCATGTATAGTATCCCAGTTGACCAAGTGTAATTTGTTCCTGTTATGTTCTTCATTGTAATGGTTACATAGAAACTATTTTCTGATGGAGTCAATAATGTTCAAAGTTTTTCTGGGTAGGGGGATGCAATTGAGGTAGTGTGTGGTTATGGGAGTGATAAATTTTTTAGAAGGGTGAGATGGCCAGCTAGGTTAAGGAAGTGGTTGGTCCAAGAGTGGAGTTTATGTTTGATCTTATCAATGATGCGGTTCCACAGGCTGTGTTTTGAGATATGGGAAGGTCGTGATACATGACAGGAATTGTTTAATCTTGCATTTGAGAAGAATCATGTATCTATTGATAATATCATGTCGGGTGTCGAATCCAATGATGGAAAATTTTGTAAGGTTAATTTTGAGGTCAGTGATGTATGAGAAAATAGCTGATGATGTGGATCATTTTGATGATGGTGTTGTCATCTGGTTTGACCAGGATCATGGTATCATCAGCAAATTGGATGAAATTTTTGTAACATTCTGTTGGTGATACAATGAGGCCCTGTGTGGTTCCTAGCTTGGTCATATTGGTTAGGATGGAGGTGACAATAATGAAAAGGTATGGGGAAAGTGGGTCTCCTTGTCTAAGGTTGTTTGTGTTGTGGAAATGTTCAAAAGGAGAGCCATTGATGTTAGTGGAGAAGTAATTTGTGGAGATTCACACATGTATTTATTTGTTCCATTTGATTGGAAAACCATATCTAGACATGGTTTGGAGAAGGAAGTTCTAGTTTATATAATCAAAGGCTTTTTCAAAATCCAACTTGATAGCTATGACTGGATTCTTGTTTTTATAACATAGGTGAAGTGTCTCATTGACCATAATGATGGCATCATGAATGTTGCGGTGTTTAAGAAAGGAATTTTGGTTATGGGAGATGATATCTTCAAGATGTGGTTTGATGTGGTTACTAAGGATTTTGGCAATAATTTTGTAGGAAGTGTTGATAAGGCTAATGGGTCAGAATTGTGTGATTTAATTAGGGTGATTAACCTTTTTTATGAAAGTTATGTTGGTGTGGTTGAGAGTTTTGATGTGTTTATGGACAATTTTGTTCTCTTAGAAATCTATGAGTAGTTTCATGAAGTCCCCTTTGATATGGTTCCAATTTGCAAGATATAATTTAGTGTTACGACCATCCGTTCCAAGTGATTTATTCCTACCAAGAGACGTTAGGCTTCATAAAATCCCTGATAGTGTTCTAGGGTGGAGGGATAGTTTGGTTGCAAATGTATTTCCAGTTGATGGAGTTGAGAAAGTGGGGTGTGTGTCCAGTGTTGAATATGTGTTCTAAGTATTGAATAATATGGCTGGTGATCATGTTCTTGTTGGAGGTAATGTTGTCGTATCACTGATGTTTTTACAGGCATTGTTGTTGTAGGTTTTATGGAAGAATTTTGTATTTTTGTCTCCCTCAGTGGCCCATCTAATCTTAGCAAGATGTTTCCATACGGTGTTAATGCAATTTTGAATGTGTTCTACCTCAGTTTTGATAGTGAGAGAGAGGGCAGGGTCAGTTTTAGGGTCACTATCTACCAAAAGTTGTTGTTCTGAGTTAGCCGGTTTTCATTTGATATTACCATTTTTTTTACCAAGATTTAAGTACAATTCTTATTTTCTTGGTGTTGTTGTGAATATGGTAACCTGGTTCTATAGTGTGTGGATTTGAAGTGGTTCAATTTTTTTTACATAGCTCCAGGAAGTAGGGGTCAGAAAGCCAAAAGTTTACAAAGAAAAATGGTTTTCGCCCCAAGATAATGGTTTTGTATCGATGATGATAGGGAAGTGATCTGAGATAGGTTAAGGTGCAATGGAGACAAATGAGTGCGGCTAAAGGTCTTCCCAATGTGTTGTGCAAATGAAGTTATCTAACCTGGACCAAGATTATTTTAGGTGCTAAGTGAATTGAGCATTTAATGGAGGAATGTCAATCAGGCTATGTTGGGTAATAAGCTGGCTAAAGATTTTGTCAGTTGTATGCATGTGGCCCGTCTGTAGGGAGTGGTTAACTGTATCAGATGAATTGTATATGATGTTGAAGTCTCCACCAAGGAGCCATGGTTTATCTGCATACTTGTGGAAGATTCATTTGATCTCCTCAATGTAATTTGTTTTGTTTGTTCTAGGTTCACAATATACCCCAGTGAAAAGCCATTTGAGGGCGTCTATAGTGTTGGTGACATGAATGGTAATGGAGAAGTGCAGAGTCTCAACTTGTGTGATGGTGAGTAGGCTATCGCTAATTACTATGGCTAGACCTCCTTTGAATTCCACTGGGGGATGTGGTACCAAGGACTAATGTGTTTTCCACCTATGATTTTCAGGGCGAAAGGTGTGAAAGTTGTTTTAGTTTCTTGAATGGTGACTATGTTGATGTTATTTTTGTAAATGTGTCTCCATATTTCTTTCCTCCTATAGTAATTGGATGCACCACAGACGTTCCAAAATGTGATCTTCATTGATGGTGAGTGTGTATATCTAGTGGCAAAGGGGATTGAAGATCGGTTTAGATGTAGGTTGTCCAGTGTGGTGTAGGTGTCATGGATGTGTCTATGATTTCTCTAGAGCATGAATTTTTCTATATCGTATAAGGAACTATGTTCTATAGTCTCATTTTCAAATGTTATTCCTAGCTTATTAGAAAATTGTGTAAAAGATTGTATATTAGGCCAAGAAGCTATATCTTCAATATTTTCAATCTAGTTTTCACAGTCCAATGTACTAGTTATAGTAGATGGTAATAGACATGTACTATACTGAGAGTTATATGGATGATCTGAGGATGTACCTAGTTCTTCCAAAGAAAAGAAGTTTCTCCTAGTTTTCCCTTCTGGTGTAGTTGACAACAAGTTGATGGTTGAGATTGTTGCGAGTGGTTTTCCATTATTCTTCTATTTTAGATTCTATGAGGATCGAATTTAATCAATGATGGTAGATTTCTATTTCTTAATTGTGTCAGAATCAAGACTACTATCTGCGTTATTGTTGTGGAACAAAAAAGTTTTCAAGGAATCATGGAGAATATGGTTGTTGCTTTCCGCTGATGGGGATAGTTTTGGTTTCAAGGTCCTTGGTCTCTTGTTGTTAGAGGATAGTTTTGTGTCATCCTGAGAAATGGTAGTGGAGTTCTTTCTCTCCCAGACCATGTTTCTCTTCTTTGGTTTCCAAGTAGTCATGAAGGTTTTCTTGGAGTTGGCAGGATAAAACCAAGATGGTGGGTATGAAATGATATCCATGAAGGTAGTAGAGATAGTAGTAGGGTTTTCAACGGTACATTTGATTTTGTAGATCTTCTCTCCTAGTCTAATCTTAATGGAAGCAGGTAAGGTGATGGCTTGTTTGACCGAGAAGACATAAAAGGCATTGATGTATTGGGTGGGATGTAGGGTGTCATGACTAATGAACTGGAGGGTGGCCCCTATGGTGTGTGTGATGGCTCTAAAAACTTCCATTTTCCATAGGCGGGGTGGGAGATTAGTGATAGAAACCCAGCCCGAGCCTCCTAAACCAGCCAAAGAAGACACTTGTTTAGGGTTCCATTTGGTGATGTTGCCTTGGACAAAGCTAGATCCACATGGAATGGTCATGACTTATCCAAATTGTGTCCAATTTGGTTCCTTTTGGGATGGAGTACAAGAGTTGTGATGGTGATTGAATCTTTGGTTTGAGGACAGTGTATCCAGGAAGAAGGAGGGCAATGGCTCTGGTAACATCAAGGATATGGATCGTGATGTTGTTGATGTTATTGGTGATCATAATGAGTATGGTGTGGCTGGTGAAGACTTTCAGAATTCACATGGAGTTGTTCGGTAAGTCAATATGAATTCCTAGTCCAGATGCATAACGGGAGACATGGTGACGGGTGATATGCGATCGGTCGGGGGGGCTGGGGTATGTGAATGAGGGAGTGTATGGTAGTATGGGGGTTTACAATATGGTTTTATAGATAGTTTTTCTCATGATGTAGGGAGTTTAAATCTAGCGTGGTTGATGTGATCATGTGAAGGGGGAGGTAGAGCAACATCTTGATCAGGAATGTGGAGATAGGCAAAAGGGTTTGAGGAGGTAATCGAGTGCTCATTGGGCTTAGGAGGCTGATCAACTTTGACAAATCTTTTGGTGAGGTGATATCTATTAGTAATAGTTGGTTTTTCATGAAAGGTTCTCTTTCTAATGTATAAGGCTCTGTGACGACCTAGAGAAGGTCCAGGATGTTGAGGGCATCTGTATGAAAAGTGCCCAGGTTGGTTGTAGATGAAGCATCGAGGTGGTAAAGTGCATCGGGACTTAGAATGACCCCTTTTATTACATCTATTCCATATAAGAGATCAAAATTGTGGTATGTGTGTGACAAGAGTCCAGCGATTAGGGTAGACATCGCCCGTGAAGGTGTCTAAGGTGATATTAGTAGCAGAGAGCTTTTGGAGAGGGGGGAAATTGGTTTTGTAATTGTTCTGTGAGTCAAGGTTTGCGGGAATTCGGTGTGGATAGGATGGTTTCTGTGACAGAGTGAGTTTTTACATATATATATTATTTAGTTTCTCTCTCTGACAAATTTAATTGTTCCAATTATGCCCTTATTCATCTCTCACTAATTTAAATTAAATGGATCATAAATATCACTTTAGATCATCCATAATGATATATATAGTCAATAATCAAATTGGGACTCTAATTTTGCACCATAGCTAAATCATAGCATTATAAAACTATGCCTAAAATATCATCACAATTGGAATTACCAATTTGGAGTTAATTACTTTTGAAATTTTGGTGTATTATGTTACCTAATCTAGCCTAGGACTAAGGTCTGTGATTTAATTTGACATTTATATGTCACGCAGCCTTGTTGTAGGCTTGGGCGCGGCTCTTTTTAAAAGGGGAGTAATCTCCACCCTCGGATCGGACGATCACAGAGCCCGCGTGATCTGACGACTGCCAAGTCGTCTCCAACCTCCGATAGACTCGGTCCTCACCAGGCCGCTGAACCGGCGATCCATCCAACGACCTTCACGCCCGAACCCCACCTTCTCCTCGCGAGATCCTTGGAGGACTGACCCCTCTCCTCAAACCGAGCTCAACAATCCTCTCCACGTCACCCAGCTCCCTCGGATCAGGGAGAACGACATCCCGAACTATCGCGTCTCTCACTGGCGGTGACGTAGGATTTAGGGCTTAGCCCCCTACTCCACCCCGGGTCTATAAAAGACCCCCAAAAGCTTCCCTGACCTCCCTTTCATCTTCCCGCACCATCAATTCCACCGAGACTTGCCCCCTCTTCCCTACCCTCTAGCACCTCCTGTTCATCGAACGTCGACTCCCCCTCACTCCGGTCGCACCCTCCACCCAATTCGGCGCCACTACACCATCACTGGACCTCGACGAGGAGGTTCCCACTGCCGGTTGGAGCCGCGAAGGTCTAGAACTCTGGGTCGACTAGCCGCCGCAGCCGAGCTCAAAGCTGCCATCGACGGCGAGGTCCAGGGCACGTCGAGCAGCTGGGAGTGGACCTAGAGCTTCACAAACCTCACGCAGAGCTTCGTGACCCCTCAATCCAGCCGGAGGGTAGGTAAAACCTTAGAACTCAGATTTCATTTACCGAGCCTCCTGTCATCGCCATTGTAGCTGTAGTTAACCCCTGGCGAGCTCCTTAGGTTCGTTGAACTCAGGATGACCCCGCGAACGTGACCCGTCCGTTCTCACACTCCCAGACCCTTTCTAGCCAGCCTGGGCTACTCCACCTTTCTTCTTCTTTGTTGCCCGATCAAGCTGCTGCCATCGCGCGCAAGAAAGCAATCGAAAGGGCACGATTACTAACCTGCCCTGACCTGTCGTCATGCTAAACAAACCCCAAAGGGGCAGTCACGTCTTTTTACCCCAGCCTGACCTCTCTGGACGAGCACTGGCTCGCGGGTCAGTGAGAGCGTCCGGCTGATCGGATCCTTCGCATGATCCGCGAGGCAGATCTCGCAAATTCTTTTTTTATTTTCGTTTTATTTCTTTAGAATTTCCTGATTGGTCAGATTTTAGAAAAATTCTAGAAAATGATAGGAGTATCAAGAAATATCGAACCAATATACCATTTTCATCAGAACAATCCAAGCTATCTAAATAAAATATAATCATAACTTGGATCTGAACCCTTTTTGGAAAATATGGCCAACCATCACTAATGACCTTCTAATGCATATTTTGTGTAATAATAGTTATAAATGATGTTATTTCTGCCTTGGGGACATATAAACCCTAATTATGATCTTGGTCATCATGTTACTCGAAATCCCACCTAAGGAAGATAGTTGATTTAATAATTGAAAAAGAACCCCAATTTCTAGTTTTCCTCACCTCATCATGAATATTATGTACAATTTATGAAAACCCTAATAACTAAAATGTCCTTTTAATAACCTGGACGACTCTAATCTCAGACCCCAACTCGCAACCCTATGTATCCCAAGTGACACCCCAAATGACCTAAACCCTAATAAGAAACCCTAATGTGGAATAATGAGAATCCATAGTAACTTAGGGTTTTGTTTACATTTCAGGGTGATCTATTATCTTCTCCTAACTTAGGACTTGTAGAATCCAGATCTGAGAGTTAAAGGTACGTGGATATAATTATATGACTAGTTTTGCTGGATGTTAAGTATATGTAATTGTTTGCATGAAATTGATATACATTGATGGATGTGAATATATGATTAATTGATGATTTACCGCCTTGAACATAAATGAACATAAATGAATATAAGTGAAATGTAGTTACTAGTGGTGTTCATTAAACTCACTATTAGAGAGGGAAAGCTTTAATGTTGACTAGCACCTCCCTAGAGTACATGGTATACAGGGAGATCCCTAGAGTACAAGGTACACGGGGAAGGGCCCACTATTTATGCAATTATGTGCTAAGTCCACCATAGTAATGCATGTTCACTATAAATGAGGCTAATAACTTGGGATTACCTGATTTTCTACGTTTAAATAACGTTTTCTTTCTCCTTCTTCAATTCGAGTATTTTATATGCCAGCATAGTATAGCTTTTACTCCACGTACCAACTTTGTTGATGTATTTGTTTCTCGTATTTTCTAGGTGCAAGGATCAATTGATGATCAAAGTACAATGCATATTCAAAGTACCTGAAGGCACAAATAATAAGCATGGAGGATTTATTAGATAGACCTAGTCCTCTTATCTCTTTCTTGCTAGATGTTAGATTATTTCTTTCCCTAGCATTATGTTGAGGATGATTGAGATCCTATGTAATAATCATATTTTCTTTCTCATAGACTTATTCTTCTTCTTTCTTCAGTATTAATATGTATGACTTTATCTTTCATTATTGAATAAAGTGTTGTGTGGCTATTTATTATGATGTGAACACGATCTTGGCTTATCTCTGATTTTAGTTGGCTATCTTGATTTCTATTATTTTCCCTTTTGACATTTATAGATATGAGTGCACGCATATCTGTATATGTCACTAAGGAAAGTATGTAGAAATTGGGGTTGTCACAGTTTCTTTAAAGATAAAGTTGATGTAATTAGAAATATGGTTGGATGAGTTCTTATTGTTATACATGTCTTCTATGGAGTTGTGACGCTAAACTGATGTAGTAGTATCTTCCTCTTCCAAATGTGTTGGTGATGTAGATGTTGAGGTGATGTTGATGGGTTTAACTCTCGATCCAATTTTTTCTTGGTGTTTCTCAGGGATAGATAGTTGATGTGCTGATTTGGTGCTCATGGAACCAATATCTTCGGGTGTATAGAAGAGTGGGTATAACTCCACTGGCGTTTCATTGTTGAAATATGTGACCCATGCCATTAGGGTCCAATTGGCAATGAGACGAAGGATGAAATTCAATTCTCTTTTGAGTTTAAGCAATGAGATCATCTTCGCCCATCTGTGCTTGGTGTAGATGTTGGATTTTCTATCATATTCAATGACTATATCGAAGATTTTATTCCCATATGCACCTTGTTAACACCCATCGGTAGGTTGAACTAGTAGTATTTCTAAGCCCTAGGAAGATGCACGGTGATGTGGTTTGCTAGATCATCTAGTGGATAGTTCACATAAGGGGATCAGGTGGTCATATTTGGGCTATTTTTGGAGAGGTTGGTTGTTCTATAAATGGTTATCTTCATAGTGCCAACCTTGTTCTTATAAGCTTTAATCAGTGGGGTGTTGTTTCTGTTTATGAGTAACTTACTCTTGCTCAGGGTGGCAATGAGATGTCCACCTGTTCTCACAATGGGAGGCAGAAAGACAGTTGGTTCGAGATGTTGAGGTGAGGTCAGTGTAACCCTATTGCTTTGATATCTGCACAAAGTCATATTCCTCCGTAGAAGAGACTGTTACCTCCTATTTAATGTAATGGGGAAAGTTCAATGTGTGATGGTAGTGAGTGCACGCTTCACTATTGTTATTGTCCAAAGAATCTTGTGTTGATTAGTTGCCCAGGTGTGGCCGTCGTACTGAGTGAGGGGATGTTGTGTGGAGCTACTGGATGTCAAAGCTACTGTGTCAGATGTTGGAGCGGCATTGTAGGATGTTGAGTTGTAGGATCTTGTATGCTATGGTTTGTGCAATAGGTGCATCTGTAGTATCTAGCACTGGCCGAATGTGCAGACTAGATGGTGTTGCCCAAGCCGTAGAAGATGCTGACAGTATAGCTCATATCCAGTTGTGGTGTTGTCTCCTATGTGGTTGGAGCACAGTCGGCGGAGCTGTGTTGAATCGGAGATGTAGTTGGGTGATGGTGTTTTTAGAGAGATATTGGAGCTTTCTCTCACTAGGTTCCTTGATCTCTCAATAACCCATTAAAAATGAAAAAGTGGAACTAGGGATAAGTTCACATTAACTACATAAACACTAAATGCCACATTAATAATGAAAAAGTGGCATTTAGTGTTTATGTAATAATGTGAATTTAACCCTAATTCCACATACATGCTTAATAGATGGCTTGTGACTCTAATGTGGAATTAGGGTCAACCCTAGATATATATAGACTTGGTCTCAGGGATTTACTCCTTATTTATATTAAGCAATAATCTATGTTTTCTCTCTCAAAAACCATTCTAGGCATACTACCCTATACACTTTTTCTCTCTTATGAGATGTTGATTGAAGAGAGTGATTATATCTTGAAATCAATATTTTGATCTTCTTAAACTGTTGGATATGCACATTGAACTCCAAATTTGTATATTATTCGTCCTATTTCATGATATAACCCTAATTTGTGAATTTGAAACAAATTGTTCCTTGTTGTGATATGGAACCCTATTTTGCCCACTTTTTTTGTGGATGTCTTGAATGTTATGATTTGGTGATGGAAACTTTTATTATGACTAAACTTTCACTTTCCTCTATATTATAGAATGATTGTTGATACAATAGCCCTAGAGTTGTATAAATTGTTTGGATTTTAGGGTTATGTGCCCATGGTACACTTTTAGAATGGATGTTATTTGCCCCATACCCATGTTATGTGCCCGCCTTTATATATATTTGGGAGTTTGTTTATGTGCCATTCTTTAACAAGTTATGTCTTATGTGCCCTAACAACCATTATTCATTTATATCTCACTACTGATACATTTATCTCACTTGCATGCTAATTATTCATTATTGTTGACGGGATGTGTGATGTAAATTACTTATTGTTCTTGTATGAAACATGTTGATATTTTGTTAAATGACAATTGTTTCTTTTGTATACCTTATATTGTTTCTCTTTTATATCCATTTGTATGTTCACTTTCCCTCTTCGTTGGAATCCTTCATACTATTTATTTTTGGCCTTTTTCCCTAATACTGCTTGATCTCTATTTATATGCACATACCCAATTTTATGTTGATGATATCCACTTTGTCTTCTCTTGTGGGGTATGCTTCCAACCCCTTAGGTGATGGATATGGAGGACTTGAAATTATGACTTAGACTTGTCATAGTAAATCTCAATTTTGGGAGATAGACTATAAGTAGTTCATACTTCCCTCTTCTTAGATGTTGTTGTTACCTTCATATAAGCCTCAAGTAGGAGATTAATTTGTAACCATGAATATTGAATAATAATCTTGATATTTTTTTCTACAACTGTATTTTGATTTTTTGATATCAATTTATGAAAGATCAAATAATTTTTATTCATCTTTTTTGAAAAAACAATTATGTGTGTTTGTTATGACTCTTATTTGATTTAGTAGGAAGTGGACTCCCTCTCACGGTCCCACTCCTTACAAGATGGTATCAAATCATTGGCAGTCAGATTGTGACTATTTCAATTTTATCTCCTTATATAACCCTAACCCTATGTGAAAACCCTAGATGATATGTTTACCCTCTATCCTTCACATGTTGTTCATAAGATGATGGAGGAAAGATATGGAATATCGTGAAGTACCCATAAGCATGTTGAGGAGTAAACCCTAATGTGATGTGACCCACTAGCTCATATCCTAATAGTAAGTTACTTGTGACATCTCTTTCAAAGTTATGAGATTTGACTTTAGCATAGAATTTAGTAATGAGAATGAGAAAGTATTTGGATAGCATATCTTAATATGGAATTTATAACTTGGTTCTTGCATTCATTTTGGTACCATCCCTTGTTTTACATCACACACATTATCGTCAAAATTAGTTTTCATTATACTACTATATGTACAATATTTTTCTCTATGAATTAATTTACAATGAAGAAATGTATGGATTTAGGTAGTGAAACCCTAGAACGAATTAGAAAATTTTTTTTGGATCCTAAGCGATGACTAGGAAATAGGTGGTTTGCAATAAAAGTTTAGTGGACCTACACTCTTGTCTCCCTTAAGATATAGAGAGTTGTATCCAATGACTTTTTGGATGCTAATGAGAACCATAGACATGGTAGATTAGAGCTACAGTGACCTAAAACTCAATCCTGAGTGGATATGACATTTTAGTTGGAGCCATGGCCTTGTATATGAAGAATACACCCCTATCTTTGATATAAAACTGTATTACATTTTAGAGTTGTTTAAATTGAATCAATAGGTGAAACCCTTTTAGGGGTGAAGACTAGCTAGTTGGTAGTGTAGGGATGATTATATTTTGAGGATCAAATCCTCTTTAAGGGGTGGAGTGTTGTAATCTACCAAAACCTATCATTTTGACTCCAGAAGTAGTTATCCCTTGGATGTGATGCTTGTATCGTTAGACCCTTAGTTTTGGCCAAACAAGGATACATACAAATAACTCCTAATACACTCATTTTTACTACAATGAACACTAATTCGATATATGATGAGTAACACATATAGAAACCCTATCTATGGTTATATGAAACAATAATCATACCATGGATCTATGAACCCTCATATGATAATGAAATTTTGAGCTTAAAACCTAGTTTGTAGTTGGATAACTTGACCTACCCATTTTTGGTATCTCATATATTAGCATCATAAGGTGTCATAATAACATATGATATCTTAATAAGCATAAAATAAGACATAATAAGATAATGAAAAATATGAGCACAAGCAGAGCAGTCGGGAGTGGCGATAGGAGTGACGGAGGGGGTGCAAGGCCTGGTGATCTGCCACCGGCCGCTATTGTGGGAGGAGGAGTTCAATTTAGGAGGAATGTAGGTCTAGGTCGTGATGGGAATGGTGTGCACTGGGGAGATCAGCGCGAGTAGCCTCATAGATGGAAGAATGACATCTCAGTTCCAGTTGTAGAGGGGAAGAAGGGTTGGGGAGATCTATTTGTGAGAAAGGAAGATGAGTCTCCAGCGTTGAAGCATTGTCAAGTTGAGCTAGTTGATGGAGCTATCAAGTATGCTAGATCTATCACTGAGAAGAATGCGGAGAAGTGGAAAAACTTTGTTGTAGGTTATGTAATCATCCTTAAACCACATTGGCATACACTGCATCGGCATCTAAGTCAGATCTGGAAGAGTAAGACTCACTTTGAAATCCTATCACGTGGGAATGACTACTTCATCATCCACTTCGTAGATCTGGAAGATATGAGCGTGGCTCTAGAAGATGGGCCATGGTTTGTTGTAGGGAAGCTGTTAGTTTTGAAGAAATGGCAGATGGGAGAGCCACTAGAGTAGGTCAAGCTTACTGAGATCCATGTATGGATCCACATTCATGAATTGCCACTAGAACTCTGGGATGAAGAAGTATTCAGCATTATTGGTAGCTATCTTGGCACCCCTCTAAGGCTGGATCGAATAACGAGGCAGATGAAGGGGATATAATTTGAGAGGATTCAACTCCTCATTTCGGCAACGTCATCATTCCCAAAGGTTGTTGAGCTTGTAAGAGACAATGGAGTAAGGATTCAGTGAAGATTGAGTATGAATGGTTGCCGGTTTGCTACAGAGAGTGTGGTACCTTTGGCCACGGGCAAGGTGAATGCATTAATGTTGTAGAGAAGAGCAAGATGAACGTCAGTGATAAAGTGCAGGTTGAGGCTGAGAAGGAAAAGGAGGGTAGTGATAAGAATTCTAGTGAGTCTGATATGTTCTTTGATTGTTCTCGAGATCAAGTGAGCGATAAGGAGGTTTATGCTCTAGAGCATGTGGTTAGTCCTAAAACTCTGAGAGTTGCTGAGTTGTAAGGGAGTGTGGGAACCCCTCCTACCCATGTAGGGGTGTGGTGGAGTAAGGTGGGCAGAAGGAATAGATCCACTCCTCCTCAAAATGCAACAAAGGTACCTCAACAGATTGCAACTGGTTTCCCAGTGTCTCCTAATAGCTTTAGAGTCCTGGACTTTGGTGATATCCCTGTCGACGTTGATATAGGGCGGCCCCCGAACGGGCCTTCTGCTAATGGATAACTCCATCAATGTTCTATCCTGGAATGTTCGGGGTCTAAACAAGCCAGGATGACAATATGTTGTTTGCGATACTGTCATGAAGGAGAGGATTTGCATTTCTGTTCTTCTTGAGACAAAAGTCAGGAGGAAAGAGATTGGTAAGTCTATGAATAATCTATGGAGGGACTGTAAGTGGGTCTCTAATCATGGGAAGCACCCTCTGGGTCAGATTGTGGTCATGTGGACAAATGAGGAGGTTGACATCTAGGTTATTGATGAATCAGACCAAATGTTGGTTTGCGATGTTAATAATGATAGGAAGTCTTTTGTTTTGATAGTGGTGTATGGTCATAACAATGATTATGTGAGAAGAGTTCTTTGGGAAGACCTCAGTAGAGTGATTTGTGCTGTTAGAGATGTTCCAATTATCATTGTTGGTGATTTTGAATTCTGTGAGGTTCTCGGCTGAGATGTGTGGAGGAGATGAGCCTTCGTATAATGCCATGATGGATTTTAATAGCTTCATTGGTGAAAACAATCTGATTGATTTAGACTTTGTTGGATCTAAGTTCACATGGGAAAATAGGAGGAAAGGGGATAAGTTTGTTATGATGAAGATTGATAGAGTCTTACTGAATGAGGAGTTTCTTTTTGAATTTTTGAAGATCTGGGGCATCAATTTCTATTCAATTCACAATGATCACAAGCAATTGGTAGTAAAACTTGATGATTCCAAATTCAAGAGATGTATGCCTTTTCGTTTCATCAACTCTTGGGTAGAGTGTGAAGGGTTCATGGCGGTGGTTCAAGGAGCTTGGAGGGATGATGTTGTCAGTAATCCTATGTTTATCCTTTGCAGGAAGCTTGATAGAGTTCGAGAAGCTCTTTATAACTGGAATAAAAATGTTGTTGGTAACTTACATGAGAACAAGAAGGGTATTGAAGTTGAAGTCAATAGGCTGATGGAAAAAGTGGAGGGGGATCCCACTAATTCTGAGTTTGTTTAACAACTTATTGATAAAAGGAAGCTTGCTACTCTGGCTTATTCTGTAGAGGAAAGTTTACTAAGACAAAAATCTAGTGTTTAGTGGATGAAGTTGGGTGATAAGAACTCTAAGTTCTTTTATGCCTCTCTTGGTACAAGGAGAATTAGGAACACTATCAATTGTGTTAAGGTGAATGAGAAACTCTGCTATGATGAAAAAGTGGTGGAGGATGAAATTAATTGTTACTATAACAACCTTTTTTGGAGTAAGGTGGAAAGGGGTAGACCCATTGCGCTGGAGGGAGATTTCAATATGATTTTAGAGGAGAAAAGTGAGAGTCTCATTGCTAAAGTCATAGATGAGGAGATTGATAATATCATTAAGTATGCTAAAGGTGACAAAGCACCCAGGCCCGATGGGTTAAACTACTATTTCTTCAAATCTTGTTGGAGTATTGTCAGAAGTGATGTTATTAAGGTTGTGAATACTTTTTTTTGTTGTGGGAAGCTTCTAAAAGAAGCTAATAGATCCTTCATCACCCTTATCCCAAAGGTGAAGAATTCCATTGAAGTTAAAGACTGGAGGCCGATCTCTCTCTGTAATGTAGTTTATAAGATTATCTCAAAAAATTTGGTGAATAGGGTTCAAAAAGTGCTTTCTGGTGTAATTGACCATGCTCAATCCGCATTTATTAAAGGGAGAGATATTACTGATGCCACTCTCTTAGTCAATGAGTTGATTAATAATATGATGAAAAGTTCTCAAGGTAAAGTGTGCATTAAAATTGATATTAGAAAGGCTTACAATTTTGTGGAATGGGATTATTTGAATAAGGTGCTTGTTGCTATGAAGTTTCCTGTGAGATTCATTAGATGGATTGAAGAGATGTTCTCACCTGTGAATAGTCATATTTCGATAAATGGGGTCCCTTCCAAACATATCTATCCTTCGAGAGGTATCAGACAAGGGGATCCGTTGGCCCCTTATTTGTTTGTTCTGGCCATGGAAGGTCTGTCGACTATGATTAGAAAGGCTGGAGTTGATGGAAACTTTGTTGGGTTCAAAGGGTCACATGATCTAAGTATTACTCACATCATGTTTGCTGATGATGTTGTTATCTTCACTAATGCAGATGATGTTAATATCATATGTGTTCATAGTTTGATCAAGGAGTTTGGGAGGCTTTCGGGTATGGAGGGTAGTAGAGAGAAAAGTTCAGTTTTTTGCAAAGCTTACTAGGGGTGAGGAGATTGTTGCGGAGCTGGGTATCCCTTATGATGTCCTTCCTAAAAAGTATTTGGGATTGCCTTTGTTTTGAAGTAAGATCACAAGGAGCTTGTGTGCCCTGATTATGGATAAGATCAAGGGGAGACTGGATGGTTGGAAATCCAGATTCCTATCATATGCAGGGAGAATTGAACTGATTAAATCTACTTTGGGTTCATTTCATTTGTATTGGGCATCTTCTTTTCCTCTTCCTAAAGGTGTCTCTAAGGATATTGATAAGATTTGTCAGGACTTCTTGTGGGGCAGGTCTGAGCTTGAAAAGAAACTACATACTGTGGCTTGCAAGTGTATCTTCTCTCCTAAAGATGAAGGTGGTCTGGCGATTAGATTTACTGATGATATTGTCAAGGCCTATATGCCTAAAAATCTATGGAGTATTGCCCTTAAGAAGGACTCTTTATGGGTATGTTGGATTCATGCTAGGTATCTAAGGAATATGTATGTGTGGAAGGTTAACATCCATGCAAATGCTACCTAGATGTGGAGACAGCTGGTTAATTTTAGAGATCAGTTGGTTGTGAATGTGTTTGATTATGTTGGGAATGGCAATAACACTCTGTTATGGGGGGATCCCTAGGTGGGGAATGGTTTATTTCTTGAAGATGTTATTTATCTTAAGAACAGGGTAAATTGTGGTCACGAGGCTCTTGCAAAGGTGAACTTCTATTGTGTTTATGGGGTTTGGCAGTCTTCTAAGTCCAGGCATGTTAACTTGGTTATAACTACTGTTAAGAACTATGTGACTTTTGATAATAGTAAGGATGATCGCATCTTGTTGAATGGTATTATTGTATCGAAGATGAGAGATTTCAAGGAGATCCTTAGAAGTAAAAAGCAGAAAGTTAAGTGGGTAAGGTGGTTGTGGAAGACAAAGTGCCCACAGACCTACTTATATACTACTTGGAGGCTTGTTATTGGGAAGTTGTTGACGCAGAAGAAGCTCATAGATAGAGGTTTCTCTCTTGCTTCCATGTGATGTTTGTGTTTTATGTGTGAAGAAGATGAACATCACATTTTCTTTGAATGTGTTTTTAGTCGATTTTTTAGGGGGACCTTATATGCTGATGAGTTGATATGCAAAGTTCCTATTTCTTTGGAGAGTGCTATGTCGAATATTGATGCTAACAACAGGTCTGCTCTATTCCTAGGGATCCATGAGATCTGGAAGGAGAGGAATCTCAAAATTTTTGAAGACAGAAGTAGAATATACAGCTTAGTTAGTAAATATGTAAAGATAGATTACCATAGTACTAGATAGTCTTTCTTTCTTTTATCTGATTGTACAGATTTTAGTTTTCAGCTTAATGAGAATAGCATGCTTTGAGGGATCAAAAAATAATAATAATAAACCAAATGGTGCTTAATATGTAGCTAATCCTTTTAAATAAGTCATATATGCTTCTTTGTTCTCTAATGAATACATAATGACTAAAATATGACTAATGAAATGTATAACATTCTTAGTATATGAGATGGAATAATAGTTGAGGTTACATGTAGATGGACAAAAACAATGTTCCAATATATAAGTTAGTGTTATTATTAATGGACTTAATGGGTAGTTGAGAGAAATAACCTAATTTTTTCATAATAATATAAGATATTGGACAAAAATGTGAAATTATTAGGACTCAATTTACTAAATATTGTTGATGGTAATGATGTAATATTTTAATAAATGTAAACATAATGAATTTAAGCCATAATTGTCAAAGAAATCATAAAAGGAAACTTCAAAACTATATTATAAATCCAAAATTTTGTTCCTTTGGTTGCAATTATCATGGGTGCCATGTGTGAGATTAATCTAGTAGTTGTAGCAATCGTAACTTAAATGGGAAAACAAAATACTAATATGCATGCATCCATATTGTGTATTTCTTAAAATTTCACTTTATTTATATGTCACATATGATTTATTTGTCATTCATACTCTATCTTATGCCACACTAAGATCAGGACTTTCTAGATTTTGGCTTTGGATCTGGCCGTTGGATTTTAATCATGTAGTTTTTGTATCTTCTCATTCCTTTATCTCGAAAAGGAATCATGTTGCCCACTTTTAAGGTAATCTTATTTTTCATCTTGTGGTTCTTTCTCTCTCTCTACTTCACTTTTATTTGTCTCCAATTTCTTCTCCTTTACCTCCCTCTTTCCTTTCTACATTTGATAGTCCTTGACTTACCTACATTCCATCACCCTTTCCCAAATGAATCTCTATTGTCAAAAATCCCCTAATTATTCCCTATTTCTTGACTCTTCTCAACCCCCTAGCACCCTAATGCACCCCTATAAAAAATCCCAAAATCATCATGGAATGATCATAAATCATAATCCATGATCTCCATGACTTCATTAGATTTAGAGTCATGCTTCCCTACTTCATCTCATCCTACAAAAATTTATGACCTTGTACTAGTATTCCTGACCACTGCATTGCATCTCGAGTTCCCATACCTTCTCTTCATGGTCATTTGATGGTTCATGAACCATCAATTGATCTATTCCATGTACATTTCTTATTTCCCCCTTTTGTCACTTCCTTCTAATATTCATAGAAATGTGGGTCGTTTGGTCATGGATGTCATCGTCTATCGTATGACCACCTTCACCGAAATATATGAACTTGGTTGTCTTTGGTTTTCCCCTGTGTTATGGTCCATTCTATGTTTTCCTTCTCCTCAACCTGGTACTTCTAGATAGCATTCAGTTTGAGCTTTTAACCTCCCAATACCGAAATAAGGGTTTTTTTAGGACCGTGGTGAGTGAAGAACTTTCTTTTGACGTTGATTTCTAGTTCATTAGTGATTTACCACAAGTTTGAATCAGATTATTGAAGCTATAGATCGGTTGTTATAATGAGTTAAGATGAAGATCAATCTTGTTATCAATTTTCCTATTTTACCCTTCCTCTCGCTCTTATTTTCTCTTAGGATTCATGGGAACTTCTTCCCTTTCACCTCGGTTTTCTAGAGTACCTTGCGCTTGGTCTTAGGATAGACCATTTTAGCCTTGTCAATTTTCAATTAATCCACCTCAATGTGACTCCACGGTGAGTGTTTTGTTTTGTGGTTTATTGATTTATATGGAGTTTTGTGATTGGTTAGAAACTATAAAATTCATATTAAATTGGTACTTCGTCAAAAAGAATATCAATAAATCTGGTTTGAAATCTTGATATTTTAGTCTATCTAATAGTATATTTATAGAACCCAGTTTCATGTATTAAAATATGATTTTTAGGGATTTTTTAATTAGCCAGAAATTGTGAAATCTATATCTAATAATCTATGATTCATAGAAATAAAATAAAATATTATATAGAATTAGAAAAATATAATAAAAAAGATGGTGTGATTTTGATAGTCAAATTCTTTAATAAAAATAGTCTACTTTTTAGGGTTTTTTACATTAATGTGAACTTAACTCTAATTCCATTTACATGTTTAATAGGTGGTTTGTGACTCTGTGTGGAACTAGGGTGGACCCTAGATATATCTAAATTTGATCTCAGGTATGTTGTACTCATTATTTATATTTAGCAATCACATATGTCTTCTCTATTAAAATCATTTCAGACATACTACCCTATTGAGTTTCTCTCTCTCTTATAAGACGTTGATTCATGTAAGTGATTATATCCTAGATTGATACTTTTATCTTCTTAAACTATTGGATATGCATGTGGAACTCCAGATTTGTATCTTGTTCATCCTATTTTATGATGTAACCTAATTTGTAAATTTGAAATAGCTTCTTCCTATTTGCTAAGTGTATCCTTATTTTCCCACTTTTCTGGTGGATGTATTAAATATTCCAATTAGTGATTAAAATTTTATTGTCACTAAACTTTCAATTTCCTCTAAATTATTGCATAATTTTTTATTCATTAGTCCTCACATTATATAAAACACTTTGTATTTTTGGGTTATGTGCCCTTGTTATATTTTGAGGATGGAGGTTGCGTGTCCCCTACCTGGGTTATATTCACACCTTAATATATATATATATATATATATATATATATATATATATATATATATAGGGTAGCGATCCATTGAGAAACATCCTACGGTGAGAGCATAAGAAGCATTTGAATAACTACAAATTAGTAACTATTTTTCAAAATCCAATTTTATAGATGGGAGAAGCATCATTTCATTTACCTCTTCACAGAAAATCATTGCAATCAGACATTGTTTACATGTTCATATGTACAATATACACTTTTTACATCCAACGGTCAGCCTGAAATTCAACATAGAGCGTCGAAAAATATTTGGTTGTTGTGAATGATCTACAAATTGTATGGTGATAAAATTTTATAGGAAGGTAGATATTAAGGTATACTTGTAATATGTATGGTTGGACTATGAAAAAAGGATCTATGTGGAGAGTTATTCAAATGCCGCTCATGCTGTCACCAAATATGTTTCTCACTAGATCGTTGCCCTATACATATATACATAGACTTATACATATACATACACATATATATATGAATTTGGCTATTTTCCATTCTCTATCATGTTTTGAATTATGTGCCCTAACCTCCATAGTTTATTTATATTTCACCAATGCAACATTTATCTCACCTGCATTGTGATTATTCATTATCGTTGATGGGTTGTGTGCTCTAATTTAATTATTGTGCTTATGCGGCATATGTTGATATTTTGTTAAATGGATGGTGTACTTTTGTATAAATTATATTGTTGATCTTTGATATCCATTTGGGTGCTCACTTTTCCTCTTTGTTAGAAGCCTTGGAAATGTATGTTGTTATCCCTTTCCCCTAATATTTCTCAATATTTATTTATATACGCATACTGGATTTTATGCTCAAAACATCCACATTGTATTCTCTTGTAGGGTATGCTTCCAACTCCTTAGGTGATGGACATGGAGGACTTGATATTAATGACTTAGACTTGTATTGGAAGAGCTGACTTCTAGGAGTAGACTTGAAGTAGCTCAGACTTTCCTCTTCTTATATGTTGTTGTAGTTACCCTCATGTGAGCCCCGAGTGGGAGATTGATTTGTAAACTTAAAATTGAATAGTAGTTTTGATATTTTATTTTGTTGGTGTACTTTGGTCTTATGATATTTGTTCATGAAAGATCACATAACAATTATTCAACTGTTGTGAGAAAAAAATAATGTGTGTTCTCTATGGGTGATGACTCTTTTTTTATTTAGTAGGGAGTGGATCACTTCTTGGGTTCCACTCCTTACACATTCCATGAGGCTTGATGCGTAAGTAAGGACCCCACAATTAGGTTCTTTGAAGGAACCAACGATCCCTACTAATAAGGATCACAAGAAATTAAGAAAATGCATGTCTTCTTCTACCATCACAAACTACTCCCAAACTATCCACCCCCTCGATCTTTGTCAGTAGAAAATGGTGAAAGTCCAAGTCTCATCGGTCTAGACCTGGAGAAATCTATGCCTATCATTTAAAAAAGGAAGGTTGAAGGAGTATACCCTAATATCATCACCATCATCCATGCTATAGAGGAAGTCTACATTGACATTTGACACCTTGTGGCTACTGTTTTTCTTTTGTTGCCTCATTTTCCCCCACTTTGTTTTATATCCATATCTTCTTTTATTTTGCAATGGACTTCTATTCCTTGTAAATCAGTTGAGTCACTTGTTAATATGAGTGGCCAGACTTGTTAAATTGGGTTGGGAGTAGCCACTTAGGCCTCCCAACATGTAAACATTCATATTAAATTGAATGTATGTACTCTTAGCAACATTTACCCTCTTATTCTTGTTCATGAATGAATTTCTTATATGATTAGATACTATCTTGTAATACTTAATATTAATGCCTTGAGAGAGTAGTATTAGGTCAGATTTGGGCTTTAAGAGTGGTGTTAATGCATGAAAGTGTTAGATCACTAGAGATAATGATAATATGTTTGTATGTTTTATTTGTTTGTTTGTCATTTGAGAGAGAGACATGATTATAATCTAGATCTAATCTGATCTTGATAGAGGAGGGACTAACTCTAATGATGATTGCTCATAAACTATGCGAAGCGTAGACAATTATGATAGTAGAAATATAAGAATCGATGGACTTTCTTCTCTGAATACTTCTCTACCAAGTCGAGTTTATGCTCTATCGATAAATTAAAATATATGCAAAAATGTCCAAATTTACATTTTCATAATTATTATTCCACTTTAGTCAAGAAAACATTGACTTGATTGATCTCAATTCTTGAAGATAATGTTTTCATGTCTATGAGTGTGCTTGGTTGGTGAAACCCGATCCTAGTTCTATCCAAAAAAATTGAAATCTACCAAAAAATATCTACTCTTTTTCCTTGTTATTTACTTTTATTTTACTTTTATCATCTTATTTTTTGTTTACTACCCCATTCCATAAGGAATAAATAACTTTTCTTCAATTCCAACTTCACTAAGATAAGATCTTAAGTCCAAAATAGTTTGTCACGCCTTGTCATGTATTCAACCTCATATACTAATCCAGACCCCATATTGTTGTTACATGAGTCCTAAGGTAAGAAGTTATAAATTTAAAGTCTGGTCCTTAAGGTCCATATCCAATATCTCATATTTTGGGCATCCACATTAAAGGCAATCAACTTTTGGCATCGTTTCCATGGATAAGGCAATCGAAAAGTGTTATCATGAGGTCTAGTTAGAATTTTTCAGTTCTATTGAGTTTAGTAATAAACTCGATTACACACACTTTGATCCAATTGCACTATATCTTGAGTGTTTGAATGTGTGTCTGGTATCTTATCTTGGCTCGTACATTTTTTTTAGATTATTAGGGTGAATCGGTTCTTTCTTCCTAAGGAGAAATATGGATTCCACTAGATGAAACCAACAATAATGGAATGGGAATAGGAAACCACCCCCAAGTGAAGTTGAAGCTAGAGGAGAACCATTGGTTCTTACTTCTCTCTGTTCCTTATTTGTAGCCAGAGTTGATGAGACAAGGAAACCAATTGTACCTCCAAGAATCAATGTGGCTAACTTCAAGATGAATCCAGCTTTCATAGCCATAATTTCACAACAAACCTTGAGAGAAAATTCTCATTAGGACAACCCTTATCACCATATTGATGCCTTCAAGAACGTATGTGATACATTGATGATCAATATTGCCTCCACAGGAGCTGATTCATATCAAGGATTTCTACTTTTCTCTAAGGGAGAAGTTATTGGCATTGTACCACACCTTGAAGCATGGAAGTATCCCAAATTGTAAAGCCTTAGATAATGAATTCGTGATTAAATTTTCTCAATAGATAAACTATCAAATTCAGAAACAAAATTAACAATTTTAACTAGGGACCTATAGAAAAGTTATGTGATGCCTGGAGAAATATAAGAGTTACCAAATAGAATGTCTACATCATGGTTACAATGGCTACCTAATTACCACCTACTATAATGGTCTTTCTCAAAGTGAGAGGAAATGTATAAAGAGGATAGTTGGAAGTGATTTCTTAGGGCATAAGAATGAGTGTCTCAAGGAGATCATACAGAGCATGGAATCTCTTTTGTCTGGATGGGCCTATGAAAGAGGACCTATTGAGAATGTCTTAGATGTGGGAATTGTTGATTCTATATATATTAAATCCCTATTAGAAAAATTGGGAAAGATAGTTATCGACATGTGCACTCTAAAGGAAAGAAAACCATTGGAAAGAATAGTGTTGAGATGATCATGAATTTCATCGCATGTGGAGAGATAAGAAATTTCTTCAACCATTGCATCTATACACATGAAGAAGAAGACAGTCACGAAGGAGAAGTGTAAAATGTGTCATATGTGAATAACAGACCAGATCATGCTGAATTTTTGTATGGATATACCTCTATAATAGAAAATTATGATCTCCTTAACCAACCTCCCAATTGAACTCCTAAACCACATAGATTAAAAAGAAGTTACAAACCATCCAGATATCAATGCATAACCAATTACTAATAGAAAAAAATTCAAACTTACCAATAAAAAATTGGATATGATGTTTTAAATGTTCGTCATAAAAAAACACAAGCTGACATAACGACAAGCTTAATCAAAGAACCATAAACAAAAAAAGCATGTTGATTATCATGAAAGACCAAATGGGAAAAGTCATTGGGAAGATATATGATCTGTAGTAGCACAAAAAGATGATTGACTGCACATCTTACTAACCTGATAAAGAACCTTACTAGGTGAATTCCATCTAACATAGAGAGAAACCAAGGTGATCTTGAGTATGCTATGATGTCTACTATTATGTATGACACAATCCATGACTTAATCAATGCTAAACAAAAATAAAAACATACAACTCACCATCTTCAACCCTTTAAAAAGAAACTATAGAAGTCGAGCAAGAGTCGACTACTACCTTACTTCATGAATACATCAGCTAAAGGGAAGAGTTAACAAAGGAAGCCTAATGAAGATAAAGAGGTAGAGTCAACAGAGGAAATATTTTGTGACAATGACCCATATGCCCCTAAGATCCCTTTTCCTCACAAAGTGATCAAGGCACATTTCTAGAAAAGATATGAGAAGTTCAGTGAAGTAGTATAGAAGCTAGAAATAGATATTCCTTTCCTTGATGCTATCAAAAAATGTCAACCTAGACTAACTTCAACAAGTTCCTTATTACAAAAAGGAGGCGTGTAGAAGAAGTGGAAATGTAAAGCTGGCTACAATGCCAAGCATTTTTGTTCAAGAAAAGATGTCGAACAAGCAAAAAGACATTAGGTCTCTCATTATTTTATGCAATGTGGGAGACAATGAAGAAAGAAAGGGGTTAGTCGACTTGGGTAATAGAATAAGTCTTATTCCAATAGCACTAGCATAATGACTTGGTTTAACAAATATGGTCAAAAGTAGGATGAGAATCTAGTTAGAATATGATACATTTACAATACCTATTAGGATTGTTGAGGACTTTATGATAAGAGTCATAAGATTCTTCATCCCATTTCACATAGTAATCATAGATATAGTTGAAGATTCTTCGTACCCAATGATTTTTGAAAGACCCTTCCTTTCCACTGGAGGTGCTCTAACTGATGTGAAATCTAGCATCATAATGGTTAGTGTAGGGAACAATCATATCAACTTAGAGTTCAAGATGCATTTAGGGGAATGCCTTTTCTTGAATCAGTTTATTTTGTAAACAACAACAATCATCTCTGTGTTGACATTCAAGAACAAAATCTTATGTGGACCCTTTAATAAGGGCCCCCACAGATCATAACTAACCTGGATGACTCCAAGGTTGAATAGTTATTCAAATAATTTAATGCAAATGATGATGATGATGTGGGTATGGAAGATTCTTATGACTGCAAAATTAAGAATTCCAATTATGTTTCTCTAGAAAGAAAACATGCTGATGAAGAAGTCCCCAAATCTCTATTTGAGTTAATAAAAACTCCTTGACAGACTTCAATATCAATAATTAGATGGTGATGGAAGAAACCCAATCATAATGAACTCAACTATATCTGAATTGCCAAAGGAGAAACTTCTCTTTGAATTTAAATTATGAATGAAAGAAATAGGTTATCTTTTTGATGATATTGAAGGTTTATACCATATAAGTTTCATGAGTATAATCCATTTGGAGGAAGAACTCAAACCGCTATCTCAAGGGAAAAGAAAATTATAGAAAATTTATGTGAAATATTAACAAGGAAGTCATCAAGCTAAGTGATGCATGAATTATATATGCCATCAACAACAATAGATGGGTTAGTCCTATTCATGTAGTACCCAAATAGGATGACATGATTGTTGTAAAATGTGAGAATGGAAATGAGATCGTGACAAGGACAACGACTGGTTAGAGGACATGCATCATCTATAGAAGTCTAAATTTAGTCATTATTACATCCCATGATTTGAGGCCTCATATAAAATGATCTTAAAAGGAATGGTTAGACTACCCATATCACCAAGGTGCACCTCCTTTTTAGGGATCCCATCACTAAGAATTCCATAGTTAAGCGTGCTCAGCCCAGGGTAGTACTGGGATGGTTGACTAATCAGGAAGTTGATCTAGGCTTGCACATGAGTGAGGACAACACATGCAATTAAGGCTAGTGGTGAACTGTGGGGCCAGTCATCATTTCTAAAACTCTATTATAACCTTGGGTAGTGGGCCCGAGTGTTACAAATGGTATCAGAGCCGAAACCTTCCAGTAGGTGGGGCCCACATGGGCCCGTGGCATGTTAGTCTTTGAGTTGAGTGGTCTAAGCATGTTGGGAAGGGCTATATATGGTGATGGAGCCACCCGTGCACTGGTAGTTGTGATTAGGAGCTGGGTGTACATGGCCATGTTGGGTCAGGACTGGAATGGGAAAAATTAGGAGACCATATAGTTGAACCTTTATGAGGATGTCAATAGTCTAAGTGGGGGTGATTGTCACATCCCAGGAACCTTGGATAAAATGATCTTAAAAGGAATAATTGGACTACTCATATCACCAAGGTGCACCTCCTTTTTAGGGATCCCATCACTAAGAACTCCATAGTTAAGTGTGCTCAACCCATAGTAGTACTAGGATGGGTGACCAATCAGGGAAGTTGATCTAGTCTTTCTTGTGAGTGAGGACAGAGCAATTAAGGCTAGTGGTGGGCTGTTGGTCCAGTCGTCATTCCTAAAACTTTTTTAGAGCCTTGGGTAGTGGGCCCGGACATCATATTCACTAAGAAAGATTACTCCTTCCTTTCATAGAACAAGTGCTTGAGCATCTAGCTTACCACTCTTACTTTTGTTGTCTTGGTGGATATTTAGGATTTTAAAGTGCCAATCCATACCTATGATCAATAAAAGATGACTTTTATTTGTTTATAAGGAAGATACACTTTTGGAAGAATGCCATTCATCTTGTACAACACACCTATTAGTTTTTAAAGGTTAGTAATTTCTTGTTTTTTATTGATTTCCTCAAAGAGATTTTTTCATGAGAAAGTTTTTTGTATATGGAATAACTTGTGATAGTGGCCTAAGTAACCTCTCACTATTACTAAATGGATACAAGGAGAAGAATCTAGTTCTTCATCGAGAAAAGTGCCATTTCATGGAACAAACTCTCTTAGTGGGGTATAGAGGTTGTTCTGAGAAAGTTAGAAGCCATATCTAAACTCCCATCCTTTAAGCTTGAAAAGAGTGAGAGGTTTTAAAAGATATGTCTAATATTACTATTATTTCATCAAGGATTTTTGGAACATATCCAAACCTTCACCTATTCTCCTTGTGAAGGAATTCCAATTTTGATTTTAATGATGACTCATTTAAAGCTTTCAATACTCTAAAGCAAGCATTCACAACAATATAGATAATCCAAACTCTAGATTAGGATTTTCCCTTTGAATTAATGTGTGGTTCAAGAGGTTATATAGTTGGAATAGTCTTAGGGAAGAAGAAGGATAGAAAACACCATGTCATTGACTATGCTAGAAAAATACTAGATGAAGCCTAAGGAAATTGCCAAAGATGTGGCACCCAATTGGAAAAAATGTTGTTGTATGACCAATAGGTTGTAAGATTGAACACAGATGATGGAATGAATAAATCATCAATTTTGATGACCAAAAAAATAAATTATACAACTAATATATAGGAGAAGTTGGAAAATATGTATGCTTTTGACAAAATTCATATCTTACTTGACCAGGTCTAAGCTAATAGTATATTGATCATGAGGCCATAATGTGTTTGATGAAAAAGAAATATAGTAATATAAGACTATTAAGATGGGAAGTTTTTCTGTAGGAGTTCAATCATGAAATAATCAATAAGAAGGGTTCTAAAATGTAGTATCTAATCATCTATCAAGAATTCACCTAGAAAATAACAACTGTCTACTGATTGATTATAGTTATCTTGATGAATATGTGATATTGTCTCAGGCCATTAATCCAGTAGAACCATGATATGTTGACATTTGCAACAATATATATTTTTAGTATGTACCTCTAGATATTAGATACAATGATAAAATTAAGTTTTTCTTAGACCTGAAGAACTATTACTGGGATGACCCACTACTTTTCAAAAAGTGTTCTCACAACCTTTATAGAAATTCAAGGAGGAAGTTCCTAGAATCCTCTATGAATCTATGTTTCATCATATGGTGCACATATGGGTTCAAATAGAATGGAAACAAAGAGACTACAATTAGGTTTTTACCGGCCCACTCCATTTAAAGACTCACAAGCTTATGTTAAAGCTTGTAATGAGTGCTAGAGAAAATTTAAGATTTGTAGGAGTGAATATACCAATGTCAAATTGGATTGAGGTTGCTATTTTTTATGTGTGGGTCATAGATTACATGGGCCCCTTACCTTCATTATGTGGAAACCAATATAATTTTGTTATGTTTGATTATGTGTCCAAGTAGGTAAAATCCTTAGCAACTCCCACTTGTAATTCCAAGGAAATCATCAAGGCTTTTAACAAAATTACCTTCCCTATATATAGAGTACCTTGAACTATCATGAGTGAAGGGGCTCTCACATTGATAAGAAGCAATTTGAGGCACTTCTGAGGAATTACATGTAAATCATATGGTTTCTATATCTTATCACCCCCAAACATCTGATCAAGATTGAAGTAACTAACAAAAAAATCAAGAAATTCTATAAAATACAGTGGAGAAATCAAGGAAATATTGGTCCACCAAAATGGATGATGTCTTGTGGGCATACAAGATAGCCTATAAGACACCAATAGGGAACACTCCATATAGGCTGATATATGACAAAGCATGCCATCTGCATGTGGAACTGCAAGATAAAGCTTTCTAGAAAATTAATTCTCTAGACACATATCTAGACCTAGTAGGAAAGAGGAGGTTACTACAACTCTAGGAATTGGAAGAATTAAGGGTGCATGCATATGAAAATTTAAGAATTTACAAGTATAGGACCAAGGGGAGGCAAAATGCACATATGAAAAGAAAATATGTCAAGGAGGGAGACAAGTTTTATAGATCAATTCTTCATTGAAGTCATTTATAGAGAAGCTTATATCCAAATGGCTAGGCCCCTTACTTTTATGCCAAAAAGATATGCACTTTTAGTATGTTAGAATTAATCTGAAAAAAATTAAGTGTGGTCAACGAAATGAACATTGACTTGATCAAATGTATGCTCGATTGATTATATAAATATCACAAATAGATGAAATGACAAGGGGTCAGAATTTCATCAATTCATGAAGTATGATTTCACATTGGTCTTCATTGAAGGATATTTCATAAATTGAAGAACACTACTCTTTCATCAGTTGGTTGAGATGGAGTTTCCATTAGTAGATGAGGAGCAAACTCTTGTTACTTGAAGTAGCTAACATCTTCAAATTTTCATAAAGACCTAATAAATGGTCAACAATTTCATTGGTAGTCAAAGCCTGATCTTTGGTTAGTCCATTTAGGTTGTTCTTTCATAGATGGATGGCCTATGTCTGTTATTTGGATGTACTTCACGAAATCAAAATGGTGGGTCTTGCATGCACTTATACCCTTAAGTATAAAACTAACACTAGGGGCATATGGTTGTACCCATAGAAACCTCCTCTCTAGACATGTAAGGGTAGAGTGAAGAATCAACGAGTTTGTCTCTACCTCCACCTATTTCCATACGAGTTGAAGCACAAACTTGACACCTTCAACCAGCGTGAGAGCTTCTCCTATCACCACTGTCCAATCCTTCATTCTCTAGCATCCAACTACAACTAGAGAATTACCTCACTGATCTCTATAGATAACACCTAGTCTGATTCTACTCCTGTTTTTGTAGGCGACATTGTTGTTCAGCTTGATATCTCTCAGTATAGGTGGATACCATACAGAGGTAGGGCGTTCCTCATCATCCCTTGTGTCTCCTCATATGTGGCAGTGTACATCCTCAACATCTTTCATGTAGGCTAATGTTGTGCAAACAAAGAACTCGAGCTTCTTTTCTCCTCTCTCAAACCTTGTATGATTTCTATAAAACCATACCCCCACATACAAGCAACTATTTCCAAGAAATCCAAATTGACAAATCCATCCTTAAGAGTGAGTAAAATCTAACATGGTGCTAGAAGGTGGTTGACCATGATTGTAAGACCCCTAACCTTGATTTTTGGTTGAACATGTTTTCTTATAATAATTAGATGCTTAAAACCTTAATCACACCTTGTGATGTGCTTTGATATCATATTACAAACCTATGTTTTAAGTTTGGTCTAGTTTGGACACGGTTTGAGCTAGTTATGCATGTATGTGCTTATTTTGGAACTAATTACAATTTACCCATATCTAGGGTTTTTCTTGCAATTTGTCACATTATTGTTGTGTCTCACATGTTTTGAGATCATGTTGGTTATGGTTGTGCTTTGGGGTGCCTTTTCACACCTTGTTTTGAGTGGTGACATCTCATGTGTGAAATTAGGGTTTGCATGGATGCCCTAAGTTGATGTTTGACCATGGGTGTTGATCACCTTGTTTTAGTGATCGTCAAGTTTTCATTTGGTCTTTAGTTTTGGCGATCAATGATGTTTCTTGTGAAACCTAGGGTTGGTGGTCAATGAAAGTTCCTAACTCATATTTGGTCGCCAACTCAGCAAGGGTTAGCGACTATTTGGATTTATGATCTCTCAGTTACCAAGATCCTAGCGGTCATTTACTTTTTCTAGACAAGTTGTTCATTTCATTTTCTTGTTATGATCACCCTAGTTGCATGTTTGAGTGTGGTTCTTACATGGACGAGATCTCTTAGAGACGTAGCATGCTCTACATGACACCTAACCCTCATATCTCTCTTCCATATTTATTTATATAAACCTCTCTCCTTGCATGTAAACAACCTATTTAGACACCTAGCTCCCTCTTTCTCTCTTCTTTCTCTTAGAGCTTGTCCCTTCATTCTTGGTGGAGATGGAGGTGCCAAAGAAGGACAGGGAGGCCTATCTTCCTTGCATCCTAGTCTAGGGTTTGGATCTACCTTTCTTGCATTTGTTTGGTGCTTCATTACACTTCTTCTTGTTCATAAGTGAGATCTCTCTCTACACCTTCATTTTTCTTGCTGTCCTACCCTTTCTCTTTATCTTCCTAGACGAACCCATAGTGTTCCATGGTGGTTCTTGAGTTAGAGCTTGAAGAACGTATCTTTATTTCCTTTTCTACCTAGGGTTTGCTCTCTTTTTGGAGATGGAGATAGCTTCGCCGAAAGAAGTGCTCAAGCTAGGGTTTTCTACCCTCCTTCCTTCAAGCTACATTGATATTGGAGTGATTCATCTTCTCTAAGGCAAGTTATATAACTTTATCCATGATTATTACTTACCTCTATCTCCCATGCACATAATCTTACCATAAAAATGTGATTTTATATGACTTTCTCAATGATTATTGCTTACCTCTATCTCACATTCACATAATCTTACCATAAAAATGTGATTCCGAGTAGGAATATAATATCCTTGACCTAGGGTTTGAGGTTAAGTAATAGTTCTTGAGTAGAGTACCCTCTTAGATGAACCCTAACTCTTGTGCATGTTTTTCTTAATGAAAGTGGTCATCCTATACTTTGTTTGAATGTGGAAAATGATGGTTTCTGCCCTCTCAAAAGATGGTTTCTTTCTAGGGTTTCAAGCTAATTTTCCTCCTTATAATTGAACCTGATGGTTTGGTTTTGGTTTAGTTTTGCTTGATTTCCTTGTGCCAATCGATGGAATTGACCTTGTTGCTGATTTGCATCTTGATGGTCACTAAGTTTTCACCCCTTATGTGGTAGATGAGGTTCTGAGCTATAGTGGTCACTAAAATTTGAACCCACTATGGTCACCAAGATTTTGATGTTTAGTGGTCACCAAGTTTTTTAGACCATGTTCTTCGCTAAGGTTCTTGAGATCATCATCGGTCTCCATTTCTTGAACCTTTTTGGCAGTCGATGAAGGATTGGGTTCATAGCGGTCACTGAGAGTTGTGATTTCAATCGGTCACCAATGTTTGGTAACCCTAGCGGTTGCCAACCTACTTGATCCTTGGAAGTCTATGACATCTCTCACCCTTAGTGGTCGATGATAATTTATGGCTTCATGGTCGACATGTTTCCTAACTTATGGTTGGTGATGTTGATCTTATACTTTCATGATACGATGATGATGTTGGTAATTAGGGTTTATCCTTAAAGGTTGTTTTGTGACCCTAAGTCACCTTAGCTTGTTAGACCTAACCCTAATAAAAGCAAGTGATGATGATATATAGCTTCTTGTGTGACTATCAAGATGATGGAGTACTTTCTCTCTTTATGTTGTTGTAACCCTATTTCACTATCTTATGAACATCATAAGTCCTAGATGTAATGACATACCAAATTTATGTCTCACATGTATGGTGATGGTATGATGAGCCTTGATGTGGCATGGAAAAATAATGACATTCTTAGAGGAAATGAAGAATGGTCTTATAACCTTAGAGATGGTTTTGTATCCTAATTGAGGTGTTATCCTCTTCATTATGTGATAAGGATTTGAAATCATATGATGGTATGATGATGAGTGTGGCTATGTGTGTGATGATGTGATAAACATTATGTCTCATACATTTTATATCTTCTAGGGTTGCAATGTACCCATGTTTTTGTAGATCTCTTTTAGGGTTTGTATGTAACTTGATTGATGTAGTTAAAATATACCCAATTGACATTAAATAGTCAAGTGAAACCCTAATCATGTAGTGCCCTGTGCCATAGATCCATTTTGGTGTCAGAACTTGCTAAATGGTGAAATGAGTATTCCTAAAGGAATCTCAGAGTGCATACGGTTGAGTGTGTGGGGTGATTGAGACTGTGTGTCCTTGTCATCCTGGTCCCAAGGTTATGGAGGATGGATGTGATCATACCTCGGCAGGAGAATGGTTGTGGTCGTACCTCATACATTTGTATATGTGGTTGAGGACAGATGTGGTTGTACCTCAGATGATAGGGTTTGTATACACTAGTTACTAGTGTTTTGACCTATCTACCAAGGGCGGACTAGGCTGTTTTGTAGTTTGACTATATATGTCACTACAGTTGACTCATACTGAATGAGGATGGATGAGATCTTAGGAGTCTGACTCTCCTAGATCTTGTATGGCACTGATTTTGAGTTAGTAGTGGTCAATTAGAGTCTGAGTGGTATAAATACAACTCCATAGGGCTTAATGTAAGACGTAATAAGTTGTGTAGTATATCTATTTAGGATTAAACATGCTTCACATTGGATGTTAACCCTTTCCTTATTTTTTATACTACTTAATTGTTATATATTACGGTAAGAGAAATCAATTGTATAGGAAGTGTTAGCCTTACTTGTTTCTCTATATGTTGTACTAATCATGATTAACCTATTTTTTACTTAGCCTGGTTAATGTACTTAACTTGCTTGATAATATAACATGTTGTAATCAATAAATGTTGGCTCAGAGTTATATCTCTCACTGAGACATGGGTCTCCCCTCATGGGTCACCACATCTTTTTAGGTGGACGTCAGCGGTGTGGTTAGGATCGAGGTGTTGAGGAAGAGTATCTTGGAGAGCAGTAGGAGCATAAGGTTGGATAGTTGTTAGTAGACTCCTAGAGTCATCCATGTACTCTCAGGTCAGAGCAGGGGATGTTTTGTAGATGATATGCATAACAACTTGAGTTTTTGATAGTGTGCCTACATTTTGTATATAGCACATATATGTGGAACATCTCTTTTGTATACATGTTGTGGATGATGCCATTGGATAGGCATGTAAATACTTGATATGGCATGTGATGTGATATAGGTTGATGGAACTTTATGTAATGTTTTCTGCATATGATGGTAATGTGAAATTGGTTTTAACTTACCCTCTTTTTTGGTAATATGGATGATTGGTAGTTGATTGCATATTTTGTTTTTAGTAATCTAATTTAGTGTGGTGGGGTGTCACAGTGATGATGTGATATGTCGGTGTTAGCCTTCAATACTTCCCTTCCTCCTCACAATGGTAAATCTTACGTTGTATCGTCTCCCTATCTGTGTGGCATAATGGGCAAATTTTATCAACACTGCAGTGCCGGTCTATAAGTCTCCCCATAGTAGCAAGTCCTCTTGTGGTGACATGCCACAGAAAATGAGAGAGTTTAGGAGACCAATTTTTGTCCCAAACTATCCTCTAGACTCTCTCATTTGGTGCAGCCCGCTTGGTGATGAACTCTGTCCTTCCTAGTAATCCCATACAATACGCCAACTTTATAGAGAAAAATCCCTGCATGTCCGACCACTAAAAGGGGATATCCTTTGGAAGACGAGTACAGATGGGAGTATTCCATATCTTATGGCAAATCTCAGTCAGGAACACAGAATGCAGCCATCCCATATCGCATGACTTTGATTGAGGATCAATCAACTCATGTACCATATCTAGCAAGAACTTAGTCGAAGTCACATACCCACCTATCCTCACAGATTTTAACCATGTTTCATTTACCCTCCCTCCACTTCAGACCCTCCAACACCACCACTTTCATTTACCACAAGCTCCTCCATGTATAGCTCAGACGATGTTTCTTGGATACCTCCAGAATAGATATATGAGGGAAATACCTCATCTTCAGCAATTGGTATGCCAATGAGTCTGTTTTGGTCAAGACTCACCACACTTGCTTGGACAACATAAGCAACACATCTTATGAATGATAGATTCTCTAAACCTAATGATTCCTCTTGAAGACACTTCCAATGAAAACTCCCATGTATTGCTAGGGAAGTATGTCATGGAGATCATCCATCATAGGACATTCTTCTATGACCTATACATGGACTCCAAACCAAAGGAGGATGTATACAACAATCCCTCTTTTAGAGAAGAAGCAATGGATATCATAAAAGAAAACTCTCTAGAAGAAACCAGCCCAGTAAGTACAACAACAAAAAAGGCCTTTAGGGAAAAAGCCAACTTTAGAGTAGTATAGGAAGCATGAACTGCCACAACCATAGCCAGAGCCAGAGCCAGAGCCAGCAGCGACCTCTCAACCCACCTTTGAGCATGAACAAGAACCAATGGTAAACACAGAACAAGAGATCCCCCATGAACATGCCCCCATAGAAGACAAAAGACCACCTGGTGGCAGAATGATATCAAAGTTCAACAACTTTGACAAGGATGCATGTTATGGGATGCCATATGAAGACTTAGATCTTTTCATAGAGAGGCTCAAAATAGATCATGACAAGGTCATAGTGATTTTTCAATTTGGCCATGTACACATCCTCAAACTAGAACTATGAAATATCCTTATTGTTGGAGGATATATGATAGTGAGCGTAACAAAAAAATTCTAACTACTATTAGGGGACAAGGTAAAAATATGTGTACATGGCCAAATACAACCTCTTTGATGACATGATAAGTAAAAAGGGATTCAAATAAGAGGAAAAAGTAACCAAGCAACTGAAGATACACATCCCTAGATTTATCTTCCTGTCTGTCCTTCGTGATGGGCACTAAACACTGCAACCTGTCAACACAAGAGCAAATATGTCCTCTATCTATAACAACTCTGACGTCCTATTAATTATGAGAAAGCATACCCACACTATAAAACGTTCCAATGTAATGAACATATGGATGAAAAGTGCATAAAAGGCATAATCGAGTTGATAAATAAACATGCCAGAGGATATTCAATCAAAGATGGAGGGTATGGAAAATAATGATTTATCATAGGATCCCACAATAGATACCAAAATCTTGTGACTACAATTTTCACGTTATATTCTATTAACAAGTGATACCTAGCATGATGAAAATGTTTGAAGAATTCTAAGATGATTATTACCATCATCTCTGTGGAATTTATGTTGTTCAGTTGCTATGATCCATTTGGGAAGGATAGCTAGGATACAATTAGATATTACCTAAGAGAGAAGATAGCACATGGGAAATTGGGCCAAAATTTGACTAGTGCAAAATTTTTACCTTTCACTTCTTCAAAGATTTCATAAACTAAAGGTTAAAGCCCTAAGCATAAACTAGCATGTGCAGCCTAAAATATACAAATTTTCAAAATTGTTGGAAATATTGTATGTTGTATATGTAGATAATATAGAGGTAAAAGCAATAGTAAAGGGATGAGGGATGAGAGTGTAACTATAGTGCTTGTTCACACCCCCAAACTTATCCTCACCATGTCCCTTGAGTGTTAAGGGCAGAAGTTATATGTATATAATATAGTTTCAATTTTGTTCCTACAGTTCCTCATCACGATAATTTATTGTATCAAGTAAAAATTTAGGCAATAAATCCACATCACTTGCTAAATGGTTGTTCTTTTATTTCATCTATTTTTAAGATGTTGTAGGCTGCAAATAAAATGGTTGCACCCCTATAAAATCTCTTAAAATAAGTTGGGTCTTAGTCTAACTACACTTCTGAGAGATCATAAGAAACCTCGATTATAGGTCTGAAATGTATGTATCTCATATCAAGGAAAAAGATATCCTTATACTCAATAAAAGTAGAAAAATACTCTTTGCAACCTGTACAACCCTAAAAAGAAATCTCAACACCCCCCTAAAAAAAAGAGTGAGGCAATAAAAGAAGGAACGAGAATAATAACATGACAGTTGTGCCATGCTATGGGCCAAGGGTGCTTCTCGATAGGTGTATAGTTGTGTTTTAGAATGTAGACAGATCGTGACTAGTAGGAGAACCTATAATTTTCATTAAAAACTAGCATGACCCCTTGTTCTCTAATGGTATTCAAAAAAGCCACATGCCCGCTACATCGACCCTCTAGTTGAGTTCCCAAAGAATAACAAGCTACACCTCAGCCTTATTTGACCATGCACTTTATCCTAAAAATATAATTTTAGAGTGAAAGTTACCTTCTATGAGAATTGTGCACTATACAGCCAAGAAATATGATTTGGAGTAGATATCACAAAGGAAGATCCCAACCTTGAGTATGGGGAGTAACAGATGAAAGTTTGAAGCACTTAAATTTTGTAAGGGAAATTCTGAGGACAAAACATGAAGTAAGGGAAGCTAGGAAGAAATGTTGGTATAGAGATGAAATTAAGGCATGATCATAATAATGATGATATTCCTAACTAGGAATCCCTTTCATTATACTTTAATTATATATACTATCTTGACTACAAGCTTGACTCTAACTTTGATGGGTTGATATAATCCAATTTTGTGGATGTTATATGTCTATTTTACCTTCCATTTCCTCTAATATACTAAGCATAGCATGTTAAATCCTGTATTTACATGTATAAATTGATATTTCCTCTTTTGCTAATAACTTTTCATCTCAAATTAGGAAATCATCAAATTTTGGAGGAACCAACAATTTCATAGATTGGGAGAATTTCACAACTGATGTCCACTCCAACGATGAGATAGAACTCCTCCACCATGCCAAAAGAAACATCATTTTGTCAACCAATGGAATCCTATAATTCATCCTCATACCGGCTATGGGCATTGATGCAAAAAGGTAGAAGGACGCAGGGCGGCATTGTGAAGGTGGTGATTATGGGGTTTCTATTGTGAGGTTGTGCGAAGATGTTTCAGCTATTGTAGGATGTTGAAACATTGGGTTGTTGTGTCTCTAGTCATGGCAGCTAGACCCACAATGACTGGGTTTGGGGCAATGTTGGGCCAAGGGAGAAGAGGCGATGAAGAACTAGTTACATATTGTGTCATCGACATCCATGACCAAGCTAAAGGTGGAGATCACTATTGTCCGTCGGCGATCAATAACTCTGATGGTGACCACCACATCAGGTGGTCTCAACTTCATGCATCTACAACGGTTGATGGTTCTTGGTTTGCAGGTGGCAGTGCTCCATCGTAGGTTCTTGGAATTGATAGAACTTGTAGATGCAGGTTTGCAGATGAGGAAGCACCTATTCCTCATTAGGATGCACGATTGACATTGGAATATCAGGTGGAGGTAGATCGACGTCGATAGTGGTTTCCCTGCTAGGAAAGATGTTGTTGTTGGTATAGAGGCTAGAGGAAGAAGGAGAGGGTATGATGGCAAACCTGGCGGTTACAAAAAGGAAAGGAAGGGAAATCAATGAAGAAGGTCAAGGGGGTAGAGAAACGTCACTGGTGTTTCGAGGAGGTGCTCGACTCTGCCTGGCAGCGCATGCCACTGCTTGGCGGTGCTTGCCACTTCTTCGCAGTGGTTGGAACTTCCTGGCATCGTTGTTGTGTTGTTGGGCGTAGGTGGAGGGAAAGAAACCAGAGGACGGAAGGCTGGTTAGGGTTTGTGGAAGGCTTAGGGAAGGAATGAGGAAATGAAGAGGGATTGAAAGAGGCGAAGAGAAGAATGAGAGGTTGAGGAAGATCCAATCGCTTCCTGTTATGAGGTGAATCAGTCATCCACATAAATGGAAAGTGTGCAGGTCATGCGGGGACGAGAGGGAGGAGTTAATCAGACCCAATCAAAAGGGGTAAGCAATACATTAAGGAAATCAATTTGATGCCTTAATGGATAATCAAACCTAGGCAACTATATTCTTTTCCATCTATGATCAATTAGTAAGTGTATTTAACATCCCATTCACATGAAATTTACCAAGTAAGGTAATTATAATATAAGGAATGCAAATTTAACCTTATTTTGATCTTTTGACATTGATGGTTGTATCATTATACTACTTATATTATATTTACTCAATTAATGCATACCTTTCTCACTCAATTATGGGTAATATTAGTTTCACATTATTTCACGTGGATCCTAATGTCGGGAGGCGAATCGAGGGAGATTCCGGTGGCAAGCGAAGGCGAGATCCTGGCAGAACTTGTGGGAGAGCCGTTGAGAAGCCCTACTCAGTCGGAGGATGTGCAGGTCGGGAATGTCCTAGATCTGAGCAACGTGGCTAAGATAAAAGATCCTGGGAAGACGGGAGGCATAAGGTTTGGGTCAATCGGCGTTTCATCGGAGACCTGTTCATGGGAAGATCTGGTGTCCTCAAAGAAAGATGCATCCGTGAATCCATTTAAGAAGGTACCAATTCGCGTGGAAAGTGGTAAGCTCCTATACCTGAAGTCCATCATGGAAAGGAACCTACAGAAGTGGAGCAGAGTGGCGGAGGGCTACATTGTGGGATTGACGCCTCACTGGCCATCTCTGGTGAGGTTCCTGGCCCAGCTATGGAAGGTTAAAGGTTCATTAGAGATTAAATCGAGAGGAGAAGGGTTCTTCATTCTGCTATTTTCTAATGATGAAGATCTGTCCATGGCGTTGGATGGAGGGCCCTGGTTTATTGCGGGGAAACCACTCATTATTAGTAAGTGGGAGCGGGGGGAATCCATGGAGAAGGCGAGGATGTCTGAAATCCCAATATGGATTAAGATTCATGATTTACCTCTAGAGCTATGGGATGATGAGTTGTTCATGACTGTGGGTTCTTTCCTGGGTAAACCTCTCAGAACAGACTAGCTAACGTCTGATCTCACTCTCCTGGAGTATGCAAGGCTTCAAGTGCTTGTTAATGTTGAATTTTCCTATCCAGAAGACCTGGTGCTGCAGTGCGATGATGGCCAAACAAATAGGATCCGATTCGAGTATGAATGGAAACCAAATGTTTGTAGTGGTTGTGGAAGTTTTGGTCATGATTCGGGCCTCTGTACTAAGAACTAGAGAGCTCAAATGAATGTGGATATGCCTCCCAAAAAGAAGCAGGTTTGGGTTCCGAAGAAAACCAGAGTCACTGTGGAGGATGATCCAGAGCCTGAAGTCTTCAGTGATGCAGTGAAAGACATAGGTGCAGGGGAGGTTTCCTCAAGCGTCAGAGAGGTAGTTGATCCTATTGTGGAGGTGCGTCCTCAGAACTTTATAACTCCATCACCATCCACGGTTTGGGTTGTTCAAAGAAGAAGGTCAAAATCTCCCCCGAGGGTGGCTTCTAAGCCAGTTTCTTCTGTGAGGAACATTCTTTTATCCCCAAATAAGTTTTCTCTTTTGGTGAATCTTGAAGGTAATAGTGTGAAAGACAGGTTGGAAGGCAATGCAGTTGAGGAGGAGTTGGTGGATACACTTGTGGCTGCGGCTGAGGTGGTTGATGACCCCCCCCATCCTACCTAATGGTTGAGTCCCTTAGTATTCTATCCTGGAATGTGAGAGGAGGAGGTAATAAAGTTCCTCGCATTCGGGATGAGATTAAAAGGAATAAAGCTGATATATATGTGATCTTGGAGTCTAGATTAAAAAAAGCTTATTTGGTGGATTTTGTGGGGAAGATCTGGTCTAGTGCGAAGTTTGTTGAGAATTCAGAGTTCTATTCCTATACTCGTATCTTGGTTGTTTGGGAAGATGCTGATATGGACATAAAAGTATCCTTCAAGAATGAACAATGCATTCATTGCTCTGTGAGTAAAGATGAGATGAAGCTTGATATGATGGCCGTTTATGGAGCTAACCCTGTGTTGGCTAAATTGACATTATGATAAATCCCTTTTGTTTCGATGATGACAAACATTTCATTCTTGTTGATCTAACGTGCTACTTGAGTGTTGCAGGAATGAGGTGGATGACAAAGCTCTAGGGAATCTATATGCTTGAATGATTGTAAATGTCATGAAATGTAATCAAATGTAAACTTGTACAAATATATAATGTACAAGTACTTAGACTTCATGTAAATCAAGCGTTAGATCTTCCCTAGCCAAATCACCACACTTAGATAGGTCATCCCCTTCAATAGTGTCACATATGCACACTCATACACACACTTAATGCCTTAAATTGAAACATTGAAACAGGGGCAATCTCGGTCGACAAACTCCTCGATCGAGACAATCTCGGTCGACAAACTTCTCGACCGAGAATGACCCAAGTAGCCGTTAGACACAACTGAGAAGGTAGTTGGCAGTTGGAGATGAACATTGCTAATACTTGATCCAGAGAGCCTGTCGGTCGACAAAACTTCGACCGAGTAGGTATCTCGGTCGACAATTCCTCGACCGAGATGGACTCTGACAGCAACTGCAGAATAAAGTAACTAGCCGTTACTAATGCAACTAACTTATACCTAACGGCTAGTTAAGCACATAGAACCCCCTAGAAAGTGTCTAGAACGTCCTTAAGCACTTGTAGGCCATTCCTATAAATAGGACATGCCTTAGGACACCTAAATATACCTAAGCTATACTTGTGATACACTTGAGCATACACTAACAATTGGCAATCTATTTTGAGAAATTGAGCAACACTTGCATTGGCAATTCCTCTAATTGCTCTAATTTCGTGTCCTATAGGCTAGTATCTCCTTTCCACTGCAATCACACTTCCATACACGTTGGTTAGGAGATCTACACGCTTGATATAGGCAAATCAAGACTTGTGCTTCAAAGGATAAGTTGTAATTTCCTTTTTTCCTTCTTGTACCTTTTATTCTTTGTATTCTCCTTGCTACTCCTAGGGTTGGAGGCTGCAGATTGGAGAAGGTTCTTCTCGGAGGAGAAGGTGGACTTCAAGCTACTTGAAGAAGGCTATTGCAACGGGAAGCTACTTCAAGAAGGCTATTGCAACAGGAAGCTACTTCAGGAGGAAGGCTGCTTCAAGGTTGGTGCAATTACTTCTAGGTGAAGGCTGCTTCAAGGTTGGTGCAATTACTTCAAGGTGAAGGCTGCTTGAAGGGTTTAGGGAAAGAATTGTAATAATATGTAAAGTCCTTGCGAGGTAATAAAATTAAATTCTTTCCAAATCCCGATTGGGTAAGCGACCGGGTAGTGGACTGACTACCTTAGTATTTTCTAAGGTAGGAACCACTCTAAATCCTTGTCCCCTTGTCTAATATTCTTGTGGTTGGTTGTTTTAGTTAAATAATTGTTAAAATAAATTTAAAAATTCTATTCACCCCCCCTCTAGTGTTTTTCAATTGGTATCAGTGCAGGCTTCAAGGAACCCTAACAAGGTCTTGAAGAATGGGTGACGGGGTGCTCAACAACCTTAACCTTGAAGGGACATTTGTTGCTAGGCCTCCAGCGTTTGATGGAACAAACTACACATATTGGAAGAGAAGGATGCAGTTCTACTTCCAAGGCATCAATTGGGACTTATGGAGGATGGTGTCAACTCCATACGAGCTTCCTCAAACTCCATATGCAGAATGGGATGCAAATACGGTAAAGTTGGCTCAAATGAATGCCAAAGCTGTAAGCATTTTACATTGTTCGATTTCAGTAGGAGAATTTAATAGAATATCAAACTGTGACTCAGCCTATGACATTTGGCATAGACTATCCATAACTTATGAAGGTACAGTTCAAGTTAAGAATTCTAAGATTAGTATGCTTAAATAAAAGTTTGAACACTTTCGTATGGATCCAAATGAATCCATTAGTGAAATGTTTGCAAAATTCTCTTCTATTGTTAATGGTTTAAATGCCTTAGGAAAAACCGTTCTTGAAGAAGACCAGGTATCAAAGGTACTTCGATCACTTCCTCCCAAATACAAGCCCAAGGTGACAACCATTGAAGAAGCTAATGATCTCACTAAACTGAAAATGGAGCAACTCATTGGCAATCTAGAAGCTCATGAGGCAACTTTAGAAGAGGAAGAAAGAAGAGAACGTGAACGTCAACAAGGAAAAAAGAAGGACATTGCATTCAAAGCATCAACCAAGGACACTCATGACATAAGTGAAGATGATAGTGAAGAAGAAACTCTCATTTTAAATGGTAAGCAATATAAAAGTTTTAAAACTAATAAAACTTCTAGTTTTTCTTCTTCCAGGTGCTTTGAATGTGGCAAAAAGGGACACATGAAAGATGATTGTCCAAAACTCAAGAAAGGGAAGAAATCATCTCACAAAAAGAAAGAAAGAGCATATAAAGCTGCATGGGATGATTCAAGTGATGATAGTGATGATGAAAATGAAGAAGTAGAATGCCTCTTTGCTACAACAAATGAAGACGAAGAAGAGGTAAGTCTTTATGATCTACCAAAAGAAGATCTAATTCTTAGTCTTCAAGATACTCATGAGAAATATATTGAGTGCAAGAAGAAACTTAAGAAATCAAATAAAGTAAATAATGATTTAAATGTTAAACTTCTTGCTCTTGTATCCAAAAATGAAAATCTCAAAAAGGAAAATGAAGATTATGATCTTAAGTTAAAATCGGTAGAAGCTAATTGCAATCTTCTTTCCTTAGAAAAGTTAAACTTGCAAACTCAAGTGAATGATCTTTAGAAACAACCTGTTCTATGTTCACATTTAGATTATGATGAGGTTGTCAAAGAAAGAAACTCTCTAGTATCTGATTTAGATCAAGTAAAGAAAGATATAAACAAGAAGATGGATGATATTGCTAAGTTACAAAGAAATGTAAATGAGTTGAGAGGAAATGACATGCTTGAAAATATTCTGAAAATTTCCTCTAGTTATAATGGAAGAAGAGGATTAGGATATGATCCAAAGAGAAGTCAACCTAAAAGAGCTAAAGCATCCAGGACTAAGACTATGTTTGTACCTAAAAACACAATTCCTAGAAAGAGAAATGAAATTGACTCCATTAGTTGTCATTATTGCATGCGTCTTGGACATTATTCATTTTCATGCCCACATAAGAAAAGGAATGATGATCTAGCTTGGATTCCTAAAACTTAGAAGCTCAAATTTAACTTGTTGAGACTTGACCTAAACTGATTCTTGATATACAAATGTCATGTCTCAACACAATCGTGCTCAAACTTGCATAATCTTATTTCACTTGGAATCGATAGATAGTTCTGAAAACAATACAGACACCTGATCGGTCGAGAAATCTTCGACCAAGCAGTCATTCGGTCGAGAAATCTTCGACCGAGCAGGTCACTGATTTCAGTCTGCAATAAAATTGCTGAATAAATTTTTGATTGATCAAGTGGCTATCTATTTGCTGTTAATGATTGTTTTACATGAAAATAAGAATAAATTCTGGAAATCATTTTTGGAACACAATATATTAAAGTTTTTCATCATGAGTTAAGATAGATATTTATGAAAATTGTGCTATAAGAAGATTGTTTGTTGAAAAAGATGGTTAGGCATGAACAATTATCTCGAACACTTATATGAAAATATTTTCATCTATGATATGAATCATATTTGCTTTAGTCAAGGAAAATTACTGCTTTCATGGTTTATTCTAAGTATTCCTTGACATATCTACATAGAAACCTTGTATTAAATTTCATGATTCAAATGTTCTATCATCATACATATGTGTTCACTATTTCACATGTTGCTTTAGAACAAGAATGTCAATGCCTATTAACACATAAGATAAAATTTCTCTATTGGTACTTTAAGAACTTGAGACATTATTCTTGCTTTTCAAGAGTATATATTTTCTTGAAGAATCACATGATTAATCTGAACACAAGATCACAAAAAGAAATAGGACTTGATATTTATAGCAAGATTAAGGGACATCATTCATAATAAGTTTCACTCAAAGAATTGATATCTCTTTAAGCTACCTACTGGAATTATACTTAATATTTGAATGTTCAAATGTGCAATCTGCAGCATTTACCTCTTGGTTGAAATGAAATTTGACCAAGGGGCGCTATGGTCGAAGTCAAGGTCGACCTAAAATAAGCTTTGACAAAATGCTTATTTGGACATCATTTTATTGTACTTAATCTTAGTATACTTTTGATAAAGGTCAAAATCAAAATTTAAAATCATTTGTGACCTTAGATGCTTTAAATTGCTTTAATTATAAGATTAAGGGGGAGCTCATAAAAACAAATTGGATTACTTGATTAAGAAGCTTACAAAAACATTGTAAACATCATTTGAAGCTTGTTACGACCTTAGTATTTTTACTCTTGGTTATGAAGAAATCTATGAATTTCATAAAAATCTTGTTCTTAAAAGAACTCTCTAAACAAATCAGGGCTTAACATCCCATGCATTTGGTTAGAGACATTTTTATGTACTCTAAGATTAAAGGATTCTCATTTCATTTTTAGCGTTTAACATCCCTTGCAAAATGGATGAGAAATCAATATAAAGCCATAAACTTAAAAGAAACTCATATCATTTCAAGGCTTAACATCCTTTGCAAATGATTGAGAAACAAATTGTAGCTAAATTTGACAATCAAAATCCCTTGATTTTAATTGGATATCTCTTTAAGGGGGAGCAAAGCTTAAAAAGAAAGACACAAAGTCATATTAAATGATTGTATTGGATATCTTTTTGAAATGACAAAGGGGGAGAAATAATATAAAATCACAAACATAAAATTAAAATGAGTTTCATAATATCTTGGCCAGCAGTCACTTGCAAAACCAAAGATGGCTACAAAGGTAAATTTCAGGTATGAAACTCACATGTTTTATATTTCCTTATTTTATATTTAGGAAATGTTTGTCATCTTCAAAAAGGGGGCGATTGTTGGATAAATTGACATTATGATAAATCCCTTTTGTTTCGATGATGACAAACATTTCATTCTTGTTGATCTAACGTGCTACTTGAGTGTTGCAGGAATGAGGTGGATGACAAAGCTCTAGGGAATCTATATGCTTGAATGATTGTAAATGTCATGAAATGTAATCAATTGTAAACTTGTACAAATATATAATGTACAAGGACTTAGACTTCATGTAAATCAAGCGTTAGATCTTCCCTAGCCAAATCACCACACTTAGATAGGTCATCCCCATCAATAGTGTCAAATATGCACACTCATACACACACTTAATGCCTTAAATTGAAACATTGAAACAGGGGCAATCTCGGTCGACAAACTCCTCGACCGAGACAATCTCGGTCGACAAACTTCTCGACCGAGAATGACCCAAGTAGCCGTTAGACACAGCTGAGAAGGTAGTTGGCAGTTGGAGATGAACGTTGATAATACTTGATCCAGAGAGCATGTCGGTCGACAAAACTTCGACCGACTAGGTATCTCGGTCGACAATTCCTCGACCGAGATGGACTCTGACAACAACTGCAGAATAAAGTAACTAGTCGTTACTAATGCAACTAACTTATACCTAACGGCTAGTTAAGCACTTAGAATCCCCTAGAAAGTGTCTAGAACGTCCTTAAGCACTTGTAGGCCATTCCTATAAATAGGACATGCCTTAGGACACCTAAATATACCTAAGCTATACTTGTGATACACTTGAGCATATACTAACAATTGGCAATCTATTTTGAGAAATTGAGCAACACTTGCATTGGCAATTCCTCTACTTGCTCTAATTTCGTGTCCTATAGGCTAGTATCTCCTTTCCACTGCAATCACACTTCCATACACATTGGTTAGGAGATCTACACGCTTGATATAGGCAAATCAAGCCTTGTGCTTCAAAGGATAAGTTGTAATTTCCTTTTTTCCTTCTTGTTCCTTTTATTCTTTGTATTCTCCTTCCTACTCCTAGGGTTGGAGGCTGCGGATTGGAGAAGGTTCTTCTCGGAGGAGAAGGTGTACTTCAAGCTACTTCAAGAAGGCTATTGCAACGGGAAGCTACTTCAAGAAGGCTATTGCAACAGGAAGCTACTTCAGGAGGAAGGCTACTTCAAGGTTGGTGCAATTACTTCTAGGTGAAGGCTGCTTCAAGGTTGGTGCAATTACTTCAAGGTGAAGGCTGCTTGAAGGGTTTAGGGAAAGAATTGTAATAATATGTAAAGTCCTTGCGAGGTAATAAAATTAAATTCTTTCCAAATCCCGGTTGGGTAAGCAACCGGGTAGTGGACTGACTACCTTAGTATTTGCTAAGGTAGGAACCACTCTAAATCCTTGTCCCCTTGTCTAATATTCTTGTGGTTGGTTGTTTGAGTTAAATAATTGTTAAAATAAATTTAAAAACTCTATTCACCCCCCTCTAGTGTTTTTCACCCTGATGATGAGCGTGTTCTGTTGTGGAACTCTTTAATTAGCATAAGAAATCACAACCCTGTCAACTGGTGTGTGATAGGGGATTTTAATGCTGTGAGACTTATAAATGAGAAATCGGGTAAGCAGCCTCCTTCTAATCGAAGCATGATTGGTTTTAACAAGGCCATTGGTGATATTAATCTTGTTGATATGCAAACAAAAGGATTCTACTTTACTTGGGATAGTCATAGCAGGAAAGGCATTAGTACCTTTTCAAAAATTGACCGTATATTTACAAATGTGAATTTTCTGTCCAGTTTCCCCTTTTGTTGGGGAGAAGTTCTTCCTGCTGCTGTGAGTGATCATAAAATTTTGATGTTGAGGCTTGGGTCAAAGAAGAAGAATAGGTGTTCGTTTTGTTTCATTAATGCTTGGACTAATCATGATTCCTTTAAGGAGGTTGTCAATGATTCTTGGGGGAAAATGGAGGTGAGTGGTACTCCTATGTATAAAGTCTACAGGAAGCTTTTTGTGGTCACTTGTGCTCTGAGGAAATGGAATAAGGAGGTTGTGGGAAACTTAGTTTCTAAATCAAGGGAGTTAGAAAATGATCTGTTCTGCTTACAGAGAGAAATGGATGCTGACCCCTTAAATGAAGAGAAATAGGAGAGATTGGTTATGCTTAGAGATGAAACCAATAAAGCCTTGAACAATGAAGAAAATTTGCTTCGTCAAAAAAGCAGGGTTCAATGGCTCAAATAGGGAGATAGGAATTCTGCCTTTTTCTATGCATCCTTGAAAACAAGGAGAATAAGAAACAATATAAATGTCCTTGAGGATGAACAAGGTAATAGGATCTATGATTCTGATACTATTTGTGGCTATGTTAAAAACTTTTATTCTCAGATTTTTAATAGTACTCTGATGAATGAAGTGATGTGGGATGAGGAGTGGATTCTTCCTAGAATTGGAGATATTCATTATGATATGTTACGGAAGGAGGTGACTAAATGTGAAATGGAGGAGGTGTTTATGAAGCTAAATAATGATAAGGCCCCCGGGCCTGATGGTTTCAATGTGGTTTTCTATAAGGAGGTTTGGAGTACTGTGGGGGAAGAAATTACTGCTGCTATCCTCTATTTCTTTAAAACAGGGAGACTTTTAAAGGAATGCAATAGTACGATGATTACTTTAATTCCTAAGGTTCAAGGGGCTGTCAATCTAAAGAATTTTAGACCTATCTCTCTGTGTAACACTATCTATAAATTTATCGCTAAGATAATGTCCAATCGTCTTGCTTTGGTTCTGCCTGAAATCATTGATATAAGTCAAGTTGCTTTTATGAAAGGGAGAAGGATTGGAGATGCTATTTTGTTAGCTAATGAAGTTTTGAGCATGTTTTTGGGGGTTCTCAACACTATATGTGCATTAAAGCTGACTTGGCTAAAGCCTATGACTCTGTCAGAAGAGACTATATCTTATTCTTGATGAACAAGATGGGTTTTCCACTCTGCTGGTTAAACTGGGTTCAAGAGATATTTGACACAGCTACTTATAAAGTCCTAGTGAATGGAAGTCCTACTGATGATTTTGATGCTGCTAATGGGGTTAGGCAGGGTGATCCCCTATCCCATTTGTTATTTGTGATTGCCATGTAGGGTTTGACTTCTGTTATTAACTCTAAAGTTCGAGCTTGAAGATTGAAGCCTATTTCTATTGGGGAAATAAATGTCTCCCACATAGTTTTTGCAGATGATCTCCTCCTTTTTTCTAAAGATGATGAGAGTAATTCCCAATGTATTAAGGAGGTTCTTAATACTTTTAATTAGATTTAGGGTCTTCATTTGAATAACAACAAAAGCCATATCTTCTTAAGTAAGAATGTGAATAACACTGATTTGGGTAATATTCTTGAGATTGATATTGGTGAGCTTCCTGTCCAATATCTTGGTGTCCCCCTTTTTACTGTAAGGCTAACTAAAGAAATGTGTCATCCGATTGTGGATAGATTCAATATTAGGCTTGATTATTGGAAAGGTAACTTGCTTACTCAAGCAGGGAGGGTGGACCTGATCATTTCCACCCTTTCGGCATATAGTATTTTCTGGACGTCTGCCTTCCCTCTACCTAAGTCTATTGTTAAGGAGTTGGAGAAGATTATGAGAGACTTCCTTTGGAAGGATTCTAAGGAGAAGAAGCATCTCCATATAGTTTCTTGGGACACAATTTGTAGACCAAGAAGAGAAGGTGGTCTTGGCATTAAGCATATAGATGATTGGTCTAAGGCTGGTGTTATTAAAAACCTTTGGGACATTGCTACTGAAAAGGAGAGTCTCTAGGTTAAATGGATAAATGGAAGATATATTAAGGAGGAATCAATTTGTTTGGTGTGCCCCAGAACAAATACTTCATGGCTCTGGAGGAAACTTCTTGAACAAAGAAGTATTCTTCTTAATGAAATCATTTTTTGTTTGGGTAATGGTAGGAAGTTGCTATTTTGGAGAGACCCTTGGTTGAAGGGCAAAAAGAGGTTGATTGATTTGGTTAATCTGGATCTTGTGCTCAGATTGGGGAAGGGCCTTAATTGCAAGATTGAATGTTGTTTGAGAGATGATAAGTAGTTAATTCCTACTTTCAGAGGATCTTATCAGGTGGAAATTTTGCTCGAAGGAATGTATCCACAAGCATTAAGGGAAGATCGTATTCATTTGGGGAAGAAGAAGAACTACAGTCTTAAGGACTGTTGGGACATGGTTAGGAAGAAATATCAGATTGTTAACTGGGGTAGTTGGATTTGGAAGGATATTCCAAGGAAATTTTCTATTCTTCTTTGGAAGTGTTTACTTGGGAAAATCCCAACGACAGATTACCTGAAAAGGGTAGGTTTTCAGTTGGCTTCGAGATGTGTCTTGTGTTTGACACACAGAGAGGACCTGTCTCATCTTTTCTTCAACTGTTGTTTTATTGCTGACATGTGGGAACTCTGGAGGAAGAGCCTGAAGTGTTTGACTATTCTCAGTTCATTTTCTGACCTGCTCAGTCTGAAAGGCAAGGAAAAGGTGGCGGCCTGCTATACTATTTACATGATTTGGATAGAAAGAAATATGAGGATTTTCATTGGAAAGTGCACAGATACGAAGAAGCTCTGGATGAAGCAGTTAGAAGATTTAGAGGCTGTTTGTAGTTAGCTATTCATGTTTGTATAGTTTTCTTATTTTTTCCCCTAAAGTGGGTACATTTTGAAGCCACATTTTGATTAATAGTAAAAGGCAACGCCCTACGTTCACCAAAAACAATTATGGGTAATATTACTTAATACGATACTAGAGTTACAAGTCATATCCATGCTTATTTTAAATGGTGAATTTGTATAGTTAACCTTAGATCAAAAACATAAACACTTTGTTGATCCTAAAACCTCATGAAATATGATATTTACCATCTCATCATGATTTTTGTATCCAAAATTACTAATGATCTAAGTAATGACCTAATAATTATTATAATTGAAGGGGGGGGCTAGTGAAAGGAAAATTTAATTTATGATCCAAGATTTGGGTATGTTATAGATTGCTTCAAATGACAAAGGTGGACATGGGGTGTTATCTTCCAAGAAACATAATGAGGCACTCTTAATGAAGATCACATGGGATTTCTTAAACAAGAGGAAAGTGAGGTGGCAAAAACTAATGGAAGCTAAATACACAAAATGGATTGGGTCCATGGTCAGTTGCAAACTTTAAGAGATAATTCAGATAGAATAGATATTAATGGCAAAAACACTAACATATGGCATGATGGGTGGCTCAGATCGGGCAACAAACCAAAATTGAAACAAGGGAAAACTATACATGCAGACCTAGATGACATGAAGGTTGCTACAACAACATTGGATGATGGAGAGTGGGATAGAGAGTTTGTTGAAGAATGGTGTCAAGATGAATCAGCAAAAGAAACATTAAGTATGAATCCTCCACACTCAACGTATGGAGAGGATGGTTTCTGGTGGAAACTGAATAAACATGGGGTTTTCACAAGCAAGTATGCATATCAACTGCTCATGGAGGGACGGGATACACAAACACAGGGACAGTGGCAATGTATTTGGGAAAATGGACTACCTCAGAGGATGAGGAGCTTCCTGTTGTGTCTCAAGCACAATAGGTTGATGACAAACCACACGAAATGGGTGAGAAGGATGATAGAGTCCCCCACATGTGAGAGATGTGGAGTGGAAGAGAAGTCGAACCTACACGCTATTAGAGACTGTCCACTAAGCAGGACAATCTGGGAAGACAGTGGTATAAGGGCTGATGCAGACTTCTTCAGTAAGAATCTAAAGGAGTGGATAGAAGGAAACATAAGGGAAGAGAATGGAAATAGAAGCAAGAGAATTTGGTTTGCCACGACCAGCTGGATCATATGGAAAATGAGGAATGACTACATCTTTAGCAGGAAGGTTATCATCAAGTCTATAACCATATGTCATACTAAAGCAATGATTGAGGAAATCTCACGTGCTAATAAGAGAGAAAACAAACAACAAACCAAAGCAAGATATAAATCTAAATATCCAACTGATATGGAGACACTCATAACTATGGATGTGGCTATGAATAAGGAGTAATGCAGGACCACAACCAACTTTGTGATAAGAGATAGCAGAGGAAGGTGGATTCATGGTGGTATAAAATAATTGTCGGATGAGGACCCGTTAGAAGGAGAGCTCAAAAGCATTACTAATTGGGTGTAGAAAGGAAAAGGAAATGCAGATGCAAAGATGTTACATTCAAAGTGACTGTAGGCAATTAGTACATCTTATTGAAGAGACACTTAATTGCCCGTTGATATTTCTCAACACAGTCACAGCCATCAGGAAGATACTTTCCATGCATGGGAACAGAAGAGTGCTATTCAGACCAAGGGTACAGAATGAACTGGCAGACGGGCTAGCAAAAAGAGCTATTTGTACAAGAGGGAACGATGAAGTTTATACAACATGTCCAGACTGGCTACTGTAGGACTACCCTAAGGAGTGGAGCGAGGAGGAGGGAGCAAGGAACACATCTGAAGGAATAGTAGGGATCCAAAACTGAACGTCGGGTGTAACATAAAAAAAGATTGTTTTCTTTCCTATTTTACTTAGTGAATAATAAGTGAGATAATACTAAGGGTAATCTAAAATCTCAAAACTTAATTATTGGTAACAAGATCCAAATAAAAACACCATTCAAATATCTTTTCACTATCCTAAAAATTACATAACCACTTTTACCATCTTAACTCTCCCATAAAACTAAATCTAGATTCACTGAATACATACAAAAATGTTCCTAAAACCTAGCCAATGTGGTGAATCACACTGATCCCTCAATTAACTCATAAAAGGAAATTCAAATCAATAAAGTCTCCATAATGATTCATTATTTATACAAATAAGATAATAATATACATGTAAGTAACTTTGACATAATTGATAGTCAAAAGTGGTTAAAATGTGGAAATATTATAATATATAAATGGTCTACATATATTAGTTAACCAAGAATCAAAATTTTCAGTCAAATGGACCTCATCTGACCACTTGTATTAGTTTGGAAGGAAAAAAGATTCATTAAGCACTATATATACAAAATATTTGAATTATTTGATTGCATAACCTCTAGTCTAGCATGATTCTGCCTATCACACAATTTGTTGTTTCCATTTCTCAATCCTAATCGGGTGGCAAACATTACTTGGCATCATCCAATGACAGGGAGATCATCCCTACATTCCTATGTCAATGATACACAATGCCATTCTATTGTCTAGCTTTTGCCTCCATCCCTGATCATACTCATGATATGATTCTTTCTCCAATAGATTCCTTATAGCCTTGAGATGCCCTAATTGATCCCTATCAGTCCATCATGAAAATTCCTAACTACTAACTCCTATGTACTGATGAATGCATATTCATAGTAGTTCCAGTCACAATTTCAACTTATTTTTGCATTTATATTTCTCATTTTGACATATAAATATATTCATTTAGTTTTTCTTATTTTTATATTAATTTTAATGTTTTAAAATAATGTTTGAGTTTGTTGGTATGGGTTGAATTTGATATCTACACGCAATCCTTAGATGTACGTATCTCTAATCAATTATCAGACTCGAAGAAAATATTGACAAAGTATAAAGCAGTCGACCATGGATTCATGTCATTTGACAGACCACAAAGGCTCTAACACAATATCTATACCACTTGCCAACCCCCTCACCCATGATACTTCTTTCCAACCCATCTAGATTTCACCCATTAACCTTGGGCTATCAACGGTTCATCCATCTAGACATTCCTTTGATGTACCCGTGAACCATCCATCAATAGGGTATCTTCATTGTTTCAATCGGTGCACAACCTTTACATCTTCGTATCCATCAACACTCTATAAATAGATTACTCCCATTAAGGGTCTGGCCATCAACCAACACCAATGTCAACCACTCTTCTTTCCATAGACATCGACCCATCTTGGTCAACCTAGCAGCCATACCCCCTTAGTGCCATCAACTAGTAGGCTATAGGCCTTTTTTATTCCATCGAAGCCCTCCCCCCATCAACAAGTCTTCTTCATCAAGTGATGTCTAAGCACATAGTCTTCCACACCGTTGATGCCTTGATTGCTTATTCACAACTATGGAAACCCCAAGCACTAAGAAATTTCCTATAAATACAACAACCAACCACAACCTGAATGAGAGGAATCATATTATTTATGGTGACATGATTCCACACAGTCCTAGAGATCTTCTTCAACATCAACCGACCTCTAATCAAATTCCTTCGACCATCAGATCCAAGTTACTATTGTCCAAGGCAAACATGAAGAGAGGCACTCTCAGTGCATCTATCCTTGATCTCTACCAAGCCTTCATGGAATAGACCTCAACTAAGGCTAGGATCACGAGATTCATCATGTGTCAATTGTTGTACTATTGTTCTTCTCAAAAGGATAGATTCAATCATAATAGGGAAGAATGAAGCTTCCAAGGACAACCTAACAAATGTCAAGGTTGCCTTCCTAATGTGTCGGCTAGCCTTGTCCCCAAGCACAAAGATAGGTGCTCGCACATGAGGGTATCTCCTCCATTTCCTACAGAAATGATGTCGTTATGCCATCTTCCCTTGTTAATCTTTTACTATCATGATGAGCAAGTTCTCCCCTCTCTATGGTGCAGGGAGTAGCCCCATGACTATTTTGCTCTTCTATTTTTCATCAAAGTTGGTATTAACCATGTTACACTTTGAATTGATTGAAAACTGAATTTCTTATGTGTTTGGCTGACATATTTACATGTTTATCTTGTCTCGGATACAAAGAAAGCTAAAGCAATGATATCATAGGTTCTTGTTAAAACCCTGTTGATAACTTTAGAAAGGTTATTCTAAGGTGGTAGGAACATGAACACTAGGTAACATGACACTAAGCCTGGAATGATATGTATCACGGTTGATTCCTAATTTCTAAACGATAAAGTTTACCTAACCTCAATGTTTAGTTTTGACACTTGATTATGATGAAGTAAGAGATAGGTCTTTAGTAGAAGTGGTTAAACCTACTCACCCTAGTGTTTGGCCCATTTGATTACTAGAAGCATGTTGTAACTTCTTTTATTCCTGTGATTTAGTTAATCAACCAAAAATCAACATGTTTTGTGATTAATAGGAGTTCTTGCTTGGTTATTCTTAAATGTGTTTCCCTTGGGGTTTAGTCCTAATCTATACCAAAATAAAATCTCTCCACCTGTGAATGGAATTATCCTATACTTTGGTTAGGTCAAATCTAGGGATTTTGTGTCTCAAGAAATTTCTATATAATAAAACCCCATGTCACACAAAAATCTTTATACACGCTATGGAAAGGACCACAACTTCTCCTATAAATCTCCCTCACTTCCAACTAAATGTGGGATTATAGCTTAATGTGAAACTCCCTAGTATGGAATCATTCGGTCAAATAGCATCAACATCTTCTACACCTCCTATTGAGCAAGCATGACCATCTCAAACAATTAACCTCATAGTAAGCACCTCTACACAACCTTCTTTCTTTCTCACACACTTCAACAAAGAGATTTTTATCCATATTTCTACATCCCAACACTGACTACATCAAGGATTGTAGCCACCCTGAATAGACTACCTCTATAATCCCAAACCATGAACACACTCCTAGAACCTCTGTTTTTCCATCTTGAAACTCAAACTTCCTTTTGTTCCCTTGACACTCAATGGTTTTTTATTTCTTGATTTTAGGTTCCATGCTTGTTTTTGTGGAAACTTTCATGTTACACCATGGTGTTTTGGACATTTTTATTTAGGGATTTTTTTTCTTGTAGTCTCCTTGACTTTGCATGGAAACTCTAACATTTTAATCAATTGTTTGGCTCTCTTTCTTGAGATTGTTCTTTGACTATACACCGTCCATGAATAAAGTTGGATGCAATGCTTTTGTGCACGTATTGTTGGGATTTTGAGGAGACAGAGAAGGCAGCGGAAACAAAAAAAAATCTTCTCCCAAACCCATAATGAAGGAATCGCATCAACATCTATACAGTAGGAAGGATGGTTTGTAGAGGCATACCTTGTCTCGAGGCTTGCTCGGCGATGTTACGTCGCGGCTTGCACGGTCTTCACCTCTGGTCTTGGATGGTGTCTGTGCTGCTCTTGGTCTCACTGGACTGTTGGCTGCTGGTCTCACCAGGACTGTCGGGATTGACAGTTGTCCTCCGAGAGGCAGAAGTCTCCCGCCTCTAAAGTAGTCCACACAGACCACCCGGAACTCCGATCTCCTTGTCCCACAAGGAATCGGAAGGAGTCACACCCTCCTATCAGTGTACTAGTCACTGACACACTCTCCTGCCACCAGTCACTTTTCTACAGTTGTCTTTCCCTTGTTGTGCCTCCCTTATCGGGTAGCACTTGCTTGGGCTCTCTCGGTTTCCAAAACCAGAGAGAACGACAACTTTGCAGTGCAACTGCTATTCTGAGTTGTTGTTCCTGAGAAGCCCCCAATACCCCTATATATATAGGAGGGTCATGGGACATGGTTCTCTACCCCGGGCAATAGGGGAGTAAAGCAAGAGTAGAAGGGTTTGAGATTTTCCACAAAACAACCAATCTGCGCAACCTGAACCGATCGTTTCACACCCTAAAACGATCATTTCGGGCCCAGAGCTGATCATTTAGGACCTGAGCTGATCGTCTGGGGCTCTGAACCGATCAGTTCATGCCTGAGCTGATTGGTTCGTGGTCCTGATCCAACTCAAATTGACTTGCATATTTGTCTCTGATTAATCAAATATTAATCCTTGTCCAAATCGAATTTGTACAAGTGAAACAAATTGTAGTTGCAAAATAGTCTTCTGACTTTCCAAATGATCTCGGCTGGTCATATGAATCGACCGGTTCAACAATTGAGTCGATCATTTCATGACACATGAGTCGATCGACTCACAACTTGAGCCAACCGGTTCAACAACCTGAGTTGATTTGTTCATCTCATGAGTCGATCAGTTGGGGCAGTAGACTGTGCAAATCAGTCAATCGCAGTTTCAATCAATCGGATACTCTAATCAATCGGTCCAATTCCTTGAACACTATGATACTAAGCTATCAATTGATTAAGTTTTTAATTTAACTACTAAACTCCTTTAGTAATAAATCTAAACATCATTTGTGGATAAATTCCTCTTCCGGGTTAAATCCTATGTGAGTGACCCTACAGGTCCATTTCACGTTGGCAGTGAAAGTCCACAACATTTATGACTTCACAAGCAAAGAGTGGTGCCTAGTCACACACCAGTGCTACCCAAGTGAAAAAGAAAGTTGGAGAACAACTTTCAATCCTACAATCCGTGAATGGTGTTATAGTGAATGTATAATTCCTTTGTCACTGATATCCCGAATGAACTCAAGGCATGGAACAGTCATCCTTTCAACGTTCATTCACTTTCTTGATCTCAGAGTAGATTGGAGGGGATATGTATGACATCAATATCACATACTGATTCGCACATGTGTGCACACCTATCTCAATCCTACTCACCAAGTGGCCATGGATATCAAACTCCCATAGGAGGGACAAATCCCATATCTATCACTCACCCCTCAAAAGCCCCATGTGTCAAAGTCACCCAATCATCACCTTTATAACAACCCATGTTTCAGGACTATGTTTGATGATGTCAAAGTGTACCCAACGACATGTATTGAGTGTACTGATTTCAGGTCAAAGAATCACACTCACCACCATCACTGTGAGAAGTGATTGTGACTACCATGTCATGGTTCCATGTGTCAAACTCACGATGGGTCTTTCTGGTACACTTGTTCTCTAACAAGTACCTTTGTGTTTGGTTTGATATCTCCATATCATGACTAATGAGATTCTTTCATCAACCAACACCACACTCTAGTCGTGTGTGCCATTGTTGTCTATCTACCTTCCACAATGACATCTGACTAGGGACATAATAAGAATGTACAAACTCTTATCATCTGTATGATCTCATCATTCAGGTCCTTAATCTGAAAGCATATGTCATTGAGTGCTGTCATTCTCTAGACATTCAATCTGTTCTATCATTATCTCATATGACAGAACCAGAAAGAATTGGAAGCTTGCCTTTGATCTTTATCAAATCAATCTTAATGTATCCCACCAATCATCCCATGATTGGCTCTCAGGGCATACATACCAACAGACTCCCACTTGCACTGTGAGCCAATCACCCTTGAATCATATTCATAGTGATCTTCAAACATGTCCCACATGTTATTGTGCTCTAGTGCTAACATAGTGAGTTATGGAAACACCTTGCCAAAGTCGGTATTAACTATATGTCTCCCATCTCTTCACTATACGCCATACGTATGAGATGGAGTTGTTGAAATATGCAATCTAGTATTCCTTTGCTAACCTTTAGCCACATTTCATGTCCAAGTGCTCCTAACTTGTCATCAATTACTGGAATAACTATAAGTTCATCTCTATGAACTCCAAGATCCATATAGTATCCACTGTTGTTCTCTAACACACGGATACTCGACATTTCATTTTAAACAACTTTATTGTAATGTTTCCATTTATCAAAAAACATTCAATTTTATATATCCCATATATATTTTGTGATTAATTCTCTGTCCTTTTAGGAAGTTCGCATCAGTGTAACTCTTTACAATGAACCCTTCCTAATTTCCATAGAACTTGTACTTCTCAAGTACTCATCAAGTTCTCATGGTATTCCAGTAACCCTTACTGGAACTAGACAGAGATCCACTCGTCATGTCCCACATACGAGTTATCAGGATGAGCATATCATATTGTCATGTCCTACATACAAGATGATAAATGTGTTTTGTTCTTGCCATGTCCATACATGCAGGATGATGGGATGATCACATACATGATAGATCCTTATCTATTCTTAGTGTTCCCATTCTTCATAAGAATTGGACACTTGTCCTTGGGATACTATCTCCATGTAACATGGACAAGTTTTCTCCCACTGAATCTGTGTGTACTGAACCTTTCAGTATATATTGTCAATGTATGCTCTCCCTTTTTAGGTCAAGAGGTTTTCGAGAACTATTCCTATCACATAGGAAATGTCTCTATCTTCCCTAAAGATAATTTCCACTTTGGATTTCTATTCTAGAACATTTCCATTTCACATCAACATGTGGAATGTGAATGCGCTCCCACTAAATCACAGATCTCTCTTTATCTTTGACATATTAGTCAAACCTTTTGACTATATTATCAAAATAAAGATCACAGTTCTGAGTTTCTTGTACTCAATCAATCACATTGATTTGTCCATTCTAACTTATAGACTTCATTTGCATTAATGGATTCATAAACCTTATAGGTTGTGTCACATACACATCCTTGTCTTATTTCTCATAGGAATGTGGTTTTAGTATTCGTATGCCAACTCTCTTAGTCATTAATTTGCAATCAACAAGCATCATCCTTCTCAAAATGTTATCCATGTGTCTTAACACTTAAGACTCATTCACACTTATGGATTTCATCCCAATGGGTGCTACCATCAAGGTCATACCTTATGGTTCACATGGAAGTCATTTAGGATGTAATGGTCACTAACCATAACTCAAAATCTGATTCCTCATATTTATGTAGATAGTTGACTCATCACATGACCAACTCATCATATAGATAATCGAGGTGTATCTGTCAAGGAATTTGAGAACTCACAACTCTTTGTGATTCTTAATGTCCTTTATTAGTGTGGGGTATTCTTTATTTAAGAAGAAATTAGTTATTTGATAATCATCCTCTAACTCCTTTGTGTATGACTCCTTATTGATTTAGACATCACCATGCCTTAATCATGAGCTTATTATGATACACTATCATAATCACTCACAAGGTTATCAAACATTTGATCTAAGTATTTCATTCATTGATCTCATCAAGAATTAACAGTTTATGAAATTCGTACTTCATCTATGATATTCTTGAACACTTCAGGTATTTCTCTAAACACTGTTTGAAGTATTAGCATTAAATCTAATAGGTATGTAAAAACATCACATGCATTATACCTAATAGGATAATCATTATCCCACTACCACTAGTGAAGATTGATTAATCATGTCTATGAGATTCATGTCTCTTACTGGTTCTCTAACCAATAGAGTCTAGCTTATCCATCATATGGAAACTAGAAATGAATTTCTCATGACTTTATGCTAATTTGATTGTTTGAGTTATCAATAACTTTTAGGTATCATTTTATCTTATGCAAACCAAGTGCCACAAGATAAACAAGGCATTGTCACAAAGATTGAAACATCAACTTTATTAATTACCATCATTGTCATACTATATGCAAAAATTAAAGTGTTTCTATTCATTGGCAAATATGAAATAGTAGTTCATAACTCTATTACATGCCTTCAAGGCTGAAAATAAACTAAATTACTCCTATCTATGGCGGCAACACTTGCCCCATTTATTGAGTGCTTTACATTTTATATCTTGGTATCATATACCTCAAAAACATGTTACAAGTTTATTTCATGACACCTTCAGGTGGAGACGTTTGTCGCCTCCTTCTTCTTTAGTTCTTCTAGATAGAGTGGACAATTCCTTTTCCAATGTCCTAGCTTTTGACAATGGTGGCAATTGCCTCTCTTGGTCACGCCTCCCTTGGCCTTGAGAGTTGAAGATGACTTGGGCTGCTGGCTAGCATCATAACCTTTCTTAGCCTTGCCCTTGCCCTTACGCTTGGACTTGCCTTTCTTGCTGCTGATCATCATCACATACTTAGGCTTGTCCTTCTTCATATGTACCTCTGCTGTCCTCAACATGCCCAACAACTCTGTCAATGGCTTGTCAAAGTTGTTCATGTTGTAGTTCATCACAAACTGACTGTAGGATTCTGGCAACGATTGTAGTATCACGTCAGTAGCCAACTCTTGGCTCAGGGGAAATCCCAGTCTCATCAGGTTCTCCACATACCCAATCATCTTGAGTGTGTGAGGACCAACTAGATCTCCTTCTGTCATGACACACTTGAACAATGCCCTGGAGACATCATATCTCTCTTGTCATGCTTGATCTTCATACATGTTCTTGAGATGCTGAATCATCTCAATGACACCCATGTTCTCATGTTGTCTATGCAAATCGTGGTTCATGGAGCACAACATCAAGCACTTTGGATCAATGGAATCATCAGAATGCTTCTTATAAGCATCCCTTTCTGCCTTTGGTGCGGTAGGAGCAGGTTCCTCTGGAATTGGAGTATCTAGGACATAGAGCTTTTGCTCTTGAGTGAGAACAATTCTCAATGTCCTAAACTAGTTGTGGAAGTTAGTCCCATTCAGCTTGTCCTTTTCAAGGACCGATCACAATGAAAAGTGATTGTTGCTTGTTGTCATTTGAACTACAAAAGGAAATATATGCAATTTAGTCCAAAACTCAATTTTGACTTATTTGATTGATTTGAAAGGTTGATGATATAATGAGGACTTTAATTAATTATTGCTCCCACTATTTTGTTCAAATTGATAGCCCTCACCATCAATTCATAAGATTGCTGCGTACAACCTTCTAGTGGGTCAAGATCCATATTTCATCAAGTCATGAGTCAGCTTTGGTTGATCGCCCACAATCTTGACTATTTAGGTAGGCCATCATGCCAATTGCATCATATGTAACTCTTGATGAATGTACATGTGCAACACCTTGCCATGAACATTCTGTGCCACTGGGCTTAGACGCTCTCAGAATCACCAGTTAAGTCTAACCCAAAAGTCGACACGGTAATCATGCACTCTGCTTTGGCAAAACCTACATGTTTACCCTTCACACTTCTACGAGATAGACGACGCACCACGCTTTGGCGTAACCTACGCTTGGTCGATCAAGTTTTTCATGTGTGCCGCTAATGGAAGACGTATAAGACTTAATATTTAAATGAGGGATTTAGTTTTATAGGTACATATACATATCCAATCACCACAATACATAGTACGTATCATATATATGCTATATCCCACAGAAAACATGCAAAATGATAAAAGCGATGATTATGGCCATCCTAATGTGATTCCTCGAGCCAAAAGGAATCACGGTCATCTAGGTCTACATCACATGCAACCTGTACAAGATGAAGTGCTATAGTCATCCGAGTCGATCAACTCATCACATGAATGACCTGCTTTCTCTGGCCGGTCGTCTGGGTGCCACCAGTTGATCGGTTGGCTCCTCCAACCGATCGGTTCACCTGGTCATCGTGCATCTCCTCATGGCCACCACCCGATCGTCTCGCTCCATGAATCGGTCATCAACCGATCAGTTCAGTCCTTGAACTGATCGTCTCAGTTGTCGTCAGATTGTCTGCCATTCTTTGACATAACAGGAAATAAAAGATCTATCATATTTTACATTTAAATTGGGAAACCCCGAGTTACATTCGGGTGGAGCAAAGGTAGGAAATAAATCTCGAGTTATCTCAAGTTACATCAGGAATAAGGAGGTAGGAAACGGTGCGTAGACCGAGATGCAAGCAACCACATTCAACCAAGCACACATACATATGGTTTATTGGCCATAACCACACTATACATCCACCACAAAACTCATTTAAGGGTGACGCGTATCGAGTGCATTCATATTACATATCATATATGTATATTGGGACTTGTGGAATTAGGATTGGACATGCATAAAGCCAATTTTATTCGCATCGTATGCAATAAATAAAGGCGACAAACCAAAATCAATCACATCGATAATCCTAAAGTATAGAGAAGTTGGTGTGGCTCTGATACCACTGTTGGGATTTAGAGGAGACAGAGAAGGCAACAGAAACAAAAAAATTTCTTCTCCCAAACCCATAATGAAGGAATCGCGTCAACATCTATACAGTAGGACAGATGGTTTGTAGAGACATACCTTGTCCCGAGGCTTGCTCGGTGACTACCTCACGTCTTGCACGGTCTTCACCTCCAGTCTTGGACGGTGTCTGTGCAACTCCTGGTCTCACTGGGACTGTTGGTTATTGATCTCACCGAGACTGTCGCGATTGACAGTTGTCCTTCGAGCGGCAGAAGTCTCCCGCCTCTTAAGTAGTCCACACGGACCACCCGGAACTCCGATCTCCTTATCCCATAAGGAATCCTAAGGAGTCGCACCCTCCTGTCAGTGTACTAGTCACCGACACACTCTCCTGCCACCAGTCCCTTTTCTGCAGTTGTCTTTCCCTTGTTGTGCCTCCCTTATCGGGTAGCACTTGCACGGGCTCTCTCGGTTACCAAAACCAGAGAGAACGACAACTTTGCACAACAACTAGTGTTTGAGTTGTTGTTCTTGAGAAGCCCCCAATAACCCTATTTATATAAGAGGGTCATGAGACAAGGTTCTCTACCCAGGGTTCATGCCTGAGCCGATCGGTTCATGGTCCTGATCCAACTCAAATTGACTTTCATATTTGTTTCTGATTAATCAAATATTAATCCTTGTCCAAATTGAATTTGTACAAGTAAAAAAAATTGTATTTGCAAAATAGTCTTCTGACTTTCCAAACGATCTCAGTTGGTCACATGAATCGACCGGTTCAACAATTGAGCCAATCGTTTCATGACACATGAGCCGATCGACTCACAACTTGAGCCGACCGGTTCAACAACCTGAGCCGATCGGTTCATCTCATGAGCCGATCGGTTGGGGCAGCAGACTGTGCAAATCAGTCAATCGTAGTTTCAATCAATCTGATACTCTAATCAATTGGTTCAACTCCTTGAATACTATGATACTGAGCTATCAATTGATTGAGTGTTTAATTGAACTACTAAACTCCTTTAGTAATCAATCTAAACATCATTTGTGGATAAACTCCTCTTCCAGGTTAAATCCTATGTGTGTGACCCTGCAGGTCCATTTCATGTTGGCAGTAAAAGTCCACAACATTTATGACTTCACAAGAAAAGAGTGGTGCCTAGTCGCACACCAGTGCTACCCAAGTGAAAAGGAAAGTTGGAGAACAACTTTCAATCCTACAATCCGTGAATGGTGTTACAGTGAATGTATAATTCCTTTGTCACTGATATCCCGAATGAACTCAAGGTATGGAACAGTCATCCTTTCAACGTTCATTCACTTTCTTGATCTCAGAGTAGATTGGAGGAGATATGTATGACATCAATATCACATACTGATTCACACATGCGTGCACACCTATCTCAATCCTACTCATCAAGTGGCCATGGATATCAAACTTCCTTAGGAGGGACAAATCCCATATCTATCACTCACCCCTCAAAAGCCCCATGTGTGAAAGCCACCGAATCATCACCTTTATAACAACCCATGTTTCAGGATTGCGTTTGATGTTGTCAAAGTGTACCCAACGACATGTGTTGAGTGTAGTGATTTTAGGTCAAAGAATCACAATCACCACCATCACTGTGAGAAGTGATTGTGACTACCATGTCATGGTTCCATGTGTCAAACTCACGGTGGGTCTGTCTGGTACACTTGTTCCCTAACAAGTACCTATGTGTTTGGTTTGATATCTCCATATCATGACTAATGAGATTCTATCATCAACCAACACCACAATCTAGTCTTGCGTGTCATTGTTGTCTATCTACCTTCCACAATGACATCCGATTAGGGACATAATAAGAATGTACAAACTCTTATCATCTGTATGATCTCATCGTTCAGGTCCTTAACCTGAAAGCATACATCATTGAGTATTGTCATTCTCTAGACATTCAATCTATTCTATCATTATCTCATATGACAGAACCAGAAAGAATTGGAAGCTTGCCTTTGATCTTTATCAAATCAATCTTAATGTATCCCACCAATCATCCCATGATTGGCTGTCAGGGCATACATACCAACACGTATCCACATTGACAAGGGTTTAATGAGTTCCTAGTATAATGGTGATCATGTCATGAACCCACTGTGGTGATGATGAGTGAGGACGTTTACCTATGATATCTATTTTGTAATATTCAATCAGTTGTTGTGTCTTCTGATCAAGGAGAAGACTAGTAGTTATATTCAATTTTCTCTCTCAATCTCTTGCATCATTGTCATGTGGAGCATATGTACATTTGTTTTTGCCTCATATGTTATTACTAGGCACACTGGTTTTTAGGTTATGGTCTAGTTAAGGACCTTCTCAGTAATGTTCCTGTGCTTTAGTACATAAAACAGCAAATCATCCTTTGGTCGCTCTAATTATATGAATTTTTGGTGTTCTAAAATATTACTAAATGTTTTTTGATGGTCTAATATTCTCATAATAACAATTCATGTAGTTTCAAAATATGTATAAAAACTCATTAAAAAGATAAAAATGCAAAGAGCATATCTCACCCAAAATAAAACGTTTTCTATCCTTGTTTTAGTGATCCATGTCAAAGCCTAAACATATGCTTTTACACAAATAATGTGTTGCACATTATTGAGAAAATATAAGACAATAGTAAATATATATTTATTAACCTATTTACATGTGTCAGTAATCCAACATCAACTAAACTTCTAAGCTACACAAAAGTAATCAATATACCTAATAATCTATAATGTAATTGTAACACTAAGATATGCAACTCACGCCTTATAATTAGAAGATGAATCACAGATGTAATATGTGAAATGGTTACACATCTAGCATGCCCATGGAAATAGAATAATGACCTTGCCTATAGAGACAATAACCACCAAGAACATATCAAAAAGGATTTTTTTTTGAAGAAAACTGCAAATTCTTTTGAACAACTATAGGAAGATTCCAAGGCATTGTCACTCTCTTAGTTTTTCGTTGTATATTTGATTTCTATTCTCTTTCTTCTTTGGCTATCTTTTTGTCACACTCTTTGACTCCCTTTTTTTGCTCCCTATATTAAAGCACCATATCACATAATCCTTATTAATTATAGAACCTCCATAGGGCTAGATAAAACTAAATTAGCTTGGCAGAGACCCAATGGATCAAATCCAGGGCCCCCAATGAAGCGACCCTAGTTTGGTTCTTCATGTAATCATGGAAAATTTCCCTCTACATAACTCACCTTGAGATTTAGTTGGTCTCAGGGGAGGTGGTGGGATAATAATTTTTTTATTAGACTAAATATAAATACATGGTCAAACCAGAGAAGGTAGGTGATGCGATGATTTTGAGTCGCATTTATAGACTTGTTTTACGTGTGTTTTATGCATTTATTGGTCATTTTGGTGGTTAATATTGCATAATTCATTTACTTTGGTCTATGACCCTTCTAAACATCAATTCTCCTTTATTTTATCGTTTTTAGCATAAATGATTACAATAATATGTTTTATTTCGGCTTATGTGGTTTTGTGTTGCAATTTCAGGAAAAATGCATATCTGCAGCAGTCGATACCATCGACAGTTGTTGATACCATCAACACAACCATAGGTTTTCAGCCGCAAGGAGCAGCACATAGTCGATACCATCGACACGAAAGTCGATGGTAGCGACCTACCATCAGGTTGCTGGGGAGAAGAGAGTCGATACTATCGACTCCAAAGTCGATACTATCGACCCCAGAAGATTTAGTGACGGAAAAGGACAAAAAGCGACGTCTAAGAGTGTCGATACCATCGACCCGCATCGATGGTATCGAGTCAGCATCAGGCGCAACAAAGAAAGAAAAGAAGATTTGTCGATATCGCGCAGAGTCGATACCATCAAATCACGTCGATGGTATCGACACCGTCAGATACAAGTTTGTTTCATATCGATCTAAATCCGACGGCTATGATATTTTTGCAACCTAACTCGGTGATTATACCTAATGACGGTGGCCATGAGCAATCTATCACGTCATTAGCCGCTACACAAGTCCCGAGAAGGTGTGGAGAGAAGAAAGGAGCCCAGAGGCACGCCCCAGCCGTTTCGGAAGCTGAAGAAGACATTTTCCACCGCCGAAAGGCTGTAGAGCACGCATTCCACGCCGAGGAACGCTTGGATCTTTTCCGTTCAGGGGTTTCTTTACTTATTCACATTTTTCTCCATGTTTCCCCTTTTCTCTACCATGTTTTACTCTGAGATGAACATGCGGGGCTAATTCCCTTTGTCTTTAGGACCATGAGTAGCCCGGGGAAGCATTGTATGACATTTTTATCATAGTAATTCATCATTTATCTCTTAAATCCGTGGTATGATTTCGTTTTCTCAATTATATTGTTATGCTTGATCACCATAATGATAATCTAATGCCCTTAATTGCTTTGAAAGAAGAATTAACAGTTGAAAAGAGACGAAATTTACATTAATTAACAAATCCCTTGAACAAGGCGATGTACGGTTAATGGTGGAAACGCATATGTCATTTCTAATGCACCTAGTTTAGGGTATAGGTTACTACGACAGTGGAACCGACCTAGATATAGGTAGTGAATTGTACCACGACAGTGGGCAATTCTGACTACAGGCCACTACCCAGATCGAGAGATGAACCTGAATTATTATATGGAAATTCATACAATGATAACCCGCGGTGAAACTGCAATCCTAAAGATCTCCACTTGAATTGATTAAACTAAACACTTCATTGAGTGCTTTATTTTATTTTGTTTTCTTTTTAATTTTACAAAAACTCTCAAACTCTTTTAATCGGTTTAGCTGATCACAAATAGTTAGTAGTAGTCTACTGATAGTTCAGTGTCCCTGAGTTCGACTCGGGCCTCACAAGGGCCTATACTACATTGACGCGTACACTTGCGTTCGACGCACGGTAAAAGCGTGTCAAGTTTTTGGCGCCGTTGCCAGGGACATGGCAACTGTCGGCACTACGAGTGCTGCAAGCAGCCACTTTAGGCCACTTTTTAATTTTTATTATTTAATAATCATTTTTTAAATTCAAAGTTTACCATTCATATTTAGAAACCGTCTATCACGGTACAGAACTGAGATTACCATTTTTGCAGGTACTGTGCATGGTGCAGACGCGTAGCACTGACTACACGCAGCATACACCAGAGGTTCCACTACCGGGACCTGACGACAAGGAGGAGTACAATCAAAACCAACTGGAAGATATAGATTCCGACTCAAAACAAGAAGCCATGGCCGAAGAGCAGACGATATGGGAGAAGATCAAAGCTTCTTCCTCATCCGCTTCAAAGGGGCCAATCAAGAAGTAGGCGATCAACATTCTGACTTATAAGATTGATCCTGCATTGATCAACTTGGTCAAGTCAAATGCATTCCATGGGCTAAAGAACGAAGACCCGGTGACTCACATTAGCCAGTTCGTGGAGAACTGCGACATGATAAAAATAGATAGGTTTCCGCAGGAGACACTATACCTGAAGTTGTTCCCGAGTTCTTTGGCAGGAAATGCACGAGAATGGTTACACAATCTCGACGATGAATATGTGTAATCATGGAACCACATGGTGGAAGTGTTCTTCGAAAGGTTTTTCCCGCCCGAGAAGACAAATGATATGATCAGAAAAATCCATAATTTCATCCAGAAGGCAGGGGCGACTTACTCCGAGACCTGGGAGCAGTTTCAAATCATGCTTAGGAGGTGCCCGCATCATGGTCTTGACAAGGAGACTCAGGTCAAAATCTTCTATTTTGGTCTCTCCGAGCATGATAGAAGTAATATGGATTCCATAGGTTCAGGGTTCTTTTTGAACAACACCGACACGAGGTGTTGGGAAATTCTGAAAAACATGGCCAAGAAGCAATCTTGGGGCGACAGAGACGCCGTAGAGCATGTTCGAGTTGCGGGAGAGTCAAAGGCCATCAAAAAGCTAAATGAGAAGATGGACCTTCTAGCAAAGAAATGGCTTGCAAAAGAAGATACCGAAATAGATGATGAAGCTCAAGTCAAATTCATGCGCCAACAGCAAGGGTACCGAAACAACGATTACTCATGGAGAAAGGATAAGAAATTTTCCTGGAAAGATCTGAATAACTTCTTGCAGGACCCCGATGCAAAACCCCAACCGGCGGAGGAGGATAAGAGCACAGAGTTGCTCAACCAAGTGATAAAGCAGAACCAAGAACTGATGAACACCTTTGGCCAGCAGATCAAGCAATAGGGGGAATTCATTAATCAGTTTGGGAAGACATTACAGATCCATGGGGATCAGATGAGGATGATAGAGATGTCTATGGCGCAATTGGCAGCTGAGATAGAAAATCTGAAGAAGCCAGTGCAACAAGGCTTCCCGAGTAACACAAACATTCCAGGAGGAAACCAACAGGCAAAGGCAATCTTACTACGGAGTGGCAAGCAGATTTTAAACCCCAGGTCCGATGAACCAAGCACACACCAGTCAGAAACTGAAGGTGAGGCCACAGAGGAGGTGCCAATTCCAGTCACAAAACCGGTTGACGACATAGTAGAGGAAGTCACAGCTGAACCTGCAACTACTGAAGAGGAAGCGACAAAGAAGAGGATACCATATGTGCCACCACATCAAAGGGCACAGGTTGTCCCGGTCCCATATCCGAATAGTGTGAAAGCAAAGAAAGTGGACGCCCAGTTCAAGAAGTTTCTGTACGGTTTTAGAAAGCTCTCTGTCAACATTCCATTATTAGAAGCAATCGAGAAGATACCCTCCTACGGGAAGTTCTTGAAAGACATCATCACAAAGAAAAGGAAAATCCCTGATACAGAGGTTGTGGTTCTCAAGGAGCAGGTGAGTGCTTTCATCATGGGCACGTTACCACCAAAAAGGCAGGATCCGGGCTGCTTCAATATTTCATGTTATATTGGTAAGGTGAAATTTGGCGAAGCACTGTGATTCTGGGGCAAGTATAAATCTGATGCCTCTCTCTACATTTAAGAAATTGGGATTAAAAGAATCAAGGCCGAGGAATATGACAATACAGTTGGTGGATAATTCAGTGGTGAAGCCCTACGGCATATGTGAGGACGTGTTGGTGAAATTGGATCAGTTTGTTTTTCCAGCAGACTTTGTTGTAATGGAAATGCAGGATGAATAGGGTAATGAGTTACTCCTGGTATGACCTTTCCAAGCCACTGCTGACATGATACTGGAGATGGGGAGAGGTCGGTTGACCTTAGGTATCGCCAATGATAGGTTCGAGATGGTCATGCCTTCCAGCATCACACAATCTAAAGCTAAAGAGCAATGTCGCATGGTGAAGCACTTTGATCAGAACATCTCTTTATGTCTAGGGAAGCCATTTTTAGACATGGCTCATGTAATGACAAAAGTGGAGAAGGGGACACTGGATGTAGACATCATGGAGTAGACCAAGTTTGTGTCTCTTAAAAAGGCTGTGGGTTTTCCCAATGATGAAGAGGAGGACATCCCTCCCTCTACTGAAGATGAGGCCATAGAAAACTCTGTTTTCAATGCATATCCAGAATTACCGCTTGAAGCCTGCCTGGTTAATATAACACATAATTGGATGAGAAGCACGTCACTACAAGAGTGTGCTAAGATGCTTCAAGTGCTCCCATGCTTTTACGCTAGGTACTATGAGGACCTTGGAGAACTTCCACCACCGCTTCAGTCATCCTTGATCATCCTGCCAGATTTAGAATTGAAGCCATTGCCACCGCACTTGAAATATGCATTCCTAGCTAAGGGTGAGAAGCTTCATGTGATCATTTCGGCATATATGAGTGCTGAGGAGGAAGATAAATTGCTGATTGTGTTGAAGAACCACTGAGGTGCATTCGGGTGGTCGGTAGCGGACATCAAGGGGATTTCCCCTATATTGTGCCAGCACAAGATCCGGCTCGAGGAGGGAGCCAAACCGGTGATTCAGCCACATCGTCGAATAAATCCGAGCATGATGGAAGTCGTAAAGAAGGAGGTGATCAAGCTCCTTTCTGCAGGTATCATCTATGCTATATCTGACTTGACATGGGTGAGTCTGACACAGGTAGTCCCTAAAAGGGGGGGAGTTACTGTTACACATACTTTATTAAATGAACCTGTCACTACTCGCTTGGTAACTGGGTGGCGTGTATGTATAGACTATCGTAGATTGAATGCTGCTACGCTTAAGGATCATTTCCCTCTTCCATTCATTGATCAGATTTTAGAGCGATTAGCGGGTCGATCTCATTTTTGTTTTCTCGATGGTTATTCGAGGTACAATCAGATTTCAATTGATCCTAAGGACCAAGAGAAGTCCACCTTCACTTGTCCTTACGGAACTTTTTTCATACCGCCGTATGCCATTTGGTCTGTGTAATGCACCGGCAACCTTTCAGTGTTGCATGCTTGCCATTTTCTCTGATATGGTTGAATGCTGTTTGGAGGTTTTTATTGATGATTTCTCTGTCTATGGTGCGTCCTTTGACGGATGTTTATACAATTTGGACAAGGTTTTGCAACGCTGTGAGGACACACATTTGGTCCTCAATTAGGAGAAATGCCACATGATGGTAAGAAAAGGGATCGTGCTTGGACATAAAGTGTCTAGCAAGAGGTTGGAGGTAGACCCAGTGAAGATCGAAGTGATTTCCAAATTGCCCCACCGAATTCGGTTAAAGGGGTACGGAGTTTTCTCGGTCACACCGGTTTTTATCGTCGCTTTATAAAATATTTCTCTAAAATCGCCAAAACATTATCTGAGTTGTTGGAAAAGGATGCTTTGTTTGATTTTAATGATAAGTGTTTACATGCATTTAACGTGCTTAAAGAAAAATTGATTTCGGCACCGGTTGTACAAACACCGGACTGGACCAAGCCGTTTGAATTGATGTGTGATGCATCAAATTTTGCAGTGGGTGTTGTGTTGGGAAAACGTGTGGACAATAAACCCGCTGTGATTTTCTATGCATCTAAAACTTTAAATGACGCACAGTTAAACTACACAACAACTGAAAAAGAACTTCTCGCCGTTGTTTTTGCTTTTGAAAAATTTCAGCAATATCTTGTAGGATCTAAAGTCGTGGTATGGACGGATCACGCCGCCATTAAGTACTTGATGGAGAAAAAGGATGCCAAACCTAGACTGATTAGGTGGATCCTACTATTGCAAGAATTTGATATTGAAATCAAAGATAAGGCATGAATAGAAAATGTGGTTGCGGACCATCTTTCTAGGTTGGAAAGGGTAGATGAGAAGGATGTGCATATACCCATTACTGAGACATTTCCTGATGAGCAACTTTTATCTGTGAAATCTAAAGATCCTTGGTTTTCTTATATAGTTAATTATCTTGCTTGCAAAGTTATCCCGGATGATTGGACATACCAAGAGAAAAAGAAAATTTTCCATTCTTTGCGGTATTACTTTTGGGATGACCCTATTCTCTTGAAGCAATGCAGGGATGGTGTGTTGCACAGGTGTGTACCGGAAGTGGAATATGAAAGTGTCTTACATCATTGCCATACTCTACCAACGGGTGGTCACCATGCAAGCTCTGGAACTATAGCCAAGGTACTTGAGAGCGGTCTCTATTGGCCTACTTTGTTCAGGGATGCCTATGACTATGTGTGGCAATTATATTCCTACCAAAGCGTAGGTAACATTTCAAAAAGACAGGAGATGCCCCTCAATGTATTTCAAGAGGTCGAGGTGTTTGATCTGTGGGATATGATTTCATTTTCTCAATTATATTAATATGCTTGATCACCATAATGATAATCTAATGCCCTTAATTGCTTTAAAAGAAGAATTAACAGTTGAAAAGAGACGAAATTCACATTAATTAACAAATCCCTTGAATAAGGCGATGTACGGTTAATGGTGGAAACCCAGAGGTCATTTCTAATTCACCTAGTTTAGGGTATAGGTTACTACGATGGTGGAACCGACCTAGACATAGGTAGTGAATTGTACCACGACAGTGGGCAATTCTGACTACAGGCCACTACCCGGATCGAGAGATGAACCTGAATAATTATATGGAAATTCATGCAATGATAACCCGCAGTGAAACCGCAATCCTAAAGATCTCCACTTGAATTGATTAAACTAAACACTTAATCGAGTGCTTTATTTTATTTTGTTTTCTTTTTAATTTTACAAAAACTCCCAAACTCTTTTAATCGGTTTAGCTGATCGCAAATAGTTAGTAGTAGTCTACTGATAGTTCAGTGTCCCTGAGTTTGACTCGGGCCTCACAAGGGACTATACTACATTGACGCGTACACTTGCGTTCGACGCACGATAAAAGTGTGTCAATAGGATGAGAAAATACAACTAAAATATAAAAAAGATTAATGAGAAGAAAATGCCTAATTGGATAATACAACAAAGATAAGAAATAACTTCATATATAGATATAGAAATAGTTTGGAATTTCCAAAAAGCAAGATATATAAATGATCAAAGAAAATAGGATAAAAGACATTAACTCAACAACCTCCACCTTAGTTCTTATTAGTTTAATTATATTTACTTCTATAGAAATTTCCTTGTACTCTTCATCTATTGTTACATTCTTCAAGAACAAATGTACCATTATACATCTGTGTAGAGTGATTATTTGGTCTTAGCTTCTCAAATCTTCCATGAGATCTCATCATGTCGTATAATTTGATAAATTGAATTAACTCTACCTACAGTTGAAAAAATGACATCCTTGACACCTTTGACCCTGCATGGCATAGGTTTGCACCTTCTCCAAGATGCACTGACTCAATGGTTGTGTGCAATCAATTTTACCATGTATTTATCCTTCTTACAATTCATAGCTTTGAATCTACTCTTGTTGAAATTTGCAACTAAATTTGTAGGCTTGTACCCGAATGAACCCTTGTGAGTTGAATACCTGTAGTATGTGGCAGGTTTATGATACCCACCACTGATGCCACAATTTCATCTATTCCTCCAATGGTGGTAGACCTCCCATTAGCTACTCCTATTTTGATTAAATCATTACCAATCAATCAATATGCTCCATTGTACTAGATACCCTTCATGACCACTTGGCCTTTGCAAGTGACTTGCAAGACTCTACTATGTGTTGTTATTATGCAACCACTAAATACGAACAACCTTTTGGGTTTCCAGTTTCTATTGATACCTTGTGTATGTACGTTCTTCATAATATATGTTGCCAATATATATAAAACAATAACCATGACCTAACATATGTCCATCAATAGTAGTTGATTATTTTTTTTCATCAAATTTTCCTACGAAATGGCTCCTAACAGTAATAGTTGGCATTGTTATGCTTTATGTGAAACTAATTCTTGTTGATCAAATTACAACATCTCTCTAATACCACTTTAAGTAACTTGTTGAAGCTTCCAATCTAAGAAATTCATCACACAAGATACAACCCAAGCATGCAAATGAAAAATAATAACGATAGTGTCAATGGAGGCAACAACCTCAAAGAAAATATTGAATGAGAGAATTTAATTGGAGAGTAAGACCAAAAATACAACTAAAAAACTTCAATAATAATAAAACTAATTATCACTCTCTCACAAACCACACATGTTATAGTAATTTTAATAACTCACTCAAACACTCTCGCCTATAGCAACCTTTTTTGGCACACTTTTTGGCTCTCTTTTAGGTCCTATATTTTGGTGCAGTACATCATATGACCTTTTAGTCTTTTTATGAAATCCCCAAAGCACTAGATAAGAGTAACCAAAAGATTGAGGAAAAATCTAATAAGATTGGATGAAAGGTATATCTAAACCATAATAACAAATGTTAAGAATATAAGTCAAAAATAAATAAGAAAGAAGAGAGTATAAGACTAAGAAATATCTTTGACTCCAAATATGAAAACCATTTTTGTACTCCAATATTGAAAAATAATATAATTTCTTTTTAATAAAATAAGATAATACACATTATATAAAAACTAGAACCCTAATTTCCTTAAAAATATAACCTTTCTATATATAATAAACCCACACTCATCAATTGTGTGTATGTGTTCCATCAGTATGGAAAAAGTAGACAACAAAATTGTGTATGATTCAGAGGTAGAGAAGAGGTGATGATGGAGGGTGTGGTATAGTGTTTAGGGTGGTGGTGGTTTTGGTGATGGTGGAGTTGGTTTTCTAATAGGTTTCTTCACACTTGATATATATTCATTTATTGTTTAATTTTACAAAAAAATATATTTATGTACTACATAATCGTCATTTAGGCTCTAGGGTGATGAGATGTGTCTAAATTGCTAAGGTTAGGACAAAAATTGGTTAGATGACAAATGGGGCCACTATATGTTCTTATGATTAATTTTATCCTACAAACTACTTGTGCTATTTTACCTAATCCCATAGTTAAATGGAAATGGATTTATCGGTATATTTGTCAAAATGTACAAAACTATCTCTCGTAGGTGGCATGAGAGAGCATACACATGCCAACACCAAAAAATGTGCGACTAAATACTGTGAGCATTAGTGATAAATACTTCATCACTCCCCCTCAATTTGAAGAATACATTTAATGTAATCTCATCTTGGAAGATATCGCTTAAGGACATTTATCATTAAGATAATTTGTGGATTTATATGGAAATTCATTACTTGCAGACATTAAGGAGTAGAAATTATTCTAGGAAGAATTCTGTCTCAAATAAAATGATATTAGTCTTAATATGTTTAGTTCTTTCTTGGAATATGAATTAATGGAAATGATACCATCTTTATAATCAAAATACATGGAAACAAGAGTAGAAATAAAAATGCCAAAGTCTGGAGTAATACACATTCTGAAATATCTCTCATAAAATATGAGTCATAGCTTTGTATTCTATCTTAGCATTGGTTCAATGCAACATTTTGCTTCTTTCTTCTCTAGATGACCAGATTGACACCTACATTTTGTTCAAACCTTTAGCATAGTGCACATGCTCATGAGAACTAGAATAATCAACAAAAGAATACCCCTAAAAAGTAATACGACAATTATTTTTATAGTGTAACCTTTTACATGAGAGAACTTTAGATAGTTAGGAACCTAGCAAACACCTTTTAAATGAATTTCACAGAGATGATGCATAAATTGACTTAGATGTTCAACAACATAGGAGATATCTAGACGAGTTATGGATCAATATCAAATCTTTCCAACAAAAGCTCTGTATTTGGTGACATAAGCTAGATCAAGACTATCATAATCTCCGAGATGAAATTGATGATACATAGTGACACTTGTTGATTTACAACTTATCATTCAATTTTATTTAAGGATGTATAATACATACTTCAATTGAGAGAAATATTTTACAACTTATCACTCCATTTTATTTACAACGCCAGAGTCGATATTTGTCAATTCCATACCCAGAAAGTAACTAATACTACAAATATCCTTGGTGAAACTCTTCTATTATAAGATCTATTTGGCTAGTTTGATGGATAAACATTCATTGCCACAAATAAGTATATCATAAACACAAAATATAAGAATTATAGATCGTACATGAATGTAGTGTAAAAAAACAATTTTACGAAGAGAGAGATAGAGCTTATTGTTAAATACATTTACTAAAATTTTCAAAAAAATCCTTAGACTTTTTTTGAGACCATGCATAGATTTGTTTATCTTGTAGACTTTGGAGCACTCTCCATGAACAACATACCCAATATGTTACTCCATATAAACCTCTTATACTAAATCACTATATAAGGAAGCAATTTTTATATCCAACTAATCTAACTAAAATTTATAGCAACTGATACAAGAATACAAAAATAATTGAGGTGAGACACAAGTAAGAATGTCTCAAAAATTTTGATGCCATATGTTAAGGTATGATCATTGGCTACAATCCTGGTTGTCACCTTTGATGCGAGTGTCCAAAATACAAGATAATGTGATACCTTAGGACTTTAAATTTGTAACGCGATACCTTATGCAACCGACAACAAAAATATGGGTTCTAAGCAGTAAATATGGTCAAAAATACAAACAAGGAGTCAAAAACTATTTTGGACTTAAGATCTTAACTTAGCTAAGTCAGTTCAAAGGTACATTTTTTGTTCCTTAAGAAATAGTGAAGCAAACCAGAACCAAGGTGAATAAAATAAAATTTAACTATAAAACAAGGAAAAACAAGTTGTAAATCTTTTCTATAGATCAGGTTTCACCAATCAAGAGCACTCACTAGCATGCCAACATCCATAGTCGTGGTATACCCTTAACATAGTTTATGAGGAATCATCATTAGCATCTAGTCCCTACTCTCTCAAGATTGCATTGGGACTAGTCACATTAAATAAAATATGAAAATGTACATGTTGGGAGGCCTTAGTGACTACTCCCAACCACAATTAATTAGTCTAGAAACTTGTGTTAACAAGTGACAAAACTAATTTATGAAATGAAGGTCATATTCAAGTAAAACAAGACATGGATATTACACAAAGTGGGGAACAATAATGCAAACAAAGTTAGAATAGTAACCACATAGTACTAAATGCTAATGCAGACCTTCTCTTCAGCATGGAAGGTAGTAATGATGGTAGGGGAGACTCCTTCAACATTTCTTCTATCGAAGATAGGTTTTACCTATCTCTAAGTGATCTAAAAAAACAAGACCTAGACTTTCGTCCTTAGCTACCAACAAAGATTAATAGAGGGTGGACAATTTGGCATATGAAAGATCTTGCAACATCTACACAGAAGCATGTCTTTTGTTGTCTTGATGTCATCCAAAATCTCTTTGATTTATGATCTTGGATTTTCATCAGTGAATGCAGGGCTAGGAGTCTCATTAATAAATGGAGTCCCAGATTCCATCAATTGAGGAAGTAGTTGAATCATTGATTGAAAAATGCAAGTGTTTTATTGGTTGAAGGTGTGTGAACTATCGTTGATTGTAACACTTATTCACCAGGCCTTGAAACTACAACATACTTCTCATAATTTTTTATGATGGCAGACAGAAAACTGCTGATCACCGCCTTCATTCCCCTTCTCTCTTATGTGGGCTCTGATCTCCAAAACACAACATAAACATAGCGGAAGCGATTCGATTAACAGCGGAATACGAAAATCACAAGAAATTAAAACTTTTCGAAAATGAGATCTTAAAAACCTGAAACTCCTTTTATAAAAGTAAGATGAACTGTTTACATCTCTGATAAATCACTTCTCGAGTGATTATATACGTCATGATACAAAATCTCAAAATTTCAAAATTCTCAGATCAACAAACTCCTAGGACCTAAGTGTACAGAGATGACATAAGACTATTCTGACTACAAGACTAGACAACACAGTGTTTCCACCTGAAGTCACTGCTGCTCCTGAATTTGCTGCTGTTGTTGCTGTCCACCTACAGATCGGTTCCTTCGACCTCGACGTCCACCTAAAGGTAGAAATCTACGGGGTGAGACAATTTTAAATAATTGTCCCAGCGAGAGTTATAACTCTCCACCAGAAACTTTGCTAAAAGCAATCAAAGGAATATCATGAGCAAGTAATTTAGGTTACTCACAGCAGGCTTGATAACAAATACTCATCTTTATTTAAGGAATATGAAGAACACATATACTAATGCTTGAACAGGATATTTCAAAAACAAGCAATGTAATATCAATCAATGTTCCTCGTAGTTCAACCTAAGCAGTTTTGCTACGCGGTTGATTATGTTTTACAAACATCATTTTGCCCTGCGGAGATGAGGTATACCGCTCATGCTCCAACCGATCACTAATAAGTCGCATCAGTATCATACTAGGTCATCGAAAGAGCCAGATTCTCATGACCTTCAACTACCTCAGTCAGAATGAGGATAAACATGCAGGACATCTAGTGTCCCTGCTAATATAGCTCACCAGGGTATTCTGGTACTTCGCTATTAGAGTCACAGTGGCATTCTGCACTCTCTTCGCCATCGAAAGATTTCATGTTTATCTCTCATCGATGCGGTATAAAAGATTCCCTTGGAAGAATAGTGTTACATCATCCCGGTATAAACATATAGTGAAGGGTTGATGGATTAAGATACATCAACATCAACTCCTACACTAGGATGTAAGGATATACACATCCATATTCCCCCACATACTCTAAAGTATGTGATCCAGGAGTTCCCTTAGGAAAACCTGTTTCACCATCATTTAAAGTCTGACAATGATGGATCTATGATCAGGGCTCTACATGATATGATTAAACTTGGTTATTAGGTACATTTCAATATTCTTTTAGCATCATACATGTTCCCAAACATTCAAGTACTAAACATGGCTATAACAGAAGAATACTAAATATAACAGGTATTACTCATATCAGTTATCAGATGGATGTCAGTTCTTAATCATCTTATCACTATAATTTAGGAACATAGGTGTTCACACCCTTATATCATCATAACACTTGCTATCAAATGTCATGTCAGCATCAAGTCATCTATTAGCATGACCTCGATGTCATTCATGGCCCTTAAGGCATATCAGTTTCATATGATACCACTTGCATTTAGGCAACATAGTTATTTCTGTTCATAAGCTATTTTCATGCTTTCAATGAACATGATGTCACGATCCTTACCTGGATATGATTATTTTCTTATAGGAACCTGCATGATTAAATCAATTGATAATAATCAAAATTCATGATCAGATCAGCAGTCAATAAGACAGAATTAACCCTTCAATTCAAAGGTTATACTTTTATGTCCTTACAAAGGGTAAGATTCCCTTGTTTACATCATTTAGGGTTATTCACCCCTTTCATTATGATTGGGAATAATAATTCTTCATCTCATATCTTTGATAATACAATTCATGCTTAAAGGAATAACATGAGTTTAGGGTTTATTGTTCATTTCTACATATTACCATGAACTAGGGTTTACTATTCACATTACTCATGATTACCCTAAAATTAGGGTTTACTATTCACATTACTCATGATTACCCTAGAATTAGGGTTTACTATTCACATTACTCATGATTACCCTAGAATTAGGGTTTACTATTCACATTACTCATGATTACCCTAGAATTAGGGTTTACTATTCACATTACTCATGATTACCCTAGAATTAGGGTTTACTATTCACATTACTCATGATTACCCTAGAATTAGGGTTTACTATTCACATTACTCATGATTACCCTAGAATTAGGGTTTACTATTCACATTACTCATGATTACCCTAGAATTAGGGTTTACTATTCACATTACTCATGATTACCGTAGAATTAGGGTTTACTAGTCACATTACTCATGAATACCCTAGAATTAGGGTTTACTATTCACATTACTCATGATTACCCTAGAATTAGGGTTTACTATTCACATTACTCATGATTACCCTAGAATTAGGATTTACTATTCACATTACTCATGATTACCCTAGAATTAGGGTTTACTATTCACATTACTCATGATTACCCTAAAGTTAGGGTTTACTATTCACATTACTCATGATTACCCTAAAGTTAGGGTTTACTATTCACATTACTTATAGCATCATCATGAATGAGAAACATCATCATTATTGATACTTTCAAATTAGGTTAAGACTCATCGATTATCTTAATTAGGGTTTTCATGATCTCTCATAAGTGGATCATACCCTAATCCTGCATATTCATATACATTGAAGGTACTTTATTTGAGTTTTAACCATAAATGGTACTTTCTCTCTCTCCTTCCTAATGAAAGGTGATTACATCACTCTAGATAGGGTTGGTTTAAGTCCTTGTTGATTAACATAAACCAATTCACCACTATCATGTCATTAGAGTTTACATAAAACAAGGTATCCTTTAATTGAACCCATTTAGATTGAAACGAGTGTGACCCATTTGGGTTGAATCGAGTGTAACCCATTTGGATTGAAACGAGTGTTACCCATTTCAGTTGAAACGAGTGTGAACCCGTTTGGATTGAAACGAGTGTGACCCATTTCAGTTGAAACGAGTGTGAACCCGTTTGGATTGAAACGAGTGTAACCCATTTCAGTTGAAACGAGTGTGAACCCGTTTGGATTGAAATGAGTAGGACCCATTTCAGTTGAAACGAGTGTGAACCCGTTTGGATTGAAACGAGTGTGACCCATTTCAGTTGAAACGAGTGTGACCCATTTGGGTTGAAACGAGTGTGACCCATTTCAGTTGAAACGAGTTGAACCCATTTGAGGTGAAACGAGTTGAACCCATTTGAGGTGAAACGAGTTGAACCCATTTGAGGTGAAACGAGTTGAACCCATTTGAGGTGAAATGAGTTGAACCCATTTGAGGTGAAACGAGTTGAACCCATTTGAGGTGAAATGTGTTGAAACCATTTGATAAAGTTGGATAAGGACCAACATAGGTATTAACGCCCTTCATCATCAACCTTGAAACCAAGGCCTATTCTTCACGAAAAGGCTTGCAAGAGTGCAAAGAAAGATGGGGAAGAAGAAGAACTAACGATTATTTGCAAGAATAAAAGTATGTATAACAAAGCAAGGTGTAGAGTTATAAAACCCGCCTCAAACGTTGTTCCTAGAGCTCCAAGCTTCCAAGCTTCTAGACTTTAATGGTGGCTAGAGCTCCACAGGTCATCCAAGGTTGTTTCTTCAAGAAAGGTTGGGAAGGATCGGCTAGGAAGAGAAAACTAAGTGAATTAACCATGAAATCAACCTTATACAAGGATTTCCCCCATGAATTCAAGCTAGAAGATGGTGCTTTCTTACCTTAGAACAGGTTGGTCGTTTCCCTGAGCTCCAGAGCTTTGCCTTGGTTGGTTGAGAAAGATGAGAAGTGAGGAAGTGAAGGGAATACGTTTGGTTGTTTTACAAGGAACTAGGCTTATATACTTTAGGTTATTTTCCACCATAAGGACCTCTAAAACATAGATTTCTCATCTAAGTCCCTTCTTCTTTCTAAGGCACGTCCAAGCATGGTAATCTTATGCAAAGCTCATCAAAATTCAAGATCTAAGGGTAGATAAAACCAACATGCATACTAAGGTACATATATGAAGGGTCTTCTTACTCATACTAAGTATTTTCACTACAAAGGTCATCCTTCTTATCCAATTATTTAATTGAAGCGCCCCTCTCATCATTTCTTCTCTAATTGATGTAAAGAGTCATAAAAGATATACTAGAAGGTATATAGCACAAGTTGCACCCCACATTTTGGGTAAATTGCACTTTACACCAAAATTAGGGTTTCAACACAAGGATTGCTCCACAAGCTGCACCTTGGTGCCCAGACTTGGGAAATCCATCATACCTCATCATATTCCTTCATATGATGTCTCTTTATTAGAGGAACATCTTAACCTGTGTAATTTGCAAGTTAACCCCTTTAATTGGGTAATTTGCACATAGGTCCCTGTATTACCAAACAATACTACAATCATTGTTTAAAAAGGACAGAAAAGAAAATGTATGTTCCTTAGGAACTTAATTACATGCCAAAAGATAATCACAAGGATTTAATTACATATCTTAGGCAAAACACCTAGGGTTAATTCATAACCCAGGTCAGGGATGTTACAAATTATCCACCCCTTACAAGGATTTCATCCTCGAAATCGATAAAACATATTAAGAGAAAAGAGTAGGATATTTCCTTCTCATCTCTTCTTCTAGTTCCCTAGTGGCTTCTTCAACACCACGGTGATTCCAGAGAACTTTTACAAGACTTATCTCTTTCTTCTTTAGCATTTTAATTCTGTTATCAAGGATTGACACTGGTCCTTCCTCATAAGTTATATCTTCATTCAATTCTACTTCCATAGGTTGTAGAATTGACTCGGTATCGGGATGACATTTCCTTAGCATAGAAATGTGAAACACAGGGTGTAGTTTTTGTAATTCTGGTGGTAACTCTAGTCTATAGGCTACTTTTCCAACCCGTTCAATGATTGGATAAGGCCCTATAAATCTAGGAGCTAACTTCCCTTTCCTTCCAAAGCGAAGGACTCCTTTCCAAGGCGAGACCTTGAGATACACTCTATCTCCAACCTGGAACTCCAACGGTCTACGACGCTTGTCAGCATAAGATTTTTGCCTAGCTTGTGCAGTCTTAATCTGTTGTTGTATTACTTTAATCTTTTCTATAGTCTGTTGCACAAGATCAGGACCTAACAATTGATGTTCACCAGTCTCATACCAGCATAAGGGTGATCTACAACGTCTTCCATACAAGGCTTCATAAGGTGTCATATCAATACTATGTTGATAGCTATTGTTATAGGCAAACTCTATCAAGCTTAGGTGCAGATCCCAACTTCTTGTGAACTGGAGAACACATGCTCTCAACAGATCTTCTAATGTCTGTATAGTCCTTTCTGACTGTCCATCCGTCTGTGGATGAAAGGTTGTACTAAACCTTAACTGGGTGCCTAGTGCCCTATGTAGCTGTTCCCAAAAACGACTTGTGAACTGAGGACCTCTATCAGAAACTATGGTGACAGGAACTCCGTGCAAATGCACTATCTCTTGAACATATAACTGGGATAACCTTTCAGCAGAATAGGTTGTTTTGACAGGTAAGAAATGTGTTGTATTAGTCAACCTATCAACAATTACCCAAATGGAATCATGTCCTTTGTTTGTTCTAGGTAGACTAACAACAAAGTCCATGGTTACATGATCCCACTTCCACTGTGGTATGGGTAAAGGTTGCATTGTTCCTGCAGGCTTCTGGTGTTCAACTTTAACTTGTTGACACACTGGACACCTCAGAACAAACTCAGCTATGTCCTTCTTCATCCCAGGCCACCAATACATATCTTTCAAGTTTCGATACATCTTGGTGCTTCCTGGATGCATAGCATACATTGAAGAATGAGCTTCCTCCAGGACTAACTTCCTCAGGTTATCTACATCTGGTACTATCATCCTCCCATGATAGCATGCTACTTGATCATCTGATTCATGAAAACCTTCTTGCTTCTCCTCACCATACTCAGATCTGATCTGCTGAACTGCAACATCAACTTGCTGTGCCTCCCTAATCTACTCTCTTAGGGTGGGTTTGATATGCTTCTCAGCCAACAACCCGGCAATCCATGACACCTTCATCTGTACATTGTCTTGCCTTAAGGAGATAAGCATATCTCTCCTAGGGCATACTAAAGAGTTTAATTGTGCCCTATCAGAGGATGATGTTGTTGATTTCCTACTCAAGGCATCTGCAACTACATTGGCCTTTCCTGGATGGTAATCTATTATACAATCATAATCCTTGATTAACTCCATCCAGCGATTTTGCCTCATGTTAAGGTCATGCTGAGAGAAGATATACTTAAGGTTCTTATGGTCTGTGAAAATCTGGAAGGTTTCTCCGTAAAGATAATGTCTCCAGATTTTCAAGGCATGAACCACAGCAACTAATTCTAAATCATGTGTCGGATAATCCTCCTCGTGTTTCTTAAGCTTTCGGGAAGCAAAAGAAATCACTTGTTTATCCTGCATCAACACACATCCAAGTCCATTCTTGGAGGCATCACAAAAGACTACATATCCTTTTCCTTGCTCAGGTAGCACAAGCACAGGTGCACTTGTCAACCTCTCCTTCAACAGCTAAAAAGACTGTTGACACTTATCATTCCAGGCAAAAGGAACATCTTTCCGGGTCAACTTTGTCAAGGGTAGGGCTATAGAACTGAAGTTTTTAATGAACCTTCGATAATAGCCAGCCAACCCTAAGAAACTACGAATCTCCGTCGGTGTTTTCAGTTGTTCCCACTGTAGAACAGATTCTACCTTTTTAGGGTCAACACGAATTCTCGAGGCAGATATCACATGTCCAAGAAAAGATACCTCCGGCATCCAGAACTCACACTTGTTAAACTTGGCGTATAGCTTATGTTGTCTTAGCAAAGTTAGAGCCTGACGAAGATGTTGTTCATGCTACTGAGCATCTCTACTATAGATCAGGATGTCATCTATAAAGACAACAACACACTGATCGAGGAAAGGTCGGAAAATTCTATTCATGAGTTCCATAAATGTAGCTGGTGCATTAGTTAGTCTGAACGACATAACTGTGAACTCATAGTGACCATACCTTGTCCTGAAAGCAGACTTGGGTATGTCACTGTCCTTAATACGAAGTTGATGATATCCTGACCTCAAGTCTATCTTCGAAAACACGGTTGCACCACGCAACTGGTCAAAAAGATCATCAATTCTAGGCAGGGGTACTTATTCTTTATCGTTACTTTATTTAGTTGTCTGTAATCGATGCACAACCGCATTGATCCATCCTTCTTTTTAAAAAACAAGACCGGAGCACCCCAAGGTGAAGTACTTGGTCGGATAAAACCTTTCTAAAGCAACTCTTGAAGCTGTTTCTTGAGTTCTGCCATCTCAACAGGTGCCATCCTATACGGTGTTTGTGCTATAGGTTGGGTATCTGGGATCAAATTGATTTCAAAATCAATTTCCCGAGGCGGTGGCATACCTGGAAGTTCTTCAGGAAATACATCTTCAAATTCCTTGACTATAGGAACTTCAGCAAGGTTAGGACTCTTCATAGTGGTATCTATCACATGGGCCAAGAATGCATAACATCCTTGCCTCATCAGCTTATCAGCAACCATAGCAGACACAAGACAGGTGGGTAGAATCTTTCTCTCTCCTTGAAAGATCCATGTGTTGCTCTTATCAGCAAACACAGCCTGCTTGGATTCACAACCCAAGACAACTCTATACCTTTCCAAGGTATCCATCCCCATGATTATATCAAATCCTTTCATATCAAGTGGTATAAGATCCACTTGAATGCGATGATCAGAAAAGAAGAGGATGCAGGGAGAGCATACCTCTTGCAAAACAGCATATCCTCTCAATGGAGTTTTAAGCAACAAGCTGTCTGCCCTATGTCTAACTGTCATATTGCAGTTACGAATCACTCTTTGAGTGACAAAGGAGTGTGTAGCACCCGGGTCAATCAAAACAGATACCACACAGGATTTAGACATATCAGAATATAAAAGTTCCATCTGACCTGCCACAACCCGTGGATTGACTACTGCTTCTGGTGGGTTCATAGCATAGAACCTCGCTGTCGCCTGAGGTTGAGTTGGTGCTGACGATCCAGCCTGAGACGCTTGCCCACGTCCTCTAGCTGCTCCTTGAGACTGCCTTCTCTGTGATCCCTGTTGATCCTGCCTCAGAGGATGTGTCACACTGACAGGCCTAGACCTACAGTCCTTCATCAGATGTCCCACCTTCCCACAGTTATAGCAACTCCTCTCCAGTTGTTGTGGTCTTGGCGGTCCTGTGACCGATATTGATGCTAAACTGTGAGTCTCTCGTGGCGGTAAACCTTGTCCTCTACCTCTACTTGGGGACCACTGAGTCTGAGAACTAGATCTGGGTGGTGGAGGTGTAGGTGCAGAGAATCTAGGCTTCTTAAAGTCTCTAGATGAAGATCCCTGGAACTGTGGATATCTCTTTTGGGTTTGTCTTTTCTCGACTACGGATCTCTCTATCCTTCGGACTGACTCAACAAAGGTAGAGAATCTCTCTCGGTTTTCTAGTGCAGACACGGGAGTAGTCATGTCAGCATTTAAACCCTTCTCAAACCTCCTAATCCTTTCTTCATCTGTGGTAGCCATATGCGGACAGAATCGCAACAACTCCATGAAGTTAGCCTCATACTTGCTAATGTTCATCATACCATGTCTCAGTCTCTCAAACTGATAGATCTTCTTGTCCAGGAAGGTCTTTCGAAAATATCTGCGGACAAATTCCCGATGAAAGTCCTCCCATGAGATCTCTATTCCAGGCCTCTTCTGCTCTTCCATGGTCCACCAGTGACCAGCACTACCTTTGAGAAGATAGATAGCATGTCTAACCTTCTCTTTTTCGGGGATGTTAAGGATTCTGACAGCTTTCTCCAACTCAGTTAACCACATATCAGCATCAACAGGGTCAGCTGTTCCAAAATATTCAGTTGCTCCGACCCGACGAAGTCGCTCGAACGTTTTACCGATACCTTGACCCTCAGACTGGACAGGTGCCCTAGGTGCAGGCATGGGCATCCTGTCGGTGATATGTGTCATGGCAGTCATAAACGGCCCAAATATGGTCTGTACCGCTGGGTTTCCCATGTCAACTGGGTCAAACTGAGGTGGCTCCAAAGGTGGCTCCGGCACAGGTTGCTCTATTTCTAGGTTCCTTGCATCTTCTCAAGGTGCAGCAACACTACTTTCTGCCTCGTACTCCTCCTGTGGTCCAGACATCCTTAATTATCTTCTTCTCCTGAGGAGCAGAAGACTCTATTAGATAAGACAGAAGTACTAAGGATAGACTTGACACTCTAAGTCCTATGTCTCTGTAGACTCAGCGAACCTAGAGCTCTGATACCACTAATTGTGGGCTCTGATCTCCAAAACACAAGATAAACATAGCGGAAGTGATTCGATTAAAAGCGGAATACGAAAATCACGAGAAATTAAAACTTTTCGAAAATGAGATCTTAAAAACCTGAAACTCCTTTTATAAAAGTAAGATGAACTGTTTACATCTCTGATAAATCACTTCTCGAGTGATTATATACGTCATGATACAAAATCTCAAAATTTCAAAATTCTCAGATCAACAAACTCCTAGGACCTGAGTGTACAGAGATGACATAAGACTATTCTGACTACAAGACTAGACAGCACAGTGTTTCCACTTGAAGTCACTGCTGCTCCTGAATTTGCTGTTGTTGCTGCTGTCCACCTGCAGATCGGTTCCTTCGACCTCGACGTCCACCTAAAGGTAGAAATCTACGGGGTGAGACAATTTTAAATAATTGTCCCAGCGAGAGTTATAATTCTCCGCCAGAAACTTTGTTAAAAGCAATCAAAGGAATATCATGAGCAGGTAATTTAGGTTACTCACACCAGGCTTGATAACAAATACTCATCTTTATTTAAGGAATATGAAGAACACGTATACTAATGCTTGAACAGGATATTTAAAAACAAGCAATGTAATATCAATCAATGTTCCTCGTAGTTCAACCTAAGCAGTTATGCTACACGGTTGATTATGTTTTACAAACATCATTATGCCCTACGGAGATGAGGTATACCGCTCATGCTCCAACCGATCACTAGTAAGTCGCATCGGTATCATACTAGGTCATCGAAAGAGCCAGATTCTCATGACCTTCAACTACCTCAGTCAGAATGAGGATAAACATGCAGGACATCTAGTGTCCCTGCTAATATAGCTCACCAGGGTATTCTGGTACTTCGCTATTAGAGTCATAGTGACATTCTGCACTCTCTTCGCCATCGAAAGATTTCATGTTTATCTCTCATCGATGCGGTATAAAAGATTCCCTTGGAAGAATAGTGTTACATCATCCCGTTATAAACATATAGTGAAGGGTTGATGGATTAAGATACATCAACATCAACTCCTACACTAGAATGTAAGGATATACACATCCATATTCCCCCACATACTCTAAAGTATGTGATCCAGGAGTTCCCTTAGGAAAACCTATTTCACCATCATTTAAAGTCTGACAATGATGGATCTATGATCAGGGCTCTACATGATATGATTAAACTTGGTTATTAGGTACATTTCAGTATTCTTTTAGCATCATACATGTTTCCAAACATTCAAGTACTAAACATGGCTATAACAGAAGAATACTAAATATAACAGGTATTACTCATATCAGTTATCAGATGGATGTCAGTTCTTAATCATCTTATCACTATAATCCAGGAACATAGGTGTTCACACCCTTATATCATCATAACACTTGCTATCAAATGTCATGTCAGCATCAAGTCATCTATTAGCATGACCTCGATGTCATTCATGTCCCTTAAGGCATATCAGTTTCATATGATACCACTTGCATTTAGGCAACATAGTTATTTCTGTTAATAAGCTATTAACATGCTTTCAATGAACATGATGTCATGATCCTTACCTGGATATGATTATTTTCTTATAGGAACCTGCATGATTAAATCATTTGATAATAATCAAAATTCATAATCAGATCAGCAGTCAATAAGACAGAATTAACCCTTCAATTCAAAGGTTATACTTTTATGTCCTTACAAAGGGTAAGATTCCCTTGTTTACATCATTTAGGGTTATTCACCCCTTTCATTATGATTGGGAATAATAATTCTTCATCTCATATCTTTGATAATACAATTCATGCTTAAAGGAATAACATGAGTTTAGGGTTTATTGTTCATTTCTACATATTACCATGAACTAGGGTTTACTATTCACATTACTCATGATTATCCTAAAATTAGGGTTTACTATTCACATTACTCATCATGACCCTAGAATTAGGGTTTACTATTCACATTACTCATGATTACCCTAGAATTAGGGTTTACTCTTCACATTACTCATGATTACCCTAGAATTAGGGTTTACTATTCACATTACTCATGATTACCCTAGAATTAGGGTTTACTATTCACATTACTCATGATTACCCTAGAATTAGGGTGTACTATTCACATTACTCATGATTACCCTAGAATTAGGGTTTACTATTCACATTACTCATGATTACCCTAGAATTAGGGTTTACTATTCACATTACTCATGATTACCCTAGAATTAGGGTTTACTATTCACATTACTCATGATTACCCTAGAATTAGGGTTTACTATTCACATTACTCATGATTACCCTAGAATTAGGGTTTACTATTCACATTACTCATGATTACCCTAGAATTAGGGTTTACTATTCACATTACTCATGATTACCCTAGAATTAGGGTTTACTATTCACATTACTCATGATTACCCTAGAATTAGGGTTTACTATTCACATTACTCATGATTACCCTAAAGTTAGGGTTTACTATTCACATTACTCATGATTACCCTAAAGTTAGGGTTTACTATTCACATTACTCATAGCATCATCATGAATGTGAAACATCATCATTATTGATACTTTCAAATTAGGTTAAGACTCATCGATTATCTTAATTAGGGTTTTCATGATCTCTCATAAGTGGATCATACCCTAATCCTGCATATTCATATACATTGAAGGTACTTTATTTGAGTTTTAACCATAAATGGTACTTTCTCTCTCTCCTTCCTAATGAAAGGTGATTACATCACTCTAGATAGGGTTGGTTTAAGTCCTTGTTGATTAACATAAACCAATTCACCACTATCATGTCATTAGAGTTTACATAAAACAAGGTATCCTTTAATTGAACCCATTTAGATTGAAACGAGTGTGACCCATTTGGGTTGAAACGAGTGTAACCCATTTGGATTGAAACGAGTGTGACCCATTTCAGTTGAAACGAGTGTGAACCCGTTTGGATTGAAACGAGTGTGACCCATTTCAGTTGAAATGAGTGTGAACCCGTTTGGATTAAAACGAGTGTGACCCATTTCAGTTGAAACGAGTGTGAACCCGTTTGGATTGAAATGAGTAGGACCCATTTCAGTTGAAACGAGTATGAACCCGTTTGGATTGAAACGAGTGTGACCCATTTCAGTTGAAATGAGTGTGACCCATTTGGGTTGAAACAAGTGTGACCCATTTCAGTTGAAACGAGTTGAACCCATTTGAGGTGAAACGAGTTGAACCCATTTGAGGTGAAACAAGTTGAACCCATTTGAGGTGAAACGAGTTGAACCCATTTGAGGTGAAACGAGTTGAACCCATTTGAGGTGAAACGAGTTGAACCCATTTAATAAAGTTGGATAAGGACCAACATAGGTATTAACGCCCTTCATCATCAACCTTGAAACCAAGGTCTATTCTTCACGAAAAGGCTTGCAAGAGTGCAAAGAAAGATGGGGAAGAAGAAGAACTAACGATTATTTGCAAGAATAAAAGTATGTATAACAAAGCAAGGTGTAGAGTTATAAAACCCGCCTCAAACGTTGTTCCTAGAGCTCCAAGCTTCCAAGCTTCGAGACTTTAATGGTGGCTAGAGCTCCACAGGTCATCCAAGGTTGTTTCTTCAAGAAAGGTTGGGAAGGATCGGCTAGGAAGAGAAAACTAAGTGAATTAACCATGAAATCAACCTTATACAAGGATTTCCCCCATGAATTCAAGCTAGAAGATGGTGCTTTCTTACCTTAGAACAGGTTGGTCGTTTCCCTAAGCTCCAGAGCTTTGCCTTGGTCGTTTGAGAAAGATGAGAAGTGAGGAAGTGAAGGGAATACGTTTGGTTGTTTTACAAGGAACTAGGCTTATATACTTTAGGTTATTTTCCACCATAAGGACCTCTAAAACATAGATTTCTCATCTAAGTCCCTTCTTCTTTCTAAGGCACGTCCAAGCATGGTAATCTTATGCAAATCTCATCAAAATTCAAGATCTAAGGGTAGATAAAACCAACATGCATACTAAGGTACATATATGAAGGGTCTTCTTACTCATACTAAGTATTTTCACTACAAAGGTCATCCTTCTTATCCAATTATTTAATTGAAGCGCCCCTCTCATCATTTCTTCTATAATTGATGTAAAGAGTCATAAAAGATATACTAGAAGGTATATAGCACAAGTTGCACCCCACATTTTGGGTAAATTGCACTTTACACCAAAATTAGGGTTTAAGCATGAGGATTGCTCCACAAGCTGCACCTTGGTGCCCAGACTTGGGAAATCCATCATACCTCATCATATTCCTTCATATGATGTCTATTTATTAGAGGAACATCTTAACCTGTGTAATTTGCAAGTTAACCCCTTTAATTGGGTAATTTGCACATAGGTCCCTGTATTACCAAACAATACTACAATCATTGTTTAAAAAGGACAGAAAAGAAAATGTATGTTCCTTAGGAACTTAATTACATGCCAAAAGATAATCACAAGGATTTAATTACATATCTTAGGCAAAAACACCTAGGGTTAATTCATAACCCAGGTCAGGGATGTTACATCTTATCTCCCTCTTCCTCTTCATCTTCCTTCCTTCCCTCTTCTGTTCATTCTGACCAAAGCCCTAGCCGTCACCAAAACTCTGACCCTTTTGCAAAAATCACCAACTCTGAATCCTCTGCAGTAACCATCAATTGTGGCTACACTGCCTTTCCTCCTCAACCTCTACTATAGAGAGCGTCATCACCACCCATTGTGGTGGTTATTGCCGCACATTGTGCTGGTCATAGCCAACACTGATCATGATTACACAACCACAAAAATTGGTCCATACAGAAGATCATAATACCTTAGACGAGCCTATGACTCAATCTATCTCACATAGATCTGTGATTCGGCCACCTTGAACCTTGCAACCATTGTAGCCTCGTACTTCTCATACAGGTGATTCCATGAAAGGCTCCACCTTCTCTCAACCCTTCCTAACACACCTATAGCTGGATAAAGGCTTAGAGTCACCAAAATTAAATCTACAAATTGAATCCTTAGTTTATATCTGTAGAAACCCTATAATCTTCCCCATCTAACTTGTAGCTACGAGCAAGCTAAAACCAACTCCCTAATGGCCTTCAAGAGGTATTTACATGCTTACTCCTTGTTTCCTTTTTATCAAGCAATTAGCATACTATAGCTTAAGATATAAGAATATAGATAATGCTCTTGATTCTATTCACTTGAGAGAGAAAGCTCCATTCCATCTCTAGGAATAGTCTTTCGCTTGGTACCGTCTCCTCGCCATGGTGGGGAGATCAGTAGGCCAGTCCACCGATTCTGATCCACCCTCCACTTCTACCCCCCTCCCTTCCACCTCATTACCCTCTTCTCCCCCTCCTCCCCTGACCTAGGACAACCCCGTTGTGGATGTCACTCTAGACAGAGCTTGGGTTGATACGGTGTTGGAGGAGCCCGCCTTCCCCAAGACTCAGAGGATCGAAGATGATGTCAAAGTTCCCAAAGATCCCTTCTTTAAGGAAGAGGACGACAGACCCTGGACTAAGTTCTTCGGCCCCTTTGAGGTAGAGATGGACAACTTTCACAAGTACTCAATGATCATTCAGATTTTGGGGAAGAAAGTGGTATTCGAGCAATTATAGGGATGGATTCTTAGGTCATGGAGACCAAAAGGGGAGTTCCATCTTTCGTTGCTCAATGATGGAATCTTCCTGGCCAGATTCTCCAACACTGAGGATCTCAGGATGCCCCTTGAAAAGGGTATTTGGTTCTTTGACAGCCAGCTTATGCTGACCAGGAGATGGACTCCGGCTGCTGACCTGAGACATGCAGTACTAAAGACTGCTCCGGTGTGGGTCACCCTTCCGGATATGGGAAGGCATTGGTCAAAAAGGGCCATTTCCTGTGTTAGCTATGCCATTGGTACCCTGAGAGACTTTGACAATCAAGCTTCATGTCATTCCCTGGGAGTGGCGAGGATGTGTGTGGACATCTCGGATGACATTACCCCACCTCCTGTAGTAATCGTCGAACTCCCATATGGTTCAGACCTTGAAATCAGGGTGAAATATGAAGCAATGACAGATAGATGCAACGTCTATAAGGTCTTTGGGCACCATGATGGTGCCTTCCCTGGTGCTCATGCCCCCCCTCAAGAAGAACCACTTATTCGTAGCAGGTCATGCACAAGAAGGAGAAGGAATCACTCCAGAATCGTCGATCCACATGCTACCTTGGTTAACCCGGTGAGGACAACTGAAATAAGGGTGATGCCTACCTCTACTCAACCCTCTATGAATGGAAACAACATCTCTCCCCAAGGTGTTGACACCTCTTTGGCTGTTGACCCTAAACTGAGGCTGAGGTTGTTGTTGAAATGACCGAGTCAAGTATTACTGATGGATTATCTTCTATCACTAATGGGAGGAGATCGAGTCCATAGATGCAAGCACAAAGGGAAATCGTGGTGATAGAAGCTTCCTCGAATCCTTTTGATATCCTTCAGATCCTGGAGAATGAAGGTGAGAAAGGGGATGAGACTGGGATATCCGGTGCAGGTGTTGATCTTACAGTGCAAATGTCAACCAGGAAAACCAGAAGAGGTGGCACCACCCCCACAAGGGGTAGTCACAACCGAAAGAAGTAATGTGCCTTCTCACATGGAATGTGAGAGGGGCATCCCTAGCATGGAAACAAACCAGAGTGAGAAAGGTCATCCAAGAGGTTCAAGCTTCTATAGTGATCTATTTAGAGACAAGAATTAGAAGGGAAATTAGTGAAAGGGTTGTTGACCTCTTTCCTAATGGATGGAAGCATGATTCAAAACTCTCTCAAATTGAAGGAGGACGCATCGCTATTGGGTGGAATGCTGAGATTTGGGATGTACAGGTGATATTCTCTATGGATCAAATGATCACAGCTAGTTGTATAAACAATGGAATCCTTTTGATATTGTGACTTCTGCTATCTATAGTCACAACTCAGAGATGTGTAGAAGGATATGTGACACGATTTTACCGTGCGCTAAAACACAAGTGAACGCGTCGAGTAGTACAGGCCTTTGTGAGGCCCGAGTCGAACACAGGGATACTCGGAATTGTTGGAGACTCCTACTAACTATTTGCGATCAGCTAAGCCAAATAACAAATTTAGGGTTGTTGTTAAAATTAAAAGAAAACAAAAACAAAATAAAACAAACGATCGATTAAATGTTAATTTAATCAATTCAAAAGGGTATCTTTAGGATTGCGGTTTCACCGTGGGTTTTCATTGTATTAGATTTTATATAATGCCTCAATCTCATCTCTCTATCCGGGTAGTGGCCTGAAAACAGAATTACCCACTGTCGTGGTGCAATTCACTACCTAGGTTTAGGTCGGGTCCACCGTAGTAGTAACCTATACCCTAAACTAGGTGCATTATGAACGATCTCTCAGTATCCACCATTAATTTTACACCACCTTGGTCAAGGGATTTATCGATTAATGTAGATTTTGTCTCTTTTCAGCCGTTAATCCTTCTTTCAAAGTGATTAAGGGCATTAGGTTATTATTATGGTGATCAAGCATAACAATATATTGAGAAAATGAAACTATACCACAGATTTAAGAGATAAAATATGATTTACTATTATAAAACGGTCATACAATGAATTCCCGGGCTACTCCCGGTCCTAAAGACGAAGGGGATTAGCCCCGCATGTTCATCTCACACAAGTACAAGGTAGAAATAGGGGAAAACATGTGAAAAACGTGGAATGAAAGGGGAACCCCTGAACGGAGAAGAACCGGTTGATCCTTTGCCTAGAACACGTGCTCTCTCGCCTTTCGGTGGTGAAATCCGTCTTCTACGGCGTCCGAATCAACTGGTATGAGCTTCTAGCCTCTGTTCTCCTCTCTCCTGCTCCTCGGTACTCGTGCAATGGCTCATGAGATCCCTCTTCTCGTCTGGGCGGTCGTCATTCGGTATAACTCCCTCATTAGGTCGCTAATTAACCACGGCCGTCCGATTGGGAACAATCTGAATCAAATGCATATCTGACGGTGTCGATACCATCAACGCGGGTCGATGGTATCGACCCAGTGTGGTAGCGGCAGCCCTTCTTTTCTTTCGTCCGAGTGCCTGATGTGGTGTCGATACCATCGACTTGGGTCGATGGTATTGACTACCCTGTAGCGACACTTTTATCATTATGTGTCGTTGTAGCCTCCGTGCGTCGATGGTATCGACTTGGTGTCGATACTATCGACCAATTTCTCGCCAGCACGCTGAAGATGACTCGATACCATCGACTTCCCAGTCGATAGTATCGACTATTTCCTGCTTCTTTTGGCTAGCAAACTATGACCATGTCGATGGTATCGACTTCCTTCGATGGTATCGACGGAAGCAAATACTCATTTTTCCTGAAATTCAAACATGAAGCCAAATAAATTCACACAAATAGTAATAGTTTGACAATTACTGCTCAAAACAATGTAATAAGGGAGATTTGACATAAAATGATAACAAAGACCAAAATAGATGAATTATGCGATATTAACCATGAAAATGACTAATTAAAGCATAAAACACATATGAAAAAGGTCTACAAATGTGACTCAAAATCATCGCATCAAACTCCCCTAAGCTTGAACCTTGCTCACCCTCGAGCAACTAATCCTTAGAATAGAATTGCCAATGTCAACTGAAGAACAACACTCCACAACCGACATCCCATATGACTCCCACCAGACATTCACATACCAGCCCTCCCTAACCACCGAACGGTAATTACTCTGAAGGTGACAGTAATCATCCATAAGAGAAATCAACCTCAAAACTGATGAACACTATCACATAAGGCAGTTAACATAATAAAACTCGCCGGTTCAGACTTGGTGCATCTTGTGATCTCCTATACTACGTTGCTCGCTCTAACTGCCATCTACATGGAAGCAGTTCTCCTGATATACTTTAGTGAGGAGAAATTCACGGTGGCCTACCAATCTGAGCAACGGGTGGATGAAGATGGGTGGTTCATGGAAGAAAGTGGAAGTATTGTACTGTTTCAACATGCATGATACAAAAATGTCCTACATGATGCCAATGCACATGAAAAATGTCCTAATGCCTAAAATTGGGTGAAATGATGCATGTACTAATCATCCATCTCAAAACGAAATGGACATCTATTTAAGATACATCATGTACTCCATTATCCTGAAATGCAGGTGATATTATGTTCCTTTCTCCTTCTTATTCTACTTTCTTCTAAATAACTTTTTTTTTCATTGTGCAGATTTTCTTTCAGATTTTTCTCTTTTTTTCATTTTCCAGCCCTTATATCCATAATTGATGAGGAACATTTTATTGGGCTTATTTTCTTCATATTCAGAAATTTGCACTATTTAGAAGGTATGGAACAATTTAATTCACCATTTTGAGAAGAATTGAGATACATGATATACTTTATGCATGAAAATTATGAATGCAACTACATGGCATGCACCTAAGGGTAATGTGCATGTACCACTATTCTAATTTTTTTTTCTTTTTATGCAAAACATATGGAAAAAGAATTAATGCAAGCCCTATCTACGTGCAATGCAATCAACGAGGTTAAAACTATAGAATACTTCCAATTCTTGCGGTGGATTGTGAAAAGCGAAGAGGTGGAAAGATCACAAGACTAGGTGACTGAACCTTAGAAAGATATTATGTGTCCCTCCTTACTGACATGTGTAGTAGTTTAAAGGTTTCTCTCACTTACTTCCAATTAGAGTCTCATTACCATTTGGTCAGATTAGGGTCAAACAACCATTACCGTCCACTTTCATGAATCATTAGGAGTCTATTTGTGAAATATTGTCTTAAAGTTGACAAAATCAATCATTTTCATAGGATATGTGCCCAAGGTTAAACAAGACAAGCTTTTCAAACACACAAAAATTTTTAAATTGCCCTTGATTTTCCCATGCACTATTAATGAGATGACACAACTTTATGACATCCACGATTACACTAGATAGCATGTGGATCCTACAAAAACTAACATTGCAAGAAACAAATAACAAGAACAAATAATAAAACTGAAAACTAAAAACAAGTTGTTCCAACTACCCCCCTAAGCTTGAATTTGACTATGGCCTCATAGTTAAAAACAAACTTAAAGATTGGAACAGTGATACCGGATCAATCTTGTGGTGGTGGAGGCGGGTAGTACGGATCCGTAGGGTCCCAAGAAAGATACTCCCCCTGGAAGCTTGGATCAAACTGGGCCCTAGGTGGAGGTTGTGGATAGCCTCCAAAGTAACTCTGGCTCCAATAGTGGTCATAGAAGGGCTCCTGCTGTATCTCCATCTGTTACAACCGATTATGTATCTGTTGTTGGTTGTCGAGGAGAAGACGTTCATTCTCGAACATCGCCCTTTGGTTGTCCAGTATCCGGTTTGTAGTGTCTTGAATACCGGTATACATTGCCATGTGCTGCTGCTGTGTCTGGTGGATATCTTGCAGCATAGTGTACATGCCTTGCATGGAATATGCATCCTCGCTTGGTTGTGAGGGCTGTGGGGGTTGCGGAGTAGGCTGTGATGATGATGATGCACCTAGATGCATCCAAGGACGCTTCCTTGGTGCCACTCGTGCTCGAAGAGGTGTAAATGCCTCCTCTTCCTCCTCATCCTCGTCATCATTTCCGTCATCGCCGCCTTCTTCATCGGAGTCTGCGATGGCTATGATTGGCCACCGGAAATGTTGTGCACCTTCGATGTTGAAAACGGGATTGGGAAGAGAACATTCTTGATATGCTTGATTTATGTGGCAATGTGCAAATGCCACGCCATCTCGGAGAAGTAGCAGATTGGACCTGTGCAAATGCTGCAAGTTTACCTTGCTTCTAGTAGATAGAGGAGTGAGGGTTTGGAAATTCAAGCCAAGGTACAAAGCCAGCTTGGTGATGAGCCCGCCGAAGTGAATCGGCGCTTTCCTCTTACTCCTCTTCACATCCAAAACTCATTGCAGAAAGAAAGCACCCCAGTTGCATTCTTGTTTCTTCAGGAGTTTATATAGAAAGAAAAGGTCCGACCCCTGAAACTTGCTGAGGGCGAGATCACCCCGAGCAAAAACTGTGGAACCGAGCATCCGGTGCAAGACTCGGACAAAAGGGTGCTCAAAGTCGGCCACCGCGGCGTTGTGGTAGCTCACCGACTTCCCCGGTGGCACTGTCACCAACTCGGAGAAGATGGCGCCGTAGTCGGTGCGGTTATCCGGCCGCCGGTAGTCATGTGCCGAGTGGTTCCAGTTGAAGATCGCGTTTAATTGCCAGAGTGTCAGGGTGTAGTCGATGTTGAATAGCCGGAATGACACCCGGCCCTGGATCCACTCGCAATCGGTAGCTACAATGTCATTGGGCATGATGCAGACGTCCAGTGACGCCATGAACTCCGCTACCAACTCCTTGTACGTGGGCCAGTCGTTGAAGAACGGTTGGCCATCTTGGTGAAATTCCAGCTCGCCAGGCCTTATTGGTGTGTGGCGGGCCTGCCCATTCAGAACATAGGCCAAGTTGGCCTCGAATCCGAGATCTCGAATCATCTCCCGGTCCACATACTGGGTAGGCTCTATCTTCCTCCTCATGATCTCCTCGTAGATCTTCCGGACCTCTGAGGAAGGATGGACAAGGCGGGGATGTGAAACCGACGTTGGCGGTGGTGGCACGAATTCCAGTGGAGTTGCGTGTGAGGACGAAGCTCCGACGGTATGCACCATGTTGGCGACGAGGAAAGGGATTAGAGAAAGAGAGCTCGGTGAAGATTGGAGAATCGGATCTCCGCTCAGTGAAGATCTTCGCTCGGTGCTGCTCTTCGTCAGCTTGGATGGCTCGGAGGAGTGCTCGGCACAAAGGAAGAAGATCACTTTGAAGGTGTGACATCAAATGACGTAATGAATCTCCTTATATAGACTTGGCCGGTGCCACTATTGGCCCATCGATACCATCGACGCGAGTCGATGGTATCGACACTAGTCGATGCTATCCGCCCCCATCGTGAGTATCGACGGTCGTCGATGGCTGGATCTTGAAACTCGGATCGCTGACGTGTTGATACCATCGACATGGGTCGATGGTATCGACGCCGCACCCGGATCGATGACGTGGAATCCGCGATTGTCGTTGATTTGTTTGCACAGATCGATGATGTGGATGGTCGATACCATCAACGAGGGTCGATGGTATTGACTTGTCATTGTTGCAACACCTCCGCTTTGCGACTCAACATGTAACTGTGTCGATGCCATCGACGAGGCCGTCGATGGTATCGACTTTCTTGAGTCGATTTTGTCTGTAAATCTTTAGAGATCTCGATGGTATCGAGTGGCATGTCGATACCATCGACTTTAATATTGCGATCTGCCTGTAGATATGTCGATACCATCGACGAGGCCATCGATGGTATCGACGCAGTGCGAAATCTGCAGTCGTCTACCTGTTCCATGGTCGATACCATCGACCAGTGCGTCGATAGTATCGACTCTGCCCCAGCCTACACATCAACAAAATGATCACGGTATCTTTTTATATGAAAAATCAAGGCAAAATAAATAAACCTACGAATGTACATGAACTATACTAATGTACCGATGGTTGGGTTGCCTCCCAACAAGCGCCCTTATTTAACGTCTTAGGCTAGATGACATGTAGCTCATTTTCTTTTCATTTTGGGGAATGTGCTTAGAGGATCTTGCGGTAGTTTGAATTCAACTCGATCTCCTCCAATCCCCAAGGACAATGTACCTCTCCCTAAGGCAGTAACGACATCCGCCGTCGCTTGAAAAGGTCTTCCTAGTAACATTTCACAGCTTTGGAGTTGTGGCATGTCAATGACAACAAAATCTACCGGAAATATGAACCTGTCCACCTTGACTAGAACATCCTCACACACTCCATATGGTCTCACTATAGACCCATCCGCCAATTCAATTGTCGCAGCCGACTTTTTGATCTCCTTTAACCCAAGTTTCTGAAATGTCGCCAGAGGCATAAGATTGAAGCTGGTGCCTAAATCACATTGCACTTTAGGAAAATGTCGATTACCTATCGAGCATGGAATGTAGAAGCCTCCTGGGTCTTTTCTCTTCTGTGGTGAACTCCCGTGAATAATGGAGCTCATCATCACATTCATCCGACAAATATCATCATCTTTTATCCGCCTCTTCTTATTGATGATTTCTTTGATAAATCTCCCATAGGCAGGAATCTTCTCTATCATCTCTACTAATGGAATATTGATGTGGAGTTTTCTGAGCATTTCCAAGAATTTCTTATAGTGTTGGTGCTCCTTCTTTGGCCTTGGATTTCCTGGACTTGACACATCTGCTACATTGACACGCCTGTGAGGTGGAACATATGAGCATTTTGGGGCCAGCTCCCCTAAGCTTGCTTCAATTACTCCCTCCAGCGTGGGCTTTGTTGAGACATCATCAACATTCATTAATTGTTGTGGTTCCTCTTTCGCATCAGACGTATTCGTACATTCACAGATAGCCTTCAATTGTTCTACTTGCCTAGGTGGAGATGCAACATTCATAATTTGTTGTGCTTTCCTGAAGAAATTGCTTCCGCCTGGTAGTCCATGGTAAGTGTGAGGGTACGGTATTTCCGGTGTCGCCTCCATATTAAAAGTCAATTTGCTTTGATCTTTTATCTTTGGCACCTGAGATTCCTCCTCATTGCTCACCACAGATATGTACTTCACCTGATGATGTGCTTGGGCCGCATTTGCATTCTCGGCCGGTTTCTTCTGATTGGCGTGCTTGATGACCGCCACTTCACTTGAAATCTGTGCCACGGTGGTTTCTAATGCCCGCATCTGTGCTCCATGGCTTTGTAGCGTCTGCCCAAATTTGGTTTGAATATCACCTTGAGATTGTAATTGTTTACCAAACATAGCCATCATCTCCTGATTCTGCTGCACCATTTGACTCAGTAATTCAGTGTTCTTGTCTTCAGCTCTAGGTTGTGGCTTGGCATCCGGATCTTGCAGAAAATTATTCGGATCCTTCCATGAGAACTTTTTTTCCTTTCTCCATGCATAGTCATTGTTTCTATAGCCCTGTTGTTGCATGAATTTGACTTGGGCTTCCTCATCCTCAGATGCATCTTCCTTAACTAGCAACTTCTTGGCTAGAAGATCTAACTTGTCGTTCAACTCTTTAATTACTTTAGATTCACCTGCAACTCTGACCTTCTCCACAACGCCTCTGTCACCCCATGACTGTTTCCTAGCCATGTTCTTTAATATCTCCCAACATCTAGTATCCGTATTATTCAGAAAGAATCCTGACCCAGCTGAATCAAGGTTACTCCTATCGTGCTCGGAGAGAGCAAAATAGAAGATCTTCACCTGTGTCTCTTTATCCAGCCCGTGATGCGGGCACCACCTCAACATGACCTGAAATCTCTCCCAGGTCTCAGAATATGTCTCACCAGCCTGTTGGGTAAAGTTGTGAATCTTCCTGATCATGTCGTTAGTCTTCTCAGGAGGGAAGAACCTCTCAAAGAAGACCTCCACCATATGGTCCCAGGATTCCACAAATTCGTCATCTAGGTTGTGTAGCCATTCTCGCGCAATTCCCACTAATGAACTCGGGAAGAGCTTCAAGTAGAGTGCATTCTGCGGAAATCTGTCAATTTTCACCATATCGCAGTTCTCCACGAATTAACTCAGGTGCGCAACGGGATCCTCATTTTTCAAACCATGGAAAGTGTTAGACTTCACCAAATTAATTATAGCCGGATCAATCTTATACGTCGGTATATTTATTGCTTGCTTCTTTATTGGCCCTTTAGAAGCTGATGAGGAAGAAGCCTTGATCTTCTCCCATATAGTCTGTGGCTCGGCCATCTCTTCCTGTTCAAATTCAGAATCTACCTCTTCTTGGTGCTCTTGCTCGTAATACTCCTCGTCCTCAGGTCCCGTTAGTGGAACCTCGGGTGCGCGATTCACGTAGTCAGTACTGCACGTTTGCACCATGCAACGTACCTGAAATAGGAAAGTTTAAGTTCAGTACAATGCTTTGACGAGTCTCAAAATTAACGACAATAAAAAGAAAATATTTGAAGTTGTTTCAAAGTAAAAAAAATTTGTGGCCTAGAGTGGCCACTCCTAGCACTCAAAGTGCCAACAATTCGCCGTATCCCCGGCAACGGCGCCAAAAACTTGACACAGTTTTACCGTGTGCTAAAACGCAAGTGAACATGTCGAGTAGTACAGGCCTTTGTGAGGCCTGAGTCGAACACAGGGATACTCGGAATTTTTGGAGACTCCTACTAACTATTTGCGATCAGCTAAGCCGAATAACAAATTTAGGGTTGTTGTTAAAATTAAAATAAAACAAAAACAAAATAAAACAAATGATCAATTAAATGTTAATTTAATAAATTCAAAAGGGTATCTTTAGGATTGCGGTTTCACCGTTGGTTTTCATTGTATTAGATTTTATATAATGCCTCAATCTCATCTCTCTATCCGAGTAGTGGCCTGAAAACAGAATTACCCACTGTCGTGGTGCAATTCACTACCTAGGTTTAGGTTGGTTCCACCGTCGTAGTAACCTATACCCTAAACTAGGTGCATTATGAATGATCTCTCAGTATCCACCATTAATTTTACACCACCTTGGTCAAGGGATTTATCGATTAATGTAGATTTCGTCTCTTTTCAGTCGTTAATCCTTATTTCAAAGTGATTAAGGGCATTAGGTTACTATTATGGTGATCAAGCATAACAATATATTGAGAAAACGAAACTATACCACGGATTTAAGAGATAAAATATGATTTACTATTATAAAACGGTCATATAATGAATTCCCGGGCTACTCTTGGTCCTAAAGATGAAGGGGATTAGCCACGCATGTTCATCTCACACAAGTACAAGGTAGAAATAGGGGAAAACATGTGAAAAACGTGGAATGAAAGGGGAACCCCTGAACGGAGAAGAACCGGTTGATCCTTTGCCTAGAACACGTGCTCTCCTGCCTTTCGGTGGTGAAATCCGTCTTCTGCGGCGTACGAATCAACTGGTATGAGCTTCTAGCCTCCGTTCTCCTCTCTCCTACTCCTCGGTACTCGTGCAATGGCTCATGAGATCCCTCTTCTCGTCTGGGCGGCCGTCATTCAGTATAACTCCCTCATTAGGTCGCTAATTAACCACGGCCGTCCGATTGGGAACAATCTGAATCAAACGCATATCTGACGGTGTCGATACCATCGACGCGGGTCGATGGTATCGACCCAGTGTGGTAGCGGCAACCCTTCTTTTCTTTCGTCTGAGTGCCTGATGTGGTGTCGATACCATCGACTTGGGTCGATGGTATCGACTACCCTGTAGCGACGATTTTATCATTTTGTGTCGCTGTAGCCTCCGTGTGTCGACGGTATCGACTTGGTGTCGATACTATCGACTGATTTCTCGCCAACACGCTGAAGATGACTCGATACCATCGACTTCCCAGTCGATAGTATCGACTGTTTCCTACTTCTTTCAGCTAGCAAACTGCAACCATGTCGATGGTATCGACTTCCGTCGATGGTTTCGACGGAAGCAAATACTCATTTTTCCTGAAATTCAAACATGAAGCCAAATAAATTCACACAAATAATAATAGTTTGACAATTAATGCTCAAAACGATGTAATAAGGGAGATTTGACATAAAATGATAGCAAAGACCAAAATAGATGAATTATGCGATATTAACCATGAAAATGACTAATTAAAGCATAAAACACATATGAAAAAGGTCTACAAATGCGACTCAAAATCATCGCATCAATATGGGAGGTTATGAAGAATGCAAACCAAAGGAACCTTCCCCAGCTATTTTTCAGTGATTTCAATCATGTACTAAGAGCTAATGAGAAGTTTGGTGGTTTGCCTATACCAGATTCCTGCCTCAAACGGTTCAATAGTTCTATTGATGTTGTTGATTTAACTAAGATTAACATGACCGGTGGGCTTGTTACTTGGCAGAATAAAAGAGCAGCACATCGTCGTATTGCCTCTTATCTTGATAGGGGCCTTGTGAACCAAGCCTGGTTAGATATCTTCCCTGAAGCTTCCATCAACCTGGGATGTCACCCGAACAATGATCACGTGTGGATGTTAATTAAGATGTCACAGAGTGCTTACAAGCCCAAACCTTTCAAGTTTCACAACACTTGGCTGGATTGGCCTTCTTATGCTGACATTGTTACTAGAGAATGGCAGACCAGTGTCCAAGGCAATCCTTTGTTCACGATATTAGAATAACTGAAGAGGGTGAAAGTTGCACTCAAGGTTTGGGCTAGATCCTTGTCTGATATTCCTAATCTAATTGATGTTACAAAGAAGGTTTACATCAGGCAAATTTGAACCTCAGATCTGACTCTTTGTCTCATGATATCATTAAGGTTGAGAAGGATAAAGAAAGAAGACTCCTACAGCCAGAGAAGGTAGAAGAGATTATGATGTGGCAGCGTAGTAGAATCAAATAGATTCAGGATGGTGATCGTAATACCTGGGTCTATCACTCTGCTTTTAAGAAGAACAAAATGAGGGATCTTATCCATTCTCTCATTAAGGAAGATGGAACTATAGTCAATGGGCAAGAGGAAGTGGGAAACCAAGCGGTGGAGTTCTACTCTAATTTGTACAATGATGAAGCAGACAACATGGTGGCTACTATTCTTCCCCAAGGAAGGGTGACTAAGGATATGAACCAAAAGTTAATACAATCTATCTCTGAGGAGGAGATCAAGAAAGGTTTATTCTATATAGGTGCATCTAAGGCACCTAGACCTAACAGCTTTAATGCCAAATTCTTTCATCACTTTTGGGAGGTCATCAAAGATTATTTATGTCGGGCTATTAGGTGGTTCTTCATGGGTGGGTGTATGGTCTATGATGTGAACCATGCCTTCTTACGATTGATCCCTAAAAAGAATCATGTATCCTCCCTGATGGATCTCAGACCCATTGTGTGCTACAATGTGGTGTATAAGACCATAGCAAAGGCGCTTGCTTGTAAATTTAAAGATCATCCTCCCCGCCCTCATATCCCCTGAATAGTGTGCTTTTGTTGAAGGTCAAACCTTGTCAGATGCAACTCTTCTCGCCTCAGAATTCTTGCTGAAGTTTAAAGTCAAGATGAGCACACAAAAGGCATGCGTCAAGTTGGATATTGCTAAAGCATATGAAAAAGTCAGATGGCCAACTTTATGGTTGATTATGGAATCGATTGGCTTCACTCAACGATGAATTGAAATTTTGAAACAATGCATTGAAACCACCTCCTTTTTAGTTCTTATAAATGGTTCTCCCTATGGCATGTTCAAAGCATTGAATGGCCTGTGACAAGGGGATCCCCTATCCCAGTTTCTCTTTATGTTGGTGATGGAGTCTCTATCCCATATTGTTCATCGGGCGGTGGATGAGAACTCCATTAGACCTTTCAAAGTTGGTGGGACTAGGGTGTTGCCCCATCTAATATTTGTTTATGATATTCTCTTCTTCCTTGAGGCCAAGGTGAGAGTGATGAGGGTTTTCTACCAACTCATGTTAAAGTTTGGACAGCTTACATGTCTATTTCTCAATGACATTAAATCCAAAGTCTTCTTTTCTAGATCTTGTGACTCTAGAAGGGGAAGGCTCAAAGCAACTGTTCAACTGGAGGAAGGGACTTTTCCTACTCGATATTTGGGTATTTCAATCACTGGAGGTAGGAGAAGAGGAAGTGATTATGCCCCTTGTCTTGATAATCTTAGGGAGTGCATATCAAAGTGGACTAGACTACATATGTCTCTTGTGGGACGGCTGGTCCTTGTGAGATCTATCCTCACAAGGATATACCATTGTTTGTGCTTATGAAGATCTGATCCATTGTGCAAACTTTATTTGGGGAGGTAAATATCATGGGGTGGCTTGATCCACTATTGCTAGCAAGTTCCATGAAGGTGGACTAAATATATCAGATATTGATGGTATTGCTATGGCTTCTACAGCTAGAAGAGTGGATAGGTTTTTGAGATCTAGTGTATCCTCCTAGAAGAGATGGATGGGTTAGAGATACGGTCACAACTTGGACATCTGCCCTCCTAACTGTTCTAGCACATGGAGGATGATGTCTTCCAGCTGGTCCAAACTTAAAGTGGAGTATGTCTGTGATGTTTCGGGTTAGTGGAACCTACACTCAGTGCTATCTCATCCATGGAGTATGCCTTCCTTTCATACACCATAGGTCCCATGGGATCTAATCCTATGGAATATGTTCCACATGCCGAAATGGAGCTACTGCACTTATAGGTGCATTTTGAAGAAGCTGCCTACATATGACCGGCTGTAAAGATGGGTTTTTTTGTCTGACTCCTTATGTGTTCTCTGTCGAGAAGAGGAGGAAAGACACAACCATTTGTTTTTTTAATGTAGGTTTTCTAAATCTCGGATCTCCTTATTTTCCCTTAAGATGGGATGGGGTGGTCTCCCACCACTTAGCATGGAAGATGTTATCCCGTGGTGTTTGGAGAAGACAAACCGTAAAGGGAATTTAAGATCTTTGGCTGGTATTGCCTTCACAGCTATATGTCATGCCATTTAGACTGAAAGAAACTCCAGAATCCATAGTTCTAATGTACATGATTCGGTTATTGTTTTTGATAAACTTGTACAGAATCTAGGTTGGGTGTTTAAAACCAAACCTAAGATTGGATGGGGGTTGGATTCTGTCATTCTTAGAAAGTGGGGTTTTGTAGAGTAACTCACTTGTATACATGATTTTGTTTCTTCCCTATACTTGTAATTTGTTTCTTGAGTAATATTTTACCTTCTTCGAAGAAAAATAATAATACAGATAATTGAAATCAAATTTATCAATGATTATCCTAGTAAAGTAGTTTGATTTCTTAACCATATTATCATGCATATGACATGGATTTTTGCAATAAAGAACATAGGTCATATGTGTCATAATTAGTAGTATTATTATGCCTCGGTTAATGAAAGATGGATCTAGTGAATCCTAATGAATGCCATACCAACTGAGGACACATATTAAGGTCTTTATGCATGAAGGGAAGAGTGGTAACTTCACATAAATGAGAATGTAGGGATTTCAATGTTAATGGATCTAATACTAATTAGAAAACTAAAAACCCTAGAATGGATATAGAATGTACTCTAGACAAGTCTATGAAAATAAAAATGTCATTTGAACCATCTGGACTTGTAATATAATCCATACATTTTATAATTCTAAATAGTGATGTATACTATAACTTAGTCAACTAAATAAGGTTAAAAATCCTAACATGTCAGTGATAATAATTTAGATAATAGCAGTGTATATAGCTATACTAGGGATGTATACATATGCTTTGGTTTGACTAATACACCTAATTTGTTCCTAGGATGAATACCAGACATCATGGACCAAGTATATAGATTGAGTTAAGAATTAGCTATGAAGATCAGGTATGTACATCCTCTATTTTATTTTGGGCATTATTTGACTTAAACCTGATTCATTTAATGAGGCATCTCTTGAATATCAATTCAATTTGGAAACTCAATTGTTGGATATTCATATTTCCTAATTTGGATTCATTTAGATTCTTGTTACTGTTGAATTTCCTTGTTATAATGGGTCTTTGGACCCCTTCTTATATGATTGCCTTTTTATGTGAAATTGATTGAATTAATAGTCTTACCTCTCTACTTTTATGCATGCTGCATGTTTGACTAGAATATCTGGAATAGTGGTACTTATATACAACCATACTTATAAAGGGTGTGTGTATTCCGCCTGGGGTGTGCGTTTCCACCCTTATCTCTTTTTAGGCCATGATCCCATGGTGTTATGGCCTTATTTTAGATATATTTAGTCTACATTGTTATGCATGCAAAGGTTATTGTTTTATATTGAGATTGTTGACAAATATTATGGTAAGGCACTTTTATCTTCATGCTTGTAATATGATAATATGCCTCATTTCTCTTGTTATGATTCTTTGAACTTACCTAACCTCAAATGGCCCCCTTCTTGTGTGAACATATCTTTTGTACTTATAAACCTATATAATGCCCAAAGTGTTTATTATATGTACATACTCAGCTCTTTGTTGACCTCAATGTTGTTTCCTATGTTATGGGTGATGTTCCCTTCCACCCAAGTTTAGGTACATTAGAAGACAAGGACTCAATAAGATCACCTACATGACATGGACTTAAGGATAGCTTGGAATAGCTGGGTTTCCCTCTACAACTAGCCTTAGATGTATACTTTTTTTGTGTCTGCAATGCCACCTATTATGGTGAGGAACAATTGTAAATGATCATCATGTAACTTTGTTATAGTTTTGTTTCCACTGCTTTATTATTACATGGCTCTTGTATTAAACCATTTGAGTGGAGCCCCTATCGGGTCCCACTTTTTACACAATCACCTTCTTCCAAGATACCAAATTTGACTTGTTTTTTATTTCCTTGTCGCTCCATATAAAATTTCTTATGATTTGGTCAATTTTATCACACAAAACATACAAAACCTTCATAGTTTGCATCCAGTACATTGTTGAAGCACTCAAAATTGACTTGGCGAGTGTGGTTTTTCCTGGAAAGGATAAAATCTTATTGGACCAGCAATTTATTCACCTACTGAGGTTTGTAAGTATGCCCTGATGATGGCTCTTGTTATTCCTCTAGTGGATGATTTTAACACCTGTGTCTCCTAATATTCTTGGTTTCTTATATCCCCGTGATTCTACATATTCTCTTTTTGACTCCTTCATTAGTTCTTTTTGAGAAGAAGAGACTTGGTTTTTCCTTGGATAAGCATTATCCAGATGCCCCCTCAAACTATCAAAGGCACTGCATCATGATCCTACCTTGCTTGGTTGTTGACTCTCCAAGTAGGATTATATCATCTGCAAATCATATTTGTGTGAACTTCATCTTCTTCCTGGTGAAGATTGTCGGCTTCCATCTTCCATTATTGACCTCAATTTCCATAAATTGGCTCAATCGATCGATGCACAAGACGAATATGTACGGCGACAGTGGATCGCCTTGTTTCACCCCTCTGGAAGGCCTGAAGCTCTCCACTGTATCACCATTGCATAAGACCTAAGAGTTTCCTATAGTAATCACCTGCATGATAATAGACACAAGGAGGTATTGCCATCATGTTCAGTGTATCTTGGATGAAGTCCCAACTCATCCTATCATAATCTTTTGATAGATTGAGTTTGAGCACCATTGTAGGGTTCCCGTTCTTGCTGTCTCCATGGAGTGCACTATCTCGTGCACCAGAATGATGTTGTCTGCTATTCTCCTTCCAGGAATGAAGCTCATTTGTGTCAGAAAAATCCACTCATCTAGGTACCGTTTAATTCTTTCCACCAGAACTTTCGATAGCAATTTAACACAAACATTGTTTAGGGATATAGGCCGTAATTCATTACATGTCTCTGGTTGTTGTCTCTAAGGTATCAACACTATGGTTGAGTATGTGTTACCCTCCTCTATTTGGTAACCCTCAAAAGGTTTTTGAACAAACTATGTGATCGACTCCTTTACAGTGTCCCAGTTGCTTTGCAGAAAATTGACGTCAATACCATCTGTGCCTGACACTTTTTAGCGGCGCCATTTCCTTTAAGCATTTTAGGATTTCATCTTTCTGTGGTGTCTTGATCATATGACTTTGAGCCCTCTAGTCTGTATTTTGGATCCCCGTTGGTTGTCTATGAGGAGTTCTTTATAGAAATTGTTTATGTGAGCCCTTAACACTTTCACATCATCAATCCAAAACCCTTCTCCATCTCACAGCCTGGTGATCATGTTGTGTTGTCTTCTTGCCTTGAATGATGCATGAAAGAAAGTTGTATTCCCATCTCCCAACTTAAGCCACTCATAGTGAGCCTTTTGTTGCCACTATATTTCTTCTAATCATAGTTTCTTAGTTAACTTGTTCTACAATACTATTATCCAATCTTTAAGGATCATGTCGTAATTGCGTGCTAGTTCTTCTGATTCCATAAGTAATTTTATTTGAATGGACATCTTCTTCTTGTTTGTTCTTTGTCTCTCCTTGATATCCCACTCATTTTCCTTACCTAGAAATGCCTTCACAGTTTCTTTGAATCCTTGAGTTCCCTTTCACTCCTCTTTTCAACTACCTCAGCCTTGCTCTCATTCTTTTGGCATAGCCATTGCTGATTACATAAAACTCTATCCAGTTTAGTTTGTAGCAGACCCATTTTGAATGTTAGAAGTGGGCCACTCATTTTATGTTCCATCAGGCCACAATCTGAGATAGCTTCTGATAAATCCCAACAACTACCACAATTGAATCCTCTACCACCAATCTTCTCATCCGAATGGAGATAAGTGTTGAAATCCCCCAACACCACCCAAGGTAGTTTGATATTTTGTGCAAAATTGCACATTTGATCCCGTAACAGTCTTCATCCATTTATAGCTGGATTTCCACACACCACCGTAAGAAGCTTTTAGTTATCTACTTTTCAATGTATGAATTATCTATGGCTTAATATAATATCAACGTGGACTTCTCCTTTCCAGAGCAACCACACTCTGCCCCAAAAACCCCAGCATCTCGATTCTATGCAAATTAGAGAAGGGTAGTCTTCTGATGATTAGGTATGCATTCTCCCCACTAGTGTGTGGCTCAAATAACACCAAGATGGACACTTTATACTTTCTTACTAACTCCCTAGCCATGTTTTGGGTATTTGAGTGACAGATACCCTAAGTATTCCATGCTAGAACAATCATATATCATCCACTTCAGGTGTTACCTTCTCACCTGCTGCTTCCGCTTCCAGATCTTGTGTGTGGGTTTTCTTCCCTCTTTTCCTGGATAGGGGCCTTTCGTTGTTCCTCCCTGTGATTACTTTTGTGTTATGCAAATGGATCCCGACACTACAATTCCCTGACGTCCCTCCTTCCTGAAACACAATTATTCATCCTTCCTCCCTAGTGCCTCCTGCCTGTTCAATAGAGTTAAGGGGAGTCTTTCTTTCCGTCGTTGTTTCATTGCCTGTCAAAACCACTACTAAGTGTGTTGTCTCTCTATCCAACCACAATTGTCTGCTTATTTCCATCTTTTTCCCCCTCTTGTCTCACGTTATTGGTCATAGCTTGTACCTCTTATTGAGTCTAGTTATTTCTCATCCTTTTCTTCCTCTCACTCCAGTCAATTCCCCTACCCACTCCTCCTTCATTTCCTTGTATTTCCTCACTGTTTGTAATCTCATGCACTTCATCTTCTATCTCCTCCAAACCAGTGAATAGATTATGCGTGTGAACTTGATTATTCCTTTTATTCCCCCCTTGTTTTTTGCTCCTCCATTGTGCTGGTTTTGCATATATATCTTCCATGTATTCCTCCCTCTGAACTGGTTGATTTTGTCTCTCTGTAGCGGAACTTGTAGTATTTTGCCAGTCTTGTGCTCCATTTGGTACATTCAGGCTACATTCCTTCTCCACATACCCCACCTTCCCGCATTTCATACATATTAATGGGATGTTTTTATACTGAATTATGTACCTCTTTCCCAAAATTGATACCATTCGAAATAGTGACTTTCCTAACTCAATTTCCACTACAACTCTCGCGTACCTACCCCTCCACTACATAATGGTGTTTTGGTCCACCTTAATCGTCCTTCCAACTGAGTTTTCCACTGCCGTCAAGAATTGCTCATGGTAGAGGTGAAGTGGTAAGTTGGGTATCCTTATCCACACCACCATCATCTCTGGTAAGACTTTATCTGGTGAAAGCCACGGGTTCCACCTTTGTATTGAAAAGTACGATCCAAACAATGGCCACGGTCCTCTGGTAAGTGCCTTCAGATAATCCTCTTCTTTCTGTAGTTGTACTAGATAGTATTTGTTTTCCAGATTGATCAAGTTAAAAACCCCATTGGGCTTCCATAATAGTCTAATCTTGTCTCTCATAGTCAATAAGCCAATTTCTTTTGATAGAAGCTTCATAACCACCGCAAATTCCCAAGGCCTTAAAAGATTATTCAAAGCTTCCTGTCTAATGTCGAAAGATGGTATATTATTCACTACTTCTTTTGAATTGTCTTTCGGTCAAAGATGGATGCATAGATTCTCTCCATAAATGTGGATGCACCCTCCTTCTTCAATTTCCTGGCCCATCAACAAAGACTTTGTAGGAAATCTTTGGTCTTCCGCACTAATCTGCTGCCTCATGTTTGTCCTTGTTCCCCAAACTCCCCAGATCTGGAAAGGTTTCACTAGTATCCTGCAACCGTTCGACCTCCATATCGTTAGGTTCCATTGTTCGACTGCATCATGGAACTCGGTTGGGCTACTAGCTTGAGACTCTGATCCCCATACACAAGGTGTAACCCTGAATCCCCCAATGGAACTGATCTCGATCTTGGTCACCCTGAATCCCCATCATCGGTCGTCGCGTACCCTAATTTCACACAGGCAACACCACTTGCCATCATCGCTTCACCTCTCATACCATCCCTTTCCACCAAGTTCATTAAGACAATCAGTTGTAGAAACTTATACTAGGGTGGTATTTGTAGGAGTCTACCTATTACCTAATGAATTGAGTGTTGTAAGGTTGTATAGAAAACAATCCTTTCCAATTGCCCATATTTTATTTTTCTTATTTATTGGAAAAGGTAGTTTTTCATTGGGTTTATTGTCATCGAGGACCAAGGAATATTTTATTTTGTAGAAAAATGATTAGGAAAGTGGATCCAACTTTTTCACTAAGTATAGAATTCATAGGATGTTACAATACTACCTACCTTATAGAAATTGATCCTTGAAATTTCATATCACTTCCCACCTTAGATTTTTCCATATTTATAGGTTCACAAACTCCTACCACCTTAATGTTATGAAGATCTATAGTCCTATCACTATGAATCCTATGCTACTAGATACCTTGATCAAACCTAAATTGCAACTATTCACTAAACATATTCTTATGATCCTTGATTATACTTCAATTAAAACCTCGTCCATTTCCTCAATTTCTCCTCAAACACTATCAATTTTACTCAAATAATGATCTTTTTCTTGAAATGCATAATACTTCTAAAGTGTGTAGATCCAACATCAAAACCAATCTCCAAAGTGAATATCTAACTTTAGCATGTGTTCAGTATTACATTTAACTAGGTTTGAGTGACCATCTACCTCAGACTCCTTATTTTCAACTCCTTTCTTGTGTCATCTTCTAATATATACCAGATTCATGCACACACATACTCACACACACACACACACACACACACATATATATATATATATATATATGAAGGTAATTGTAGTGAAACAAATCTAGGTTGCATATAAACCCTATACTAATCATATTTTTAAACATAATATTATCTTTTCAGCTAATCTATAACCTAAGGTTATGAGTTGATTAAGTTGATCATCTACGGTTCTTACCAAATGATTATGAAATAACCTATGTTAGGGGAAATTGTAAGACTTGGAATGGTAATCTAAATAGAAACTAAAGCTACATGTCTAAAGTTCTAGTTGATTAACTTTATTGAGAACATAGACTTTTGCATGTTTGTATTTCATAATAATTAAAATAAAAGGAATGCGATAAATAGTGGATATGTCTTGAATCAAGATTGGGCCTTGGAATTCAAACATTTAGGCTTGAACTTGACTGATTTAGATTGAACTTGACCATCTTGGTGGTTAAGTTTAAGATAAGATGTTTGGTTACTATTTTTATATGATTATGATTATGTTCTGAACAACTTTCAAGTGATCTTAATATGATTTGGTAATAATCTCAAACTCAATGACTTGCTTGAACTCGACCATCCTTGTGTCGAGTTAAAGTCAAAGTAATTTAGTGATTTTTGCTAAAGTTTCTAAGTGTCCTTGCTTGGTTTTATATAAAGGACTTTGACTCGACCAATATAATGATCGAGTTCTTGTTTGAGTTAGCTAAGAAGCTAAATAATACTAAAAATGTGAAATTTGGAGTGTAATTTGAAAATCTTACCCAAACTTGACTAAGTTTAGGAATGTATGTGATTGAGTTTGGAAGTCAACTGATTTTTAGGAAATATGCCAAGTAAAACCTAAACTCAACTAGTTTAGCAAGAGCTCAACTGAGTTCAATCTGGAAGTTTCTCTAACCTAGATTTGTCATTTCCTCACTTATTGATCAGTGTTTGGTTTTCATCGGACATTTTCATTGATCTGTGTTAAACTCGACCACTGACATAGCCTGGCTATAAATACAAGGGCAAACACAAGTTTCTCACTTTTAGTTCATTTCCACTGCACGTCTTAACAAACTAAAGCTCTAGAGCGGCGAATAAAGATAGAAGAAGGTGGTCTCTTAGATTCCTTTATCTCCCATGTTTTTCTCAGTCTTGGTGTATGTCGAAATCTAGTAAGCTCTTTCCACGATCTAGGTTTAGCTTGAGGTGTGTATCTGATCGGATTGATAATCTATTTAGAGATGAATGATTATTGGTTCACTTTGTGGTCAACAGAATCAGGGCCTTCGAACGCCCTGGATTTCAGGTAGAAAGATTTAGATATCTTCTCTTCTTATCAACTCTGAGGTTTCTTATGCTAAAAAAATTATTCATTTTCACATATATTCTCCTCTATTCATTTTTGTGTTTGAGAACAAAATGTTGATTTTGTTATCATCTACCTTCCCTCTCTTCTCTATGGCATATTTTTTTGTGAAAATAAGGCTAGTTCATGGGTTAACCTTAATGGACGAAGGTTGACCATAGTTTCAGTATACCTTGGATGTCCCCTTGAAACTTCTTAAAAAGAGGTGAGTAGCGGTAATTTCTTTTCATGCGTTACTTCTCCTCCTTCTTCCTTGTTAATTTGGAAACTATAAGTTGTTTGTACATGTATAAATAAATTGTGAGAAAAGTGCAAAACTAGATATGTCTTGGTTTGTTCTTCCTCATTTGTGGTTAGTTAGAGTGTTGATCTTATGAAAAATAGGTAAGATTTTAGTTCTTGGCAAAAGGTGGATTTGACGACAAAGGTTGTAAGAAGGTGCTTTTTCACATATTTTAGGCAGGAAGTTTTATATCTCTTATCTTCTTCTCAAATCCGAGGCTGAGTATGATCTCATTTGCGCACATCTTCTCTTTTTAGTTCATAATTTTCCAAATACATCTATCTAAACGATTTTGATTCAGTATATATGGTTTAATTTAATTAATTGATCAAAGATCTAACATTCTAAAGACTGATATATACAAGTTACATGTATCGATTGGTACGTGGTTCCCAACTTTATATATATATATATATATATGTGTATGCATATGTATGGGATTAAGAGAGACATTCTCACTCTCTCATGCCCTTGATGGAGGCCGAACGTTCGTGAGGGTGGTAAACTAAGGCGGAAGCTGGGACTCTTACCTGGGTTTCTTTATTAGGAGACACCGTATTTGATCACTTGAAGCACTCCTTATCCGCAAATATATATATATATATATATATATATATATATATATATATATATATATGTCAACGATCCAGTGAGAAATATATATGGTGAGAACATGAGAGACATTTATATAACTCTCCACATAAATCAATTTTTCATAATCCAACCGTACAGATTACAAGTATACCTTAATAACTACATTGATATAAAATTTTATCACCATTCAATTTGTAGATCATTCACGACAACTAAATATTTTTCGACACTCTATATTAAATTTTAGGCTGACCCTTGGATGTAAAAAGTGTATATTGTACATATGGACATGTAAACAATGTCTGATTGTAATGATTTTTTGTGAGAAGGTAAATGAAATGATGTTTTTTCCATTTATACAGTTGGATTTTAAAAACTAGTTACTAATTTGTAGTTATTCAAATGCCTCTCATGCTCTCACCTAGGATGTTTCTCACTAGATGGCTACCATATCTGTACTACTATAAAAAGAGCGAGTTCATGCTGCGCTCTCCTTGATTCTATCTCTTCTCACAATTTTTCTCAACTTATTTTTATATTTGCTCTATTTTGTTTTTTCTCTTTCATGATAAAATCAGTTGCCGCAAACCTCTCAACTTCTCCGTAACATTTCTTCCTTTAAACATGCGTTTCGGAGTCAATAAACAATATGTTTCTAAATTTTCTACAAAACATTTACGAGAATTATAATTATCCTTTTGGAAAATTTTATTTGTTATATATATATATATATATATATATATATATATATATATATATATATATATATATATATATATATACACACATCTATGTGTGTTTGTGTGTGTGTACTGTGTATCTTAGAAGTTTTGATAATTTCGTTAGTGTTTATCTTGTGCTGTGGGTAGCAGATTTGAACCTTGTTGTTGTAGAATGTCAATGAGGTCATCTCGGGTCCCGATCATCAAGATTGCATTTCTATCGGGGGGCATAATTCCTAGGTTGGACGTAGGGCATGTTTGTTTTACTGTATCTACTCGTAATGGATTGTATTATTTAGTCCAGCATTAGGAAATCTAGATTCGGTTTATTGTAATGGGAAAAAAATCAGATAATCTATCATTTTCTGTCAACGATAAAAGCGAGATTGAAGCCTCCAATTCAAAACTGTCGCCGTCATCAGATTGTGCACATCATCAATCTCCGGAGGCATCCGCTTCTGAACTTTTTCGTCGGGCCCCAAACGTAAAAACAGACTGGCATTTCTGGAAAACAGCGTTTTTTTAAAATGGGATCACACGATTGCAGGATTGACCGTAATCCATTACAATCCAATAATGAAAACGTGTCCGTAGTGGACTAATGTAACAACTACTACAGGAGTCGATCTTTCAACAATAAAAGTTGGGCATATATATGGTCAATTTGCCAACGAGAAATAGGAGTTCCCAATTTAAAAGTCATTTAGGATGGAGCGCATAGTGTTCACTTGTAACACGGACCACGGTTGTTGATATATTATTTTGACTGTTAAGTTTCACCTTCCTTACGAAAGGAAGGTCTGCAAAATGTCAATGCAGCAAGTAGTGCAATCTCCGTCACCCTGGGGATGGCGACCGAGGAGTTGCTTCAGTTCGATGTTTGGTTACAGTCGATGTAATTAATTTCGATAATTACATAGTTGCTCAATACATGGTCGTAGGCTTTAATAGGAGGAACTCAAATTTGACCATCATCTACCTTGACTTCGCCCTTAATTTACTGTCCATAATTGGTAAATGTTGCTGACCTCTACCATAAAGACGACTACCTCCGTATCCCCCATTTTTTCCAGTGTCCTTGCTAGCTACGCCGTTGAACCAGTCACTCAACTCGACACCACTCACATTTTCATTTGCCCGCACCTCACTTGACGTTCTTAATTTTGTCGGCTTTCATTTTATTCCACAGATGTTTCCTGTTTGTTTTAGATGGTGGGGGGTTCACATAAATTGAATGGTGATCAGAACAGGGTTGATTTTCTACAAGCTGCTCCTGTGCGGCACAACTAGTTGCTACTAATCCAACGCTCGATGACTCCTAACCACCATGTAAAATCCAACGGTCGACTTCTATTAGTTAGACCAAACAGAAAGATACAGATAAGTTAGTGCGGCATGCAGTACAAGACTAACCGGCAAGTATCTTGACGCCGCCACCAACGATTCGTTAATGTCTTGCTTCCATTTTATATTTTGGAAATGTTGTACATTGTTGACTTCATCTCCTATCTAAATTCTGGTTGATGAAGATGATAACAGTAGATACTAACTAATTGAGTTTGGAACGTTTGACAGGAAGGTCTATTATAGGAGGGGGAAGGGATGCTTTTCATGGGGACGAAAAACAAGATGATTTTAGGTGATTATTGGATATATAAACAAAGATAATTTCGTGCTACTATCGGGATGTTTGTATGTTCAATGTGAATCAACTATTGCGAGACTTAGTTTGACACTCCATGTTTAGTTTCATGACCAATGGTAGAGATCGATTTGATCCTAGAAAAGAACTCAATCGTTTTCACTCTACATCATCACTTTTAGCTATTTCCATAATGACCTTTTTTCACCCATCTCCTGGCCAAGTTGAAAGGTTTATCGCAAGTAGAGTCTCAATCCAACTAAAGATTAAAGCCCATGTCATATTTGGGCTTATGTTTGACCCAAACTTTAATTCACGACTAGGAAAAGATGACCCAATCAGGAAAATTTGGCCGAACTCTTTTTGGCTACATTGGATGTGATTGTGGAGTCAAAATTTTCATGCACACTTTGCAATCCTGACCCTTTTTTACAACTACAATAGGAATCAACTAACTTATTTTTTTGTAACTCTCTAATAAGTACTTGATCAGGGGATGACAAAACCAGCTTTATTTATTACTTGGTTCTTATGCATATGACTCATGCATCTATCTTTGTTTCGACATATCCCTTTGGACTCTTTCAACAATATCTTCAATGACATTTCGATGCCCCATGTTGGCTTTTAAATGATCCACCAAGCATGTTCCATCTTAGCATTAGTCACGAAGACATCATTACCATCTAACATCAAGACAGAAAAAGTGTTGAAATTTGTCATCCCCTAGATGGTCAGTCGGGTTTACTGAGGATAATTCCGTTTGCAAGTTACTTTTGGAGCAATCATATTATCAATAAGAGGAGTACAATGAGTCTACATATACCCTTATATAAAGGTATGGTGTACATGTGGAGCACAAGTATTTTAGACTAGAGTGATTCTAATGGACTTTATGGAGGAGAGGCATGTTAGTCCTAATCAAACAAATAAAATAAAATTACTTATTTCATTAGTACTCCCACTCAAGACATGAGCATCCAGGGCAGCGACTTCATTTGAGTTTATATGAGGTGATGTCCATTCATCATTCCATAGGATGGGCATGCCCAACTCTTGACTGAAGAGGCCTTCAAAAAAATTAGTCAGGATCTTTATTATTGTGTGTTCATTAGTCACTTAGCCCCCATGACTCTCGAGGCTTTGATCAAGATGGATGGTATACCTCATGTATTTCTAGGATGCTAAAAATGTAGTTGAAGGATGGAGGAGGAAGTGATTTGGTGAAGATGTTGGGAGTATGTTCTTTAGTATGTACATACGGCATGATGATCTTCTTAGCACATATCAGATCTCATAGAAAGTGACATTCAACCTCTATGTGTTTGGTGAGATCATCAAGCATAGGGTTGTTTTCTATATCGATTATATCTTGATTATCACATTTAAGGATGGCTGGAGAGGATGTATGAATATCAAATCCATGAAAAATTGATGTCACCCATTGCATCTCACAACAAGAATGTTATATACTTCATTATTGAAATGGGAAACACATGATTACTACTTATTTTTATAGCTAATAGAATGATTTCAATGGATAACACAGTAGCAATGTAAGGATCTCCTAGCATTAACATGCATGGCTCAATCAGCCACAACATATAAGCTCGGGGAAATTTCTGAAGAAGATGGCTTTTTATAAAGAACATCTATCTCATTGCACCTTTCAGATATCATGAAATTCATATGTACTTCTCTCCAGTAACTAATGAGAGGCTTAGACATGTAATGGCTAACCACACCAACTACAAAGGCGACGTCTGGATGGGTAATGGCGAGGATAATCAACTTCCCAACCATTCAGTGATATCGTTCAGGATCATGAATGGCTCCCCCTCAGATGTGACTTGATGTGATAGTCCATTGGAGAAGATACATGTTTGACGTCAATCAATCATGAATCGGTGAGGATATTTAGGACTATCTTCATTGTGAGAGGTGCATGCCAATTTTACAATGTAGAACAATTCCTAGGAAGTATTGAAGTAGTACTAGGTCCTTGTTTGGAACTTTGTAAGATATTCCTTCAATGTTGAAATTCTTGCGGTGCGACTACCAGTTGTGATGATATCATCAATGTAACCATCTAGGATAATTATTCTTGGTGTACTTTTTGGAGAAGAGATGATCACTAGAAATTCTAGAAATCCTAGATATGCAAGGACACCACTTAACTTGTTGAACTATGTATGATAGTAAATCATAATATTGACTTCTTCCTCTAGATGACCGTAGAGGAAGGCATTTTTTATGTCAAAATGCTATGAAGGCTAGTCTTGTTGAGTTGCCTTTTAAGATAAAATGTTGAAATGAGGTGATACAAATTACTGGTGAGAAGGTCTCAAAGAGTCCCTATAAAGAGGCGAGATCACCTCTTTACCAAAATTTAAAGGAAATACAAGCATCCACAATTTTAACAAAATTTAGAGACTTTGAGGATGATTGCATAATATTCCAAGTAAATAAGCATGATTCCAGATACATAATAAAATGTCAATAGCAGCGGAAAGAAAGAAATAATAAGCCTTTGCATGGCTTTATTGTTTATTACAAGAATGATTTCTAAAAGAAAAGATAAGATAAACAAGATCTAGCTATAACAACCTAGCCATCCTTTCCAAAAGCTAAAGATCAACTCTGGAGGGAAACTTCCTTCAAGCTTGTCCTTCACCTTGCACAGCACCGACACCTAGGTGGTTGGGAAGACACCCAACAAGAGGAAAAGAGAGAAAAGTATGTGTTACAAGATTATTCTAAATGTGGCAAGAAAGTTGTAACAAGTAAAATAGGCTTAGAGATTTATTGAAAAGTGAGACATCAAAGAGTATGAGGCTTTTTATAATGAAACTTGCCAATAACAAAATAAATAAGGGTTTTGCATGTAAATTAATATGTCTACCTAACTAAGTAGGGTTGAGGCACCTACCAGACCTCTAACCTTATGTGAGGGGAGAATAAGACATTCCCAGTCACCTATAATTTTAATGGGGAGAATTATAAACATTCCCCTAGGGCGATTATATACATGCCCTCTATGGGTGGTTGTACATAAGCACCACTACTTTACAATTAAATAGAACATTTAATTACATGCTAGAAAGAGTTATGGCAAGATTAATCAAAATATTTATATAACATGGCAGTGGGGTATAAAAACCCATTCAAGATAATACTAGAACTGATTTTGAGGCAATAAACAATTTAGGTTTCAAGAATCAAGAATTAGTTCAGATTAAGCCTCATTAGGGAACATGGGTATTGGTATAAAAATTTTCCCAACTAAAGGGGTAGATGCACATACCTTAGCCTCAGGTGTTCTAGAACCCTCTTTCCAACCCTTCACTCGAAATCAGAACCCAATTTCCCTAATTCATCATTAGATCTATGAATTAGAATTATATACACTCATTAAAGGTGGAAAACCCTAATATTACTAAATTTTTGCACAAACCATCGAATTAGACTCCAAAAACCTCACCATCATCTTAGTTAGGGTTTTCTGATCAAGATAACATATAATATTGTATATTTTAAAGATATGGACTTTTATGGTCAATTTTAGTGATTTTAAGTTGATTAAATAATTCTAAAAAGTACGTTTTTGCAAACATCAAAATCAAAACTCAAAATTATTTTTAATGAATAGATCTCATCTTCCTGATTTCAAAACACTATCTATTTTTTATTTTTGACATCGGAAATAATTTATACGATTTTTTCTGTCTCGACCAATCATAACATGCCACGTGGCAAACGCACGCAAAGCCGAGCGATCGGGAGCGAGAGAGAGCGGTGACCCACGTCTCAGGAGCGCTTGCAGTAGGTGAGCGGGTCAGGGTCAAGTGGTCAAAGCAGAAAGAAAAAGGACGAGAACGTCCCTCGCGCGAAAAGCAACCAAAGCAAACGACCAGGGACAAATTGGTAAAACGGCGGGGAGTCATCTTCCTCCCCTCGCCCAAGCGTCACGAGCAGCGAGCAGCTAGCTCGGCTCAATTGGGAAAAACCCCGATACTTGACCAAATCAAATGCTTAGGTACTCAAAAGAAAGGGGAAGGAAAGCTGAAGCTGATGGAACCTCTCGATTGAACGGAGACGAAGCAACGAGGGAAGGAGATGCGCCGCAAGCCAGGGGTCTTTGACGGCTAGCTGGGGGTCAGATCGTCCACGAAATGCCAAATTGAGGGCACGAGTGAGTTGCTAAGGTGATGGCGGTCGTTGGGGTTGTTATATTTATAGACAAGGTACCCTAGGCTAGGGTTTAGGTAGGGGAAAGAAGAGAAGGTCGGTGCCCCTATTGGGCGTTTCTCCAAAACTCGTCAAATCCCAGAGTTTTTGGGATAAACTTGTGCAGAAACACGCAAGGAATCCAACGAAGCAAGTTTGATTAAAATCCGTCGATTAAAACTCTAGATAATTCGATTTGAAAAATCGAGGAAACAAAGGCCTGTTGCCTTTTACGACTAGAGGAAGGAGACGACTGTGAGTCATCCGATCAGTGGACCCAGGTCCACGAAGGACTCTAGGTCGTTCGATCGCGCGGATGAGACAAGGAGTAGATTGCTAATAAAATTCGACCAAAATTCAATTAATTCCTAAATGTTTTTCTCTCTCTTCATTTGGAGGCTCAAACATTGTCTAAAAATTACCAAATTTTATATTCTGACTTAATTTGACGCGTAGAATCCAAATATGGAGTTAGTTTTTGCCTTTTGAGCAAGTTTGATATGTAAAATAATTAAAATGTCATTTTCTCTTTCCTCCTTCAAAAGAGGTGATAACATTATCTAAATTTCACCTATAAGTCTCCCTAAGGGATTGGAACACGATTTTACAATTATCTTTACAAGTTGAGATCATTTATTTATTTATTAAATAAATAGAAGATTCTACACACTTTCACTCTCCTATTTTATTCATTATTCAAACACTATCCAAATTAGTTGCAAATTTGCCCAGAGGCTTATTTTTATGTTTAGAATACGAATTTGGAGTTATTTTTCTAGTTTGAGAACATTAAGTATTTTATTTCACTTTATTGGCATATTTCCTATTTTCTTTTGATAATGCCATTAATATTTATGTTCCACTTTAAATGATACTTGGCCCTTAAGTTACTTTTTGATCAAGGAAATGAATTTGAGTGTCAAATTATCATGAGGGGTTTCCAATTATAATTTTGGTGTAATATCTTTCTCATTATCCTCTTCTATCCATTAATTCCTATATTACCTTTAATTAGTGCATTTATCTTCTTCCTTATATAAAATTCTGATTTTCTCTTATTCTTGGAAGTGCTAGAAAGTTCTAGGACGAAATATTTTATTCTTTTTATTGCTTAGTGTACAATTTGCACTTTAGGCCCATTATCTAAAATCTAATTGAGATATTTGTGCATACAACCCTATATTAAGAATATATGGGAAACATTTATCCAATAACCATCATAATTCTACTAAATCAAGTCCAAAGACATATGGAACGAAAATGAAGGACAAAACTTATAGAAAAGAGTACAAAGAGGTACATAGAGGATTTCAGTATGTTACAGTCCCCACCATATGTCTGGGTGAAGCCTTCGGTACATAAATGGGTATTGAGATGTTTAATGGATATGCTAGAACAAAATTAGATAGAGAAGATCCATAAAACCAACAATGTTCTCGTCTAGAGGTGGCTAGACAAGATCCCAGGTTTCATTCTCATGAAAAACTACCACTTCATCAAGCATTATAGCTTCCCAACTAGGGTGTTGAAGGGACTCATGGTATGTTTTCACAATTTTGGTGGAGTCTAAGTGTTGGGTTTAGCATTGTGAAAATGTTTAAAATACACCATGTACAAGAAATAGGATGAGGAAGAGTGAAAGAACATAGACCTTTCTGGATCACCAAAGGGTGTGTTGAACAATAAGAGTTGTTCTTCCTTAGAGTGTGTGGCTATGGTGACTGCCTATGGCTTAGCTGACACCATCCTATGGGTGGCGGCCAGGTACGACTGGTGGAGCTAATGCCAACGGGTGACAAGAGGGTGTGGTGCTAGCAGACAACGAGGAGTAGATAGGGAGGGAAGGTGGTGTCATACTTTGAGCTCTCACGATGTTGATGAATTTATTTCCTTCCTTGATGGTTGTGTCCTTCAGGCCATCTTGATATTAATGACCTCATGGGTATAGTTCCTTCCTTGGTGGCTTCTCTCTAAATCCTCAGGGTTTAGGATTGCTTTGATACAATGTGGGTAACTTGAGGAGAAATCATATTACCAATAAAAAGATTACAATGAGTCTATATATAAGCTTGAATCAATGTATGTTATACATGTAGAACATAATATCATAGATTCAATTTACACCATTGGGCTTTAAGGAGGACATGCCCATTACTCCTAATTAAACAAATAAAATAGAATTAATGGTTACACTAACACCATTTATGTGACACCCTTCATCACACTAAATGAGATTACTCAAATCAAAATGCAGAATTAACACTAATCCACAAATCAAGGTAAATTTGAACCGATTGTAGTTTAATATCTCAAGAAAAAGTATTTACAAAACCAACCTCGACTCAGGATATCTCTGATTCATATATATGCCAAAGGACATTACATATTATGTTTAAAGGCTATCAAGCCATTATTGTACAACACTTATAAACTGTCTACACATATATGCCATTTATAAACACACATGGCATAAAGTCAAAATCTATGTGTCAATATACAAAATAAAAAATCTCCCCAAAAACCTGAGAGTACAAGGACAACACATAGGATGTCTACTACAAAGCTCTAGCAGCGTTTCCAACCTCTAGGAAATATTACTCCTCTTACTGCTCAACACTAGTATCATGACCTCTACCTCCTCATCCATGACCACCTAAAGAGTTGTGGAACCAAAGGGGTGAGATCACATCTCAGTGGGAGATATAACTCTCCACCAACATCTACTATAAGCAGAATAGTTACGTAAGGAAGTAAATACTGGTCAAGCAGTTCAAGCACTTGTAATTGAATAATAGAACATCATATGCTTTTAGAAGGAATATGAAGAACATGTATGACTATTGTAAACTAAACAGTACAAGAAATAAGGTATGGGGTCATCCAATTTGATTCATTTTTTACCCTAAGAAGATGTATTACACGACTGTATTAGCACTTTTATTATTATTGCCCTAAGTATTTGAGGCATACTGATCAATTATAACTTGATTGAGTAACAAGTCATTTACTCAGTAAGGAATATTAAGAACATGTATATTACTGGTCCAATTAGGACTAAAAAAATAATGCATCATCAATCATTATTTCTCGTAGTTTAACCTAAGCAATTATGCTACTTATGCCCTGAGGAGATGAGGTATAACGCTCATACTCCAACCGACCATTACAAAATTGCAATCGGTACCATACATAGGTCATCAGAAGAGCCGGATTTCTATGACCTCATCTTCCTCAGTCAGTGTGAGGATTATCATGCAGGACATCTTGTGTCTCTACCATAATAGCTATCCAGAGTATTCTGGCACTTCACTATTAGAGTTACAGTGACATGTTGTACTCTCTTCGCAATCGAGGAATTTCTTGTTTATCTCACATCGATTCGGCATTAACAACATCATCAGGAGATTAGTGATACATCATCCTGACATATACATATAATGAAGGATTGAGAGATTTGATGTTTATCTCACATCAATTCCTCCATTAGGACGTAAGGATATTCACATCTATAACCCCCACATACTCAAAAGTATGCTCTCCAGGAGTTCCCTTAGGAAAACCTATTTCACCATCATCTAGCTTCTGACGATGATGGATCTATGGTCAGGGCTCTACATGATATCATTATACTTGATTATTTAAGTACATTATAGCATTCTTTTAGCATCAAGCATGTTTTCAAGCATAAATTACCAAAACAATTGCTGTAAAGAAAGAGTACTATTTGTATCAAGTTCAATTCACCTCTTGTTAACATTGGGATCTCAATCCCTAACCATCTCATCATTGTAATTTAGGAATATGGGTATTCAAACCCTTAAATCATTAAAACACTTGTTACCAAGTATCATACTGCCATCATGTCATTTGACAGTATAAACAAGATTATAACAATGTTGATATTTCATATGGCTCATATAGCCTATCAATCTCTTATGTTACCTCTTCACTAGGCAACATAACATATCATTGCTTACAAACTTTTTAAGTACTTTTGATAAGCAAAGCTTCATAGTTCATACCTGGCTATGTTCAATATTCCATAAGACCTGCATGATTAGTACATATGAATGCAAACACATCTATTTTAGATCAACATAATGCAAAAAATTAATAACATCACTATTTAAGGGTTGCACCACTATGCCCTTGCCAGGGTTAGGGTTTCCCTTTTTAATTCAATTAGGGTTAATGACTTATCATTGCATTACCTAGCCATAGAACTTCATGTTATACAGCATAACCCAAAATTAGGGTTTACTATTCACAATACATTACATTACCCTAGATTAGGGTTTACTATCCACATTGCATCACATTACCCTAGATTAGGGTTTACTAATCACATTGCATCACATTACCCTAGATTAGGGTTTACTAATCACATTGCATCACATACCCTAGATTAGGGTTTACTATTCACATTATGAATTATGATCATACCTTCATCATATATTAGGGATATTTCCATTACTACCCTCAAATTAGGGTTAGAATTCATTAACCATCGTAATTAGGGTTTCATGATCTCACTAACATGGATCATACCCTAAATAGGCATTCCTTCATATTGAGAGTCCATTACTTGATTACATAAGAAATCCTTTCTCTCTCATCCCTTATATGAGTTGATGCTTTCATCACCCTTGATTAGGATAAGTCAACTCAACATTGAGATCATGGCTATGTCATTACTATTGTGATCATTAAAGCTCACTCATTCAAAGATTACTAATCACTCTATCCCATCAAGGATACCTTTATTATAATCACCATTGATTATAACATACACTAATCAACTAATCACTTGGTCCCTTAATCATTTTAGGTATCTTTGAGGTTTAGGTTAATCAATCACTAAACCATCTTGACCACTAAGGCATCAAACGATCTTGACCTTTTTAGACCTCAAACGGTCTTGCACACTAAACCCCCAAACGATCTTGGACAGACCTTGAAACCGTTTGGTGTTGAAGACCGTTGGTCTTGTTGACTTTTGTAACTGTTTGGTAAAGTGCACACTCAAGACCGTTTGCCCAAGATGGGGTGAAGACCGTTTGGTCAAGTTTGACTTGAAACCGCATGGACATAACCGACCTTGAAACTGCATGAGACTAAACGGTTTGGGATCGATTGGTCCCAAACGGTCTTGAGACCGTTTGGTCTCAAACGGTCTTGAGACCGTTTGGACTCAAACGGTCTTGAGACCGTTTGGGTCCAAACGGTCTTGAGACCGTTTGGACCCAAACGGTCTTGAGACTGTTTGGACCCAAACTACCTCAAAACTGCAAGGACCAAAAAGTGTCTCAACCACTTCAATTGAATTAGGGTTTCCAATGTTGAACCCCTCAATCGATCATGCACATGTTAGCCAATCATCAATTGAGTTAATTAGGTCAACTCTCAACTGATTTGACACTCAATTGACCCTGAATTAATCATCAATTAGGCTTGGATCAATTGGATTAGGGTTTGAAATTGATGACCCTTCAACATACTTCAATGTGAGTCTAATTGATTTGAAACCATTGAATCATCATTCAATTTGGTCATCACCTGACCCCAAATGGTCTTGGGATCATTTGGATGACCTCCAAATGGTCTTGAGACCGTTTTCTCAAATCCACACCAAAAAATAACTCGACCACTTAAGGTTTGGCTCATTAGATTGATCACTAGGTCAACAATCGATTACACCTCAACTAATTACCTTTAGATCTTCAACCACTTAACCATAGTCAACCTGAGACCTCCAAACGGTCTTGGGTGACCCCCAAACGGTCTTGGGATCATTTGGATATCCTCAAAACGGTCTTGAGACCGTTTTCCCATTATTTTATCAATAACCAAGTCATTCACTTAGGGTTTGGACCTTAGGTTTGGTCACCAAATTAGCAATCGATTATACATCAACTTGATATCATTGGATCCTCAATTGGTCAACCATGCTTAACCCTAGACCTCCAAACAGTCTTGGGTGATCACCAAACGGTCTTGAGACCGTTTGGGTGATCCCCAAATGGTTTTAAAACCGTTTGGGTCACTCAACCCAAACTTCAATATAATTCAATTATTAAAATCAGCAATTAACCCGATTAGGCTTTTGATGATTGTTGGACCTTCAATTGGTGAACCAATTGGAATTAATTGATGATTTTTGGTAGGTAATTAGTCTACATTATTATCAACAGTCCTCCAAATGGTCAACACCTGGTCAACGCCTCCAAACGGTCTTTGACTGTTTGCTTCTATGCGGTCTAGTGAAACCGTTTACATTCAAACGATTTGAAACCGTTTGCTCCCAAACGGTTTGGGAAACCATTTGATCAAGGTTGGGAGACCATTTGCTAAAGTAATTTTTTTTTGGATAAACATAAAGATTAATGTCATCATCTTCTACCTCTTTTCAACCAAGAACAGGGGTTGTTCTTCAAGGAAATGATAGCAAGAACACACAAAGGTATCTAAAGAAGAAGTATAAGCAACGATTTTTGGAAAGAAGGATGCATTAACAAAGCTTAAGGGTTAGAGTTATAAAACCCACCTCTAGGACTGTTCCAGAGCTCCAAGCTCTGTAGCTTTAATGGTGGATAAAGTTCCAGCAGTTGTTCAAGGTCCATTCTTCAAGTTTTGGATGGAGAAGATGGCTAGAAAAGAAAATCGTGTGAACAAAACCATGAATCCAACCTTATTGTAGGGTTTTCCCCAAGGAATCCGAGGTAGGGGATGACCAAGACTCACCTACAGGTTGATCGTCCTCCCTCTACTCCAGAGCTCTTCCTTGGTCGGTCTAAGCAAAGTGATGAGAAGAGGAACTAAGGAAACGGTTGTTATGTGTTTTTGGGTAGGATATACATAATAGATTTGTATATGAGCTTTTTAGGGAAAAAGGAAAAAGAGGATTATTTCCTTTTATCTCTCAAACATATCCACCAAGGCTTGCTCCATCCTTGGCCATGTTTCCATCTTAAAATCTCATGCAAAACTCCTCCTTTATCCAAGGTTTAAAGGAAAAGAACTAATCACCTTTTAAGAGAGGTATATTAATATCCACCCTTATTGGATATTGCTTAATATATTATTAGTGTGAGTAGTTTCCACTCCTACCATGATCTTTCAAATGAGGTGCCCCTCTCATTTTATTTACTCTACTTGATGCCAAGAAACATAAGAGATCCTCTAGAGGGTATATTTTATATGTTGGACCCTAGGTTTTGGGTAAATTGCACTTGACACCAAAACTAGGTTTTAAGGCACAAGGATTGCTCTACAAGCTATATCTTGGTGTTCAAGCTTGTGGAATCCATATCACCACATCATATTCATTCTTATGATGTCTCAACATCTGAGGAACATCTTATCATGTGAAATTTGCAAGTTAACCCCTCTGCTTAGGTAATTTGCACTTTAGTCCATTATTAACAAAACAATGTTTCAACATGATTCAAAAAGGACTGAAATAGAAATATAAGTTCCTCAAACGCCTTAATTACATTTCAAAGGATAAACACAAGCATCTAATCACTTAATTAAGAAAAATACCTAGGGTTAGTACATAACCCAGGTCAGGGATGTTACAACATGATTAGGGTTTCACTTGATTAGACATTCCAATTGAGTATCTTTTAATGCATTAATCAAGTTACAATTTATAAACCCTAAACATTTTCTACAAAATTAAGGTAATATACAACTTCAGAAGATATAAAATGTATAAGGTGAGAACTTGTCTTTTCATCTCAAGATACTTGTATCATAACCATCACAAGGTCATCAATGTCACATCACTATGGGTTATCAACCCCTCAATTCTATCTCTAAAGGATTTCACCTCTTAAATTGTACTCAAAGCACTAAAAATTCACTAGGTTCACATCACATGAAACATGTGCAATCAAAATCATAAGATATCTCAACAATTGATGTGTGCTTATAATCACCACTATGTATTGTACAAGGTTCACCATAGCATTCTCATAGATATGCATATTCATCTCACCTGTAAAGTTAGGGATACATAAACAAGTGAGAGAAAACTCTATTATAGAACAAGAATCTTCAAGTAAAACAATCAAATACATTACATGAACAAATGGATTAGGGTTAGGGTTTCAATTGCATTCGATTAGGGTTTCATAACACCACTCAACATCTAAACCCTAATGCCACCACTTCCCATTTTGTTGGAGAGTTTGATCCAGGCACTATGGTTAATGATCAAACATTCATGTCACATCATCTCATGTAGATCATTACACAATGTATTGATCATCTATACATGTATGAATATGTGTGTATCGACCCATCACCATAAAGTGTAGCGACCTAGACACACACCATGTATCACGACCGCAACACTTGGTGTTTTGACCCTAGATCATGATGATGTACGTATCGACCTCCACCATTCTAGGTGTATTAACCTCATGCGACATGAGTTTCTAGACCTCCAACCAAAGTATTTTGACCTCCACACTTCAAGGTGGTTCAACCTTAACCATTCATGGTTTCAACCCTAATATAACTAGTGTAAAGTCCCAAGATTTCAGGCCTCAGCTAGAATGATCTTAAAATGAATGATTGGACTACCCATATCACCAAGGTGCGCCTCCTTTTCTAGGAGCCCATCACTAAAGAACTCCATATTTAAGTGTTCTCAGCTTGGAGTAGTACTAGAATGGGTGACCAGTCAAGAAGTTGACCTCGGCTTGCACGTGAGTGAGGACAAAGTACACAGTTAAGGCTAGTGATGGTCTGTGGGGCCAGTCGTCATTCTTGAAACTTTGCTAGAGCCTTGGAAAGTGGGTCTGGGTGTTACAAATGGTATCAGAGCCAATTTTCCTCCAGTAGGTGGGGCCTACATGGGCATGTGGCATGCCAGTCTTAAGTCGTGCGGTCCAGGAAAGTGGGAAAGGTATATTCGTTGAGACAAGATGGAGTTGCTCTTACGCTGGTAGTCGTGGATGGGAGCTAGGTGTCCATGGGTCATTCTGGGTCTGCACTGAAATGGGGAGAGATTATGAGGCCATATAGTTGAGCGTGGATGACAACATCAAGAATCAAAGTGGGGAAGTTTGTAACATCCCAAGATTTGAGGCCTCAGATAGAATGATCTTAAAAGGAATGATGGGACTACCCATATCACCAAGATGTACATCCTTTCTAGGGAGCTCATCACTAAAGAACTCCATAGTTAAGCGTGCTCATCTTGGAGTAGTACTAGGATGGATGACCAGTTGGGAAGTTGACCCCAGCTTGCACGTGAGTTAGGACAAAGTGTGCAATTAAGGCTAGTGGTGGTCTGCAGGGCCAGTCATCATTTCTGAAACTCTACTAGAGCCTTGGGCAGTGGGCCTGGGTGTTACAACTAGTGTTTCGACCTCAACCACATGGGGTGCATCGATTGTAACACTCTATATGGTCTTAAATACTATATCACCAGTGTTTCAACCCTAAACATAAAGGTATTGGACATAATAAGGTTCATATGGTTGCTACCTTCCAAAACCCTAAGTGTTTCGACCCCTAAACAAGTGCATGGTCAAAACCACACATCAATACAAGTGTTATGACCAACAAAAAGGCTAGCTTGCTATCAGGGAATACTAACCATCAACCCAAGAAGAAAAACCATACACAAGGGTGTTCTTCAAGCCCTAGAACAAGATGATCTTAAGCATCATTATAAGAATGTAGAAAATAGGTTTCTCACTCATACAACCATCATTAAGACCATCCTTTATATTAAATGAATGCATCATAAATAGAACACAATAGTTCTAAAAACAAATAACATGAGTTCATCACTCCTTCTTCCAAAATCGCAAATCGAGTACAAATATTTTAGGGTTTACAAGAAGTATACAATATCTTTGGGATACAATATAGCCCAAACATAACTATCATCACTTTCCTCACTAAAAGAATAGATTTTAAAGATCTAAAATAGAAATATATGAACATCATGTATTCAGGTTTAGGTTGCACATAATAGAGGAAGGAGTTATATAACCCGCCTATAATAGATGATCCAAGCCTCCTTGATCTTAAGCTTCAAAGAAGAAAAGAAAGCCCCAACTAGATCCAAGCCTTTGACCACTGGATCTCCTTCAAAAAGAGAGGAAAGAAAACGAAAATAAAACCCAAACCCTAACTTTGTACCAAGATAGGAGATGAAGAAACCCTAGGTTAAAGCATGATTTCGACCCAAGATAAGAGGAAATCTACAAGAGAAATCACCATGGACCATCTACAGCCGTCATGGTTGAGTTGAAGGAAGAAGAAGATGAAGAATAAAGGGGAAACTAGATCCAAGGCTTGAATCATTTACTAAGATAAGAGATTCTCCTAAAAACCACCACCAAGAAGATGATCTAGCACCAAATCCACCACATGCAAGATGGATCAGCCACCTCAACTTCAAGATCTTCTCCTTCTTGCTACTGAAGCTCCAAGGTCGGTTCACATTCAAGGGAAAAACTTCAAGATCTTCACCTTCAATATCATGGTCTTATCCTCTCCCACATGGAAAATTACAAAAATCTAATATTTATCTAGAAAGTGTAGAGAACTTCATGGCTGCTACCATCTCATCTTGGTCATGAGACTTCATCCATTCTTAGTTTCAACCCAAAACCCTAATCCATCATGTAAGCCCATATGCATGAGTGATACGCTGAAGGAGAAGAGGTGTTTCGACCTCTAGGTTGTCTAGGCTGAAACCACATGACCTTAGATCATGTGTTACAGTCTCTACCTTCACCCAAGAGTGTGGTAGTGGTCACAACACCCAAACCTTTGTTTGTCACCTCTTCCATGTAGAAAACCCTAGAAACCCTAGAACATTATGATGTGTTCCATCACCAATAATCAATCAAACAAGGTGACCCATGTCACCATATTCTCTTTCATGGTGCCAAAGTACAAGGATCACACTTTACATGTGACATTTTGCATGTTAACCCTCATTATGGGTAAATTGCAAACTAGTTCAAAACAAGTACTTATATAGTAAAGGTGGTTCAAACCTCAATCAAATTGAACCACATTGAAACCAAAGACCCGTCACATGATATGAAGGAACTTCAAAAAATTAATTTAAAGTTTAAGAATCTCATTATGCCAAGAAAACATATTTAAGCACAAATCTAATTCAGGGATCTTACATCTATAAACCTCTAACAATTACTTCACCCTTGAAATCCTATGCAAAAATATACGGATACTTCTTTTACATCTCTTCCTCAAGCTCCCACGTGGCTTCTTCCATGCCACAATGATGCCACAAAACTTTTACTAGCACAATGTCCTTTTTCAATTTTTGGATCCTTCTATCTAGGATCAAAATAGGACCTTCCACATAAGAGATGTCATTTTCTATCTCCACCTTAACTGGATGAAGAGTCAACTCGCTATTAGGGTGACACTTCCTCAACATAGAGATACAAAACACTGTATGTAACTTATATAACTCAGGTGGTAGCTCTAACTTATAAGCCACCTTCCCAATGCGTGCAACCACAGGATAAGGTCTCATATATCTGGGAGCCAACTCACCCTTTTTCCCAAACTATAGAACACCCTTTCATGGAGAGACTTTGAGGTACACCATGTCTCCTATCTGGAATTATAAAGGTCTACAGAGATAAACAACATAAGACTTATCTCTATCCTAAGATGCCTTCAGTTGTTGTTGAATGACTTTGATCTTTTATATTGTCTACTACACTAGCTCAAGACATAAAAGATAATTTTCTCCTATCTCATGCCAACACAAAGGAGATCTACAATGTCTCCCATATAATGCTTCATACGGTGCCATGTGAATGCTCCTCTGATAACTATTATTATAGGCAAACTCTATTCGGATAAGGTGTATATCCTAATTGCCCAAAAACTATAACACATAAGCTCTTAGTATATCCTCCAAGGTCTGTATCATCCTCTCAAACTATCCATCTATCTGTGGATGAAACGCAGTGCTAAACCTCAGTTGCATACCCATTGATGCATGTAGATGTTCCCAAAAGTGACTTGTGAACTGTGGGCCTCTATTTGACACTATCGTATCTGGGGTCCCATGTAGATGTACTATCTCATCTACATATGCATGAGTAAGCTTTTCAGCTGTATATGTTGTCTTTACTGGAAGAAAGTGTGTTGACCTAGTCAACATGTCCACTATTACCCAAATGGAATCATGACCTTTGGTTGTCCTTGGAAATCCAACCATAAAGTCCATTATGATATGATCCCATTTCCACTGTGGTATAGGCATTGGTTGCAAACTCCTTGTATGCTTTTGATGTTCTTCTTTAACCTATAGACACACTACACACTTAGCCACAAACTCATATACTTCACACTTTAATCCTGGCCACCAATACAGATATTTCAGATTATGATACATTTTGTCACTACCTGGATGCATAGCATACATAGAAGCCTGAGCTTCTTCTAGAACTAGAGTCCTCAAGTTATCTACATCTAGCACAACTACCCTGCCATGACAAGACACTGTCCCATCCTCAGATTCATGGAACCCATCATGCTTCTAACTACCCAACTCTACCCTTATCTATTGTATTGTAGTATCATTGTGTTGTTCTTCTTATATCTGTTGAATCAACATTAGTTTTACTTGTAACTGTGCCAACAAACCTACTAACAAGGATACCTCTAACTATACATTCATCTGTCGAAGAGAGACCAACATATCTCTCTTATGGCACACCAAAGAATTCAATTGTTCTTTCTTAGAAGATGATGACGAGGAAGATTTCATGCCTTAGGCATCTTCCACTTCATTTGCCTTTCTTGGATGATAATCTATAGTACAATCATAGTCCTTTATCAACTCCATCTAGCGTTGTTGTCGCATGTTCATCTCCTATTTTGAAAATATGTATTGTAGGTCTTGTGGTCGGTGAAGATTTGACACTTCTCGCCAAACAAGTAGTATCTCCATATCTTCAAGGCATGGACCACTGTGGCTAACTCCAAATCATGTGTCAAATAATTCTCATCGTGTTTCTTAAGTTGTCACGAAGAAAAATAATCACGTTCTTATCCTGCATCATCACACAACCTAGACCATTCTTGGAATCATCATAGAAAACTATATAACTTTTTCCTTGCCCTGGAAGCACTAACACTGGTGCACTGGTCATCTTGTCCTTCAGAAGTTGAAAGGAACATTGACATCTTTCATCTCAAACAAATGGAACATCCTTCCTTGTTAACTTTGTTAGGGTAATGCCACCACAATGAAGTTCTTAATGAACCTTCTATAATATCCTGCTAAACCTAGAAAGCTACAAACCTCCATAGGTATCTTTGGATGATCCCATTCCACCACTACTTCTACCTTCTTTGGGTATGCACATACTCCCTTGGAAGATATTACATGTCCTAAAAAGGTCACTTCCTTTAAATAAGACTCGCAATTACTAAAATTGGCATATAACTGGTGTTGCCTCAGTAATTACAAAGCCTAACATAGGTGTCACTCATGTTGCTGACCATCTCTAGAGTAGATCAGGATGTCATCTATAAACACAACTACAAACTGGTCTAGATGTGGTCTTAATACTCTGTTCATCAAATCCATAAATGATGTTGGTGCATTGGTTAGCCCAAATGGTATAACCATGAACTCATAATGATCATACCTTGTCATAAAGGATGACTTAGGTATGTCATCTGTCTTAATTTGCAACTGATTATATCCCAACCTAAAATCTATTTTAGAGAAAACTATAGCACCCCATAACTGATCAAATAAGTCATCTATATTCAGCAATGGATACTTATTTTTAATCATCACCTTATTCAATTGTCGGTAGTCTATACACAACCTCATTGATCCATCCTTCTTCTTAACAAACAGAACGGGAGAACCCCAAGGTGATGTGCTCAACCTAATGAAACCTTTCTCAAGTAATTCCTACAACTGCTTTTTCAGTTCATGTATCTCTGCTAGTGCCATCCTAAATGGTGTGTGTACTATAGATTGAGTACTTAGAACAAGATTGATTTCAAAATCCATCTCTCTAGGAAGAGGTACACCTAGAAACTCATCAGGAAACACTTCCTCAAATTTCTGCACAACTGGCACTTCTTGAATATAAGGACCCTCTGCCTTTGTATCCACCACATGTGCCCAGAATGCATTACAACCTTGTCTCATCCACTTTTCTACTATCATAGCTAAAACTAGACATGTCGAAAGGATCTTCCTATCACCCTGGAAAACCCATGAAACATCACCATCAATAAAGGTCTCCATCTTAGCACTATAGTCCAAGATCACTCGATACTTTTCCAATGTATCCATCCCAAGAATCACATCAAAAACATGCATGTCAAGTGGTAAGAGATCCACTTGAATGCTACGTCCTGAGAAAGAAAGAACACATGATGGGCATACTTCCTGCAACTCAGAAGAACCAACTAGAGGGGTTTCAAGGTGAAGGCTATCACGTCTAAGATTAACAGGTAAGAAATAATTAACTATGACTTCTCTAGTGATGAAAGAATGTGTTGCACTCAGGTCACTTAAAATAGATATAAAACACGAGGAAGACATATCAGAATGACATAATTCCATCTGACCTATTACAACCCTCGGGTTGACGATTTCCTCCAGTTGACTCATAGCATAGAATGGAGCCATCATGTGTTGTCACCCTCTCCCCCTAGAAGCATGTCATGATGAGCCTACTTGTGACGCATGTCCACATCCTCTACCTCTACCACTATACTGTTGTCACTGTTGTGACCATTGCTGACTATGTCTAGACCGCTGAGTCACCTCTTCATCTTTCATAGGACATAACAACCCAGTATGCCCCATGTGTCTACATTTACAACAAGTCTTACTCTCGTACCACGACCTAGACGACCCTGTCACAGACACTGACGTTGAACTACAAGCTCCTACAGGCAGAAAACTATGACCCCTACCTCTACTTTGTGTCCATTGGCACTATGTCACTGACCTTTATTGAGACTATGGTGCTAAAGTACCTAGGCTTTTTGAAGTCTCCAGAGGATTGTTCTTGGTATTGTGCATGCCTCTTCTTGAACTTTGCCTCACATTTCTCTATCACGGACCTCTCCACTCTTCTAAATGACTCCAAAAAAGTGGCAAACCTCTCTCTATTCTCTAAGGATGATACTAGAGTGGTCAACTCAGAACTCAGATCCTTCTCAAAGTGTCTAAACCTCTCCTTGTCTGATGCAGCCATATGTGGACAGAACCATAGAAGCTCTGTGAACTTAGCTTCGTAGACACTGACTGATATATATCCATGTTGGATGTTCTCAAACTATATAATCTTTTCATCTAAGTAAGTCTTAGGAAAGTACCGAGTTTCAAACTCCCATCTGAATTCTTAACTCCCAGCCTCTTTTTCCTCATCAATGGCCCACGAGTGGCCAACACTCCCTTTCAACAAATATACTACATGCTTCACCTTGTCCTCTTTGGGGATGTTGAGGAACTTAAAGGCCTTTTTGAGATTAGTCATCCATATATCTGCATCAGTTGGATCATAGGTATCTACATATTCCAACACTCATACACGTCAGATTCTCTCAAAAATCTTTCCAGGCCCATGAGTTTCTACATAGGGAATCGTTCATCATTCCCTAGGTTGAACTGCAGACATCCTATCAATCATATTGTCAGAAACTGTTACACTGAATGAGATTACTCAAAACACAAAACACAATTACTCATTAATTAAACACAAATGCATAAAATAGGGAAAATTAAAACCGATTTCAACATTTCCTAATTTCTCACAAACATTTACATAAAAGCCTTTCAACTTGTTGTATTTATAGTATACCAAGAATCTCTTATAATTATTCCATGGCCTCATCCACCACATATACATATTACACGAGAAACATTTCCACATTTATCACGTGAACAAACATATAACATGCTACCAAAAACCTAATTTGATTGAAACACCTATTACAAACTTTTCACCCAGACTTGATAGTACAGGGATGACTCTAGGACATACTAGACAACTAATCAACCATCACTAGGGTTCATCATCTCAGTTTTCCTTGTTTCCATGGATCTACTGTTGTTGTTGTTGATCACCTTAAAAATGTGGTGACCCAGGAGGTGAGACCCAGTCCCAGTGAGAGATATAACTCTCTCCAATAGATATTGATTACATTAGCTTAAACAATAATTAATTGAGCAATTAAAGTATTTAATAATCTATTGAGAAGATTGAACAGTTCAAGTATGCTATACATATTAAGCAAATAAGCTAGCAATAAGTATTAATATCAATGTATATATAGGTAACAAAGAAGTTCATTTCTTTCTATCACATATCTACTCAAGTATCATAAGATTGCATCTATAAATAATTGTTCTCATTGATATGACTATCAACATATGCCTTACTAACAATACAAGCAATCTAGTAGCATAAGCATCTCTGACATCATGAATATGTCTAGTAGCATAACGTAGCTATCAATATTGGCATGTCTAATAAAGTGAACAAGTCTACATCATAAGTAGAGTTAACATCACAACACAACTAACTGCATACGCATGATTAGCAGTTTAAGCATTTCTGATTACATAGGTATGGCTAGCAGTATTAAAGATAGCTAGCAGCATAATCTTAACTATCAATGTCAGAATATCTGACAATAGCAACATGTTTAGAACATGATTATGTCTACAACATAAGCATATTTATCAAATCTTATTTCACTATACATATTTTTATGTAAGGAAAACAAACAAGGGTTATCATCCAATGTGAGGCATTGTGTATAACCCTAAGTATATATGCTACATGGTGGTATTACATCTTTTATTATGCCCAGAGGGAATTTAAATTTTACAATCCAATGTCCAACCAACCCCTATGAAGGGCTATTGAATTTTGTACAAGATCTAGGAGTGCCAATATCCTAAATCTCACCCCCTCAGTCAATACGAGTAAAAAGGTAGTGACATATCAGTTAATGGTACCACTACAACGACATATAGTCAAGCTGCTAAAAACTAGTTCTCCCTTGGTATAGGTCATAGAAGTAGAGAACAGGCTCACGCATGTCCGTTCTATAAGAGGCTCCTGTAGTTATATTGTTTCCTTTCACATTTCACAATATCTGAGGCATGACCACAGTCATCCTCCATAACCTGCAATTTTGGATGATAAGGATATATGCTCAACTTTCCACCCCCGCATACTCAACAGTATGCACTCCGAGTTTTCCTTAGGAATACTCATTTCACCGTCCAACAAGTTCTGACACTTAATATGGTTCTATGGCACAAGGCACTAAATGATTATAGTTTCCCTTGATTAGTTATCTTCAATTGGGTGAATTAAGGCTGCATCAAGCAAGTGGACATACAAACCCCAATTAATATCTAGCAAACATTGCTATATAACAACTTCAGAAGATATAAAACATATGAGACATAATTTCTCATCTCAACATCACATGGAAGTATTCACCTACCAATCAAGAGATTATACCTATCATCAAATCATCATCACATTATACTATTGTCTTGCAATTCATTAGACTATACATGTTATCATACTATCACAACATATAAATCCTTAGCACAATATCACAGGGTATCAACCCTTGTCAACATAAGAGGATTACACCTCATTTAGAGCTCAACCATTCCCAAAGGTCATTATGACCATCATATCATTTCCTGCAAGTTCATCATTATCTTTCTATGCCTTATAACAAGGTTCAACAAACATCACCACACATGTGATACACAGGCTCAACATAATTTGCATTAAATAGCTGAAAGATGTTCACATGATAACATTGAAGGATTACCGTAGAAATTAAGAGCATTCCTTGATTATAATAACATATAAGGAAACTATATAATTGGCCATCATTATACATATAGTATACAATTTTAGCATAAGAAAGCATAGATCATGAAACTATGATGACCACCAATTAAACACATTAGAGTTTCAATCAACCATTAGGAAGGATATTCCTTCATTATATTAATCATTCCAAAAAGGATAACATGATTAACCACCATTCTATTCTTACATTTGGGTGAGGTTTAGCAAGGTAGGTTACATTAAAGTTATAGTTCAACATTCATTCACAAACCTTAACCCATAACATCCCCATATAATCTTGGATGCATAAAGGCACATCATCATCATCACATTCCATACCATTCTCAAGTATGGATCCACACATAACTCAAGGTGTAACCATTAGGTTATAGTATACTAGAACTACACTACAATAAGAGGGACTCCATTTTTCTATTATTCCACTAAGGAAGGTTGATCATAGTTAATCACCATCACCTAAGTTCATTATAATTAAGTGTAACAAGATATATCACATTAGGGTTACATATCAACACAATATGGTTATTATACATTCTATTTATATGAGTGCAAAGGTAAGAATACCTTGTTAAAGGCAACCCTCCATTGGTTCCATCATCATTCAACCCATATCACGATACCACAACACCATCTAGAACCATTGGGTGCAGAAAAGGTAAGATCGTTGGTTATTTACATAAGTAAATACCTCGTATAAGCCACCTATGAAGCCATTGAGTTGTGACCTATAAAGAGTCACCATTGAACCCTAAACATTCCTTATTTAGTAACATAAAGGGGGAACCATAGGTTGTGGGATTAAAACCCATCATCAGTTGTATATTTTAGGCAAGTCATCATGTCAACAATCAAGCTCCTTAAATTGATCACATGAGGGAAACCATCAAATTCAGATTATTAGAAATCATATGTAATACTATAGGTTTCAATCAAAACCATTGGATGTTAAAGAATCCAATTTCAACCATTGGATCAAGTCTATTATTCAAAACTATTATATGAAGAAGTGTTAGATCTTAACCATTAGATCAAGTTCATATTTCAAAACCATCCATTGGAGTATGTCTAACTATTAGATCAATTGAACCAAAAAACCATTGGTTTATGGCTTAGTTGAAGCTACATTTAAATCCTTGACTCACCATTAGTTTTGGTGACCTGATCTACCATTGGTTGTGACATCTTAAGTCACCATCGGTTGATAGGATCAACACTATATTCATTTAACACCATCTGATATTAAGCTAATGTCATCGTTGATTGATAGCATCATTAGAGAATCAAACCATTCCTCATTGAGATTCCAAGAGAGCCTAAAACTGACCTAAGATGTTACTATCAGTTCACACCATCGTTCATCACCCTTGTTCACCACCATCAGTTGTCATGAAGACCACACCATCACGTCATGTGTTTAGAGAAGAAAACAATCGAGAAACCCTAATATGGACCATCGGTTGATAGGTGCTTAGCACCATAGGTGGTGATACAAACCTGAACTAAGTCATTTCCTTCCTTAGTAAAAATTTGCACATGATTATAGGTTCATCTAGAACTAGAAACAAAATAGGATCACCATAAAAATCAAAATCTCAAACAAGCTTAGCTTCTTGATGCTTAAATCACCATTTTCAAGCAAGAACATGAGCTAACAAGCTTATAGTAAACAATATAATCAAAGAGGGTTAATAAAATCACATCTACTAAGAAAAATAGACTTCTAGAAGTAAGAAACTTGAGAAAAGAAGGCAAGAAGACCCAGGTTTCAGATCTAAACTCGGCCAACTAGGCACTTTTCTCCACAAAGAAGCAAAACCCTAGAAGAAGAAGCAAGAAAGGTAGATTATTGAGATCTAGAGAAAATTCTACCACGGAACAGCAGGGTTACAACATAGAGAAAGGTAGGAGGAAGAAGAATAGAGAAAGAAACGGAGGAAATAAGGGGATGCTTACTTCTTTAGGTCAAGATCACCAAGAAGGGGCTTCAGAAACCCTAAAGGAAGCAAATCATAACCCTAGATGTTTCTACCAAGAAGATCCACACCTTATTCTTCCTTGGACAGCAGCTCCATGGACAAATAGAGGAGGGATGATGCTGTTAGCAGGAGGGAAGTGGTAGAGAGAAAAAAAATTCGTTTGGGAGCTTAAGGATAGATATATAAATCTTGGAGGATAAGGTAGAGAAGAAGCATGAGGTGTACCAGTAGCTCCCCATGTGTCCATGGCCTTAAACCTTTAAGGATATACAAGCAACCACACAATAAGATGACCCATCATTCATTTAGACCTTCTTAGGTACCGTTTGTTAAATTTCCAAGCCAAACAAATAAACCATTGGTTGATAGCTCCAAAAGGTAGCTCATCCATAAAGGGGTAAACCCTAAAATACCCTTGAAGAAAACACCTGCAAACCAAGGTACAATTGAGCACCCCATGTCTCAAAAAGCTCAAGAATGATAAGATAACATTGAAGGACCAGAATTCAAGTGAAAAATGGCAAAGAAAACCTTTCAATTGGACGAATTGCATAAAAGTCTAAAATGTGTATAAAATTACATAACTTGCACAAACGGGGTCCAAATTGGACCAAACTTGAAACTTAAGCTTGTTACATGATAACAAAACATATCACAAATTTATATTAGGGTTATAAAAATTCAATTATGTTAATTAAGCTTGTTCAACACTTTAAGCAAGGTTTGGGACCTCACAACCATAAACCCCTAACATGGATTTCAACCCCAAAATCCAAGGTAAACAAAGATGAATACTTATCATGCACCTCATACTCATCACATGATGATGCCACATCATTCTCATAGAAGTCATATTCTTCTCCCTCAACTCTTGCATGAGTTACCTTGGTTCAACACAAGAACTGTTGTGCCACTTGTACAGGTCTGGTAGTACCTTTGAACTTGAGACTCTAACGGTCATCCTAGACTATACTATTTGTTGTACCACACATCATAGGGCATACTTGCTGGAAATTACCAAACATAGAGCATCATGTATCTCTTATCATATGTAACTTTACAAGGTTTCATCTATATGCTCCTTTAATGATTATTGTGATTAGCAACTTAATCAATTAGGTGGGTATCCCCTAATTGTCAAGAACTATAAGACATATGTTCTTAAAAGATTCTTCAATCATCTCAATGATGGACTGGCCATCTATCTAGTTGAAGAATCATACACTTGTCTGCAACCATAATCAAATATAACTTCCTAATTGACCTTGTCAGGGATAGGGCAATGACACTATCTTCCTGTTACTAGGATTCACACAACCCAGTTAGCAGATGTACCATAACTCCAAGAGGGTACTCTAGTAAATTCCCAACTCACTCTTTCTAAAATTGTGACACAAAGTATAGTTGCTTCAACATTCTTAAGACTTGGCAAAGATGTTAACCATGCTACTAACCATCTTTGAAATAATGATGTCATCATTCAAAACTTATCACAACTTATGAGACATAACCTGATTACTTTATTCCTCCTATTTATGAATGCTATTGATACATTGGTCAGTCTAAGCGACATAACCCTAAACTCATCATGGTCATGTAACTTATGTCATCCACTCTATCTCTTATCCATTGATATTCAGATCCTAGGCTTATCTTAAAGGAACACGATAACACATGTCTATTGATCAACAAACCATCTATCCTTGATACTGGTCATCCCCAACTATCAACAAACCATACACAACATTATAGAATCACTCTTGTTTTCTCAAACAACACTTGGAAGATCCACATAAACTCTCTCTCTCTATTGGAGAGGAACACTAGAAAACTCATCTAATAGATATCTTTAACTCATATATATAACTGATACACTCTTGGTACTAGGATTCATTACCTTGGTATCCACTTAATGTTATATAAAGAACTCTTACCCTGATCTCATCAACTTCCTCAACATAATAACTAGCTATGAACATATAGGAGGAATACCCTTAACTCTTAGAAGGATAAAAAAGCATGCTCATTACAAAATATAAAGATTTTAGAACTGTAGTCCAAGGCAACAACATATCATATCATGATATCCATTCCCAGGATTTTAGTGAATCCACGTGTACCATGTGACATAATATCCACTTAAAGGATACATTTCAAAAGAAGAAACACAAAGGGAAACAAACTTCCCACATCAGTACAACATTTTCCAGGGTCACTAGCAAAAGGTAACCAATTCTATCTTCCCCATGCAAGTTACACTTTTTATGCATCATGTTACCCTTTTACAACATGGGTTCCTTTCTATTATCATAGGAATTATTAAGATTATCATATCTCATTTCTCTTTTCTCATTAACTATTCATCATTCTTGTATATGACCTCTCATGTTTCCATGTTTTTCAACCACTGATCAAGGAATAGGTCATCATATTCTATATTTTCTTCATTAAGCAAGGAGCATATCCCTTGATTTCTTCCACATACTATGCATATTTTACATTAACACTTACTTACACACATAGGTTGGTCTAAGATTAACTCAAGTTCCATTCTATTCATCTGACATTGTTCTCATTCATCTTCTCATATTATACTTATAACAGGAGCTCTCTCCATCTTATGTGGATTTCATACCTTGAATCACTTTATTAGAACAGACTTATCTATCTTTTACTATATTATCCTCTTGAATTACAACTTCAAGAACTCCTATTTTTCTTATTTGTATTCATATTTAGGTTTCATGGTGTTGTATCTTTCTCTTATAGTTACCAAATATTCAAGTTTTGATAGATTATGTTGTAATTCTCATCTTCATTAGGGTCAGAATGAGATATATGCACCATGGTTTTTTATTTGTTATGCTCTTTCGATTGTTTCAAAATGACTACTTGATCAGAGTAATTAGAAAGAGAACAATCTAAGAGTTCCATACCTACCCTTTCCTCAATACTTGAATACCTGGCCAGGGCATCCAAGTATTGAGATTAGGCAGTATGAAACATGGTTTTATGTCATATTCCTAACTTAGACATCATCCTAGTCCTAAGTCCTAGTATTACTATAGACTCAGTGAACCTAAAGCTCTGATACCAACTTGTGAGAACCCGTTACACTAAATGAGATTACTCAAAACAAAAAACACAATTACTCATTAATTAAACACAAACCCAGAAAACAGGGTAAATAAAAACCGATTTCAACATTTCTCAATTGCTCAAAAACATTTACATAAAAGACTTTCAACTTGTTGTATTCATATCATACCAAGAATCTCTTATAATTGGTTCATGGCCTCAGCCACCACATATACATATTACACAAAAAACATTTCCACATTTATCACAGGAACAAGCATATAACATGCTACCAAAAAACCTGATTTGATTGAAACATCGATTATAAACTTTTCACCCAGACTTGAGAGTATAGGGACGACTCTAGGACATACTAGACAACTAAACAACCATCACTATGGTTCATCACCTCAATTTCCCTTGTTGCCATCGTTCTACTGCCACTGCTGTTGATCACCTAAAAAGATGTAGTGACCCAGGAGGTGAGACCCAGTCCCAACGAGAGATATAACTCTCTCCAATAGATATTGATTACATCAGATTAAATAGTACATAATTGAGTAGTCAAAGTATTTAATAATCAATTGAGCAAATTGAAAAATTCAAGTATGCTAAATAGATTAAGCAAATAAGCTTAGCAACAAGTATGAATATCAATGTATATACATGTAATAGATAAGTTCATTTCTTCTATCAGATATCTACTTAGGTTTCATAAGATTACATCTAATAACAATCATTATCGTTAATTTGGCTATCATCATATGCCTTACTAACAACACAAGCAATCTTGTAGCATAAGAATATGTGACATCATGAATATGTCTAGTCGCATAATGTATCTATCAATATTGGAATATCTAATAAAGTGAACAAGTCTACAATATAAGTAGAGTTAAAATCATAGCACAACTAATTGTATAAGCATGATTAGTAGTTTACACATTTTTTATTACATAGGCATGGATAGCAGTATTAAACATAACTAGTAGTATAATCTTAACTATCAGTGTCAGTATATCTGATAATAGAAGTATGTTTACAACATAAGTATGTCTACAACAAAAGTATATCGATCATCTCTTATTGCAATATACATGATCTTTATTTAAGGAAAGCAAACAAGGGTTATCATCCAATGTGAGGCGTTGTGTATAACCCTAAATAGATATGCTACACGTTTGTATTACATCTTTTATTATGCTCTAGGAAATTTGAATCATACCATACAAAGCCCAACTGATCCCTACGAAGGGCTATTCAGTTCCGTACAAGATCTAGGAGTGTCGATATCCTAAGATCTCACCCCCTTAGTCAGTACGAGTAAAATGGTAGTGACATATCAATCAATGTTACCACTACAATGACATATAGTCAAGTTGCTAACAACTAGTCTGCCCTTGGTACAGGTCATGGCACTAGAAAAAAAGTACTATAAGAGGCACCTACACTTATACCTCTACCTTTCACATTTCACAATATTTGAGGACCGCAGCCATCCTCCATAACCTACAATTATGGATGACAAGGATCTATCCTCAACTTGCCACCCCCACATACTCACCAGTATGCGTTCTGAGTTTCCCTTAGGAATACTCGTTTCACCATCTAGCAAATTCTGACACTGAAGATGGTTCTATGGAATTGGGCACTACTTGATTATAGTTTCACTTGATTAGTTATCTTCAATTGTGTGAATTAAGACTGCATCAAGCAAGTGGACATACAAACCCTAATTCATATCTAGTAAACATTGCTATATAACAACTTTAAAAGATATCAAAAATATGAGGCATAATTTCTCATCTCAACATCACATGGAAGTATTCACCTACCAATCAAGAGATTATACTTATCATTAAATCATCATCACATGATACTAATATCTTTCCATTCATGAGACTATACTTCTCATCATACTATCACGTCATATAAATCCTTAGCCCAATATCACAGGGCATCAACCCATGTCAACATAAGAGAATTATACCTCATTCAGGGCTCAACCTTGCCCAAAGGTCATTAAGATCATCACATCATTTCCTGCAAGTTCATCATTATCTTTCTATTCTTTATAACAAGGTTCAATAAAATCACCACACATGTGATACACATGATCAACATAATTTGCATTAAAGAACTGAAAGATGTTCACATGATAACATTGCAAGATTACCTTAGAAATTAAGAGCATTTCTTGATTATTAGAACATATAAGGAAGCTATATAATTGGCCATAATTATACTTATAGTATACAAGTTTAGCTAAGAAAGCATAGATCATGAAACTATGATGACCACCAACTAAACACATTAGAGTTTCAATCAATCATTAGGAAGGATATTCCATCATTATATTAATCATTATAAAAAGGATAACATGATTAACCACCATTCTGTTCTTACATTAGGGTTAGGTTTAGCAAGGTAGGTTACATTACTGTTATAGTTTAGCATTCATTCACAAACCTTAACTGATAGCATCCCCATATAATCTTTGATCCATACATAAATCAAGGTGTAACCATTAGGTTATAGTATACTAGAGTTATACCACAATAAAAGGGACTCCATTGTTCTTTTATTCCACTAAGGAAGGCTGGTCATATTTAATCACCATCACCTAAGTTCATTAGAATTAAGTGTATCAAGCTATATCACATTAGGGTTACATATCAACACAATATTGTTATTATCCATTCTATTTTTATGAGGGAAAAGGTAAGACTACCTTATTAAAGGAAACCCTCCATTGGTTCCATCATCATTCAACCCATATCACCATACCACATCATCATCTAGAACCATTGGGTGTAGAAAACATAAGACCATTGGTTATTTACATAAATAAACACCTTGTATAAGACACCTATGAAGCCATTGAGTTGTGATCTAGAAAGAGTCATCATTGAACCCTAAACATCCCTTATTTAGTAGCATAAAGGGGGAACCATATGTTGTGGGATTAAAACCCATCATCATTTGTATATTTTAAGCAAGTCATCATGTCAACAATCAAGCTCATTAAATAGATCACATGAGGGAAACCATCAAATTCAGATTATTAAATATTATATGTAATACTATAGGTTTCAATTAAAACCATTGGATGTCAAAGAATCAACTCAACCATTGGAACAAATATATTATTCAAAACTAATAAATGAAAAAGTGTTAGATCCTAACCATTGGATCATGTTCATATTTCAAAACCATCCATTGGAGTATAAGTCTAACCATTAGATCAATTGAACCAAAAAACCATTGGTTTTGGCAGAAGAGAAGCATCTTGAAGTGTGGTTTTGGCAGTTCACTACTGTGTGAGCTCCAAGCTGCCTTATTTTCGCTTCTTGACCAAACTAAAAACAACCACGGCTTGAGGAGCTTTTGTGGGATGGTCTTCTCCGCTGTCATTTATCATGTGTGGGGCGAGAGAAATGCTAGGCTTCATGGTAAAGGGGAGCTTGACCCCCTTCACATTTTTGATCTTATTGTAAATAGAGTCAATTGGGTGATTAGTTCTAAACCCAAGTGGCTTGGTGATGTGGCTCCACTTGTTCTCCTTATGTGGAGGGATTGAGCGTGGTTGTATAGTATATAGGGTTTCCCTATACTTTTCTCTCTTTTTGCAATGAAATATTTTACCAGATCAGAAAGAAAAAGAAAAAGAAACCATTGGTTTATCACTTAATTGAAGCTACATTTAAAGCCTTGACTCACCATTAGTCGTGGTGACCTGATCTACCATTGGTTGTGACATCTTAGGTCGCCATTGGTTGATAGGATCAGCACTATATTCATTTAACATCATCGAATATTAAGATAATGTCATCATTCATTGATAGAATAATTAGAGAATCAAACCATTGCTCATTGAGATTCCAAGAGAGACTAAAAATGACATAATATGTGACTATCAGTTCACACCGTCGTTCATCGCCCTTGGTTACCATCTTCGACTGTGATGAAGACCACACCATCGCGTCATGTGTTTAGAGAAGAAAACAACATAGAAACCCTAATGTGGACCATCAGTTGATAGGTGCTTAGCACCATAGGTGGTGATACCAATCTGAACTAAGTCATATCCTTCCTTAGGAAAAATTTGCACATGATTACAAGTTCATATAGAACTAGAAACAAAATAGGAACACCATAAAAATCGAAATCCCAAACAAGCTTAGCTTCTTAATGCTTAAATCGCCATTTTCAAGCAAGAACATGAGCTAACAGGCTTATAGTAAATAATATAAGTAAAGAGGGTTATAAAACTTGCCTCTACTGAGAAGAACAGACTTCTAGAAGCAAGAAACTTGAGCAAAGAAGGCAAGAAAACCTAGGTTTTAGATCTGAACTCGGCCAAGTAGGCGTTTTTCTCCACAGAAGCAAAACCCTAGAAGAAGAAGCAAGAAAGGTAGATTATTGAGATCTATAGCAACTTATACCATGGAATAGCAAGGTTCCAACATGATGAAAGGTAGGAGGAATAAGAACAAAGAAAAAAAATAGAGGAAAGAAGGGGATACTTACTTCTTTAGGTCAAGATCACCAAGAAGGAGCTTTAGAAACCTTAAAGGAAGAAAATCATAACCCTAGATGCTTCTACTAACAATCACACAAGAAGCTGCCCCACTGTTCATGGAGGCCTGCTTAGGCACCGTTTGTTGAATTTCCAAGCCGAACAAAAAAACCATTGGTTGATAGCTCCTAAAGTTTTCTCATCCATAAAGGGGTAAACCCTAAAATACCCTTGAAGAAAACACCTCCAAACCAAGGTATAATTGAGCACTCATGGCTCAACAAGGTCAAGAATGATAAGAGAACATTCAAGGACCATAATGCAAGTAACAAATTGAAATGAAAACCTATCAATTGGGTAAATTGTATAAAAGTCTCTAATCCTAATCCTATGTCCTTGTAGATTCAGTGAACCTAATGCTATGATACCACTAATTTGTGACACCTTCATCACACTAAATGAGATTACTAAAATCAAAATGCAGAACTTACACTAATAACTATACTACCACAAATCAAGGTAAATTTGAACTGATTACAAATTAATATCTCAACCAGAAGTATATACTAAACTGGCCTCGACTCAGGATATCATTGATTCAAATATATGCCAAAGGAAGTTACATCTCATGTTCAAAGGCTATCAATCCATTATTGTACAACACCTATAAATTGTATACACATACATGCCATTTATATACACACATGGCATAAAGCCAAAATCTACGTCTCGATGCACAAAACACAAAATTTCCCCAAAGACTTGAGAGTACAAGGATGACACATAGGACATCTACTACAAAGCTCTAGTAGTGTATCCAACCTCTAGGAAATATTACTCATTTTGCTGCTCAACATCGGTACCACGACCTTTACCTCCTCATACACAACCACCTAAAAAGTTATGGAACCAATGAGGTGAGATCACTTCTCAGCGGGAGATATAACTCCCCACCAATATCTATTATAAGAAAAATAGTTAAGTAAGGCAGTAAATTTTGGTTAAGCAGTTCAAGAACATGTAATTGCATAATAGAATATCATATTCTTTTAGAAGGAATATGAAGAACATGTATGAATGTTGTAAACTTAGCAGTACAAGAAATAAGGTATGGGGTCATACAATGTGATTCATTTTTTACCCTAAGCAGATGTATTACACAGCTATATTAGCATTTTATTATTATTTCCCTGATGATTTGAGGCATACCAATCAAATCCAACTGACCATTGTTAAGTCAAGATCAGTACCATACAAGATCAGAGGAGGAGCCAGACTCCATGATCATCACCAAAACCTTGTGGTCAGTACATGAAAATAGTTGTAGAGACATTTTAGTCAACTACAAACAACAACTTCTAGTCAAACTGAAGGATTGGCTCATGCATGGCCATCCTTATATAACACAACTAGTCTGCCTTGGTACACAACACAACACTGGAGAACTGGATCACGCATGTTCGTTCTATAACAAAGTATCACATCACTATTTAAATTAAATTAAGGGTACAAAGAAATAATCCAATTTCACCCTGCATATTCAATAATATGCGCTCTGAGATTCCCATAGGAGTTACTCGTTTCACCATCCAGCTAGATACTGACGCTAAAGATGGATCTATGGTACAAGGAAACTACATGATTAGGGTTTCACTTGATTAGACATTCTAATTGAATATCTTTTAATGCATCAATCAAGTTACAACATATAAACCCTCAACATTTTCTACAAAATTAAGGTAAGATACAACTTCAGAAGATATAAAATGTATAAAGTGAGAACTGGTCTCATCATCTCAAGATACTTGTATCATAACCATCACAAGGTCATCAATGTCACATCACTATGGGGTATCAACCCCTCAATTCTATCTCTAGCGGATTTCACCTCTTAAATTGTACTCAAAGCACTCAAGAATTCACTAGGTTCACATCACATGAAACATGTGCAATCAAAATCATAAGATATCTCAACAATTGATGTATGTTTATAATCACCACCCTGTATTGTATAACTCTCATAGCTATGCATATTCATCTCATCTACAAAGTTAGGGATGCATAAATAGGATATAAAACTCTATTATATAATAAGAATCATCAAGTAAAATAATCTCATACATCACATGAACAAATGGTTTAGGGTTATGGTTTCAATTGCATTCAATTAGGGTTTTGTAACACCACTCGACACCTAAACCCTAATGCCATCACTTCCCCTTTTGTTGAAGAGTTCTAGAGCCAAGCACTATGCTTAATGATCAACCATTCATGTCATATCATCTCATGTAGATCATTACACTATATATTGTTCATCTATACATGTATGAATATGTGTGTATCGGCCCATCACCATAAAGTGTAGTGACCTAGACACACACCATGTGTCACGACCGTAGAACTTGGTGTTTTGACCCTAGATCATGACAATGTATCAACCTCAACCATTATATGTGTATTAACCTCATGAGACATCAATGTCTTGACCTCCAACCAAAGTGTTTCGACCTCCGCACTTCAAGGTGGTTCAACCTTAACCACTTATGGTTTCAACCCTAATATAAGTAGTGTTTTGACCTCAACCACATGGGGTGCATCGTCCGTAACACTCTATATGGTCTTAACCACTATAATCACCAGTGTTTTGACCCTAAACATAAAGGTAATGGCCGTAACAAAGTTCATATGGTTTCCACCTTCCAAAACCCTAAGTGTTTCGACCCCTAAACAAGTGCATGGTCGAAACCGCACATCAATACAAGTGTTACGACCTAATGCCATAAGGTTTACAACCTAGAATAGGTCTTTCCTACTACCAACTGGTCGTAACAGCTGGGAGGTCAGGGAATACTAACTGTCAACAGAAGAACAAAAACCCTACACAAGGGTGTTCTTCAAACCCTAGAACAAGATCGTATTAAGGATTGTGATAAGAATGTGGAAAATAGGTTTCTCACTCATGTAATCATCATCAAGACCATCCTTTATATTAAATTAATGCATTATAAATAGAACACAATAGTTCCATATACAAAGAATAAGAGATCATCACTCCTTCCAAAATCCCAAATCAGGTACAAAAGGTTTAGGGTTTACAAGAAGTATACAATATCTTCAGGATACAATATAGGTCAAACATAACTATCATCACTTTGTTCACTAAAATAACATGTTTTTAAGATATGAAACAACAATATAAGAACAAAATGTAATCAGGTTTAGATTGCACATATTAGACGAGGAAGGAGTTATATAACCTGCTTATAATTGATGATCCAAGCCTCCTTGATCTTAAGCTTCAAAGAAGAAAAGAAATCCCCAAATAGATTCAAACCATCAACCACCGGATTTCCTTCAAAAAGAGAGGAACACCATGGTTAAAGAAAAGTCCCAAGGAAAGAAAACCCAAACCCTAACTTTAACCAAGGTAGGAGATGAAGAAACCCTAAGTCAAAGCATGACTTCGACCCAAGAGAAGAGGAAATCTTCAAAAGAAATCACCATGGACAATCCAAAACCCTCATGGTCGAGATGGAGGAAGAAGAAGATGAAGACGAAAGGGGAAACTAGATCAAGGGTTTGAATCACTTTCCAAGAGAAGAGATTCTCTAAGAAAACACCACTAAGAAGATGATCTAGCACTAAATCCACCACAAGCAAGATGGATCAGCCACCCTATCATCAAGATATGCTCTTTCTTGCTCCCGAAGTCCACGTTCAAGGGAGGAAGAAGAGGAAGCTGAAAAGTGTCTTATGCGTGAAGAGAAAGGGATATATCCCCAAGGGCAGGAGAGAAAGAGGTTGGTGATGTGTCGCCATTTTAGTTCCCTTAAGGATACATGTCCTTCAACCTCATTGTAATGACCACATTTGAGCTTAATTGGTAAACTAGGGTTTACCTGAATGATTACATGCTTGATTAGATTGAACATCATTTAGACTTGATTAATGATAGTAGATCAATTGTGATGTTTCAAACCTAAGAAGAAACTCTAACTATGATTTTATTTAGAAGAATTCGGGTTTGAGAAATGTAAACCCTAATCGGAAAAAATGAGGGTTTTGATAGTACATGAATATGGAATTTGATCAGGATAGTAGTGTGGCGAATGATTTTTCGTATTTTCTAAAAATTTTATATTTAATTGAATTTTGGATACGATATTGATATCTCAATCATGCATATTGGAGAAAAATGTAATAATTTTTTAGTGTTCTTTGAATGTGGTTCTCGGTTGAACTATACTTCGACCAAAATGCTGACAGAGTACTTTTCAGCAGTGTAGTGTTTTATTTTTAATTATTTATTGGTAAATCCAAATGATCTGACATTTTAAAAAGAGATTTGAAAATCAATCATAAAAACATTTAAAATTTTCATAATTTTTGGATGCGTTTAGACCTTATCAGTAGATGAATTACAGTAATATTTTTATGACAGAAAATTCAGCTAAAATAAGAGAAAGTATAGTGAGGGGTCAATGTGCAATTGACCCAAACATCTCAATTTCTCTATATGGTCAACCTAAGACATAAGGATATCTCATAATTCGTGATTCAATCCTGAGAAACAAAATCCTAGAGAGAGAGGGAGAATTAGGGTTTGAGAGGAGAATGTGATGGAGATGCTGACCTAGGGTTTTGCGGTCCAAGGAATGATGAAATCATGTAAGTTTAGCTTCTTTGCATAGACTTTAATGGTGAATCTTCTCTCACATGTCAAGATTCCATCCCTACTTTGATTTGATCCAAAATGGTATCAAAACTTCCCCTTTTCTCACTCTTTCTTCATAATCCCTCATTTTTAGGGTTTCCGAGTTGAAAGGAAGAAGAATCGGGTGAATTGCTAGGGATTTAATATGAGATCGAGATTTTTAGGGATGAGCTCCATTTTTAAGGTGTTTTCACACCTTAGGGTGAGTGGGAACTTCCTTTAAATAGTATATTGCACAAAAATTGGTTAAATCATCCATAATCTTTAATTTGCTTAGTATGCGACTACAAACCCTGAATTGTGTGTTTGATCTAAGTTGTTGAAAAATGATATGAAATGGATTCTTCCTCTATTTGGATGAATTTCAGATGATAAAATCATATTAGAGAAATGTATAGAATACATCCTAATGAGAATTACCTAAGTATTCGCAGAGGTTATAAGAGTAAACTGAAATATAGGGAATTTGTCTATGACTAAAATTGTTGCATAATTAAATAGAGAAATTTGTTTATCTAGATTCCCTTGGTTATGAAAGATTGTTTATCTGAATTCATAGTACATAAATGTCAGATACTATATTGGATTTCATTTAAGGTGAATAGTATTTGTTTGATATCTTAGTAAAGAGGGTGAAACCCTAGATGCGAGGAAAGTTGGATATTTGCGAATAGAAATCTTGAAATCCATTTGAATGGATTTTTTTGACATAATAGAATTTATTTATTCAATTTTATTATTGATGCATGCTATCTCAGTGAATGACATGGAAACCCAAATTCAGCTCAGTTCCAAGGTTTCATACATATATTGATTTTGTATGATTTGTTGACAGTAGTCATTATTCAGTGAATGTTTATGTCGCATGAAATCCTTATGAGAGCCATGTGATAAATGAATGGGGTAAATGAATCCCTAAGGATAGGATGTTAAATGAATCAAGTATTTTGATATCAATGTTCTCAGTATGAGATGTGGTGATGTTTAATAGTTTAGTTTTGGTAAATGTTATCATATGGTCTATGAAACGAATGGTTTATAGAGCTAAACTAAGATATGTCATGTGATGCACAACTCAAGATTTGGGTTGAGGTGCACTTTTTCCAAGAAAGTACAAATAATTTATAGGTGCAAATGATGATTACTCATATGTCAATCAATTAACTCTTATCAGTGTATTAAGAAGTTCAATTGCATGATTCTAGTGTATAAAGTATCAAGTGGACATGTATTCTATTATTTAAGAATTTTAGTCTGCTTGCAGGTATAAAATATTGATTTCTCAGTATATTATAGTGTTTTGAGTATATTGCTCTGCCAAGTTTAGAATGATATACATGTTGTGTTATAAACTTCAAATAAATAGACATGGTACCATAGGGATACCAGAGTCAAGTATAAGTAAGGGAAAAGATACAATATAGTAAGAGCTTTCCAAGAATAATAAAATAATAGACTTAAGAGCCCTGAACACTGTAGATTCCCTATGAGAGGTCAGTGTTGTAGGGATGAATTGACCTAACCCTGGCAGTGTCCAGTATACAGGGGTCGGAACATACTAATATGTGGTATGGGGGACGAAGCCCTAGTGGAAGTCTCCTTAATATACAACATGTAGTGTCCAACATCAACTAGAGATCCTAGTGGCACTAGAGTATAGTAAAGCCAATAGGTGGCTTGACTCTCCGCCTGTGTGCTCAGGTTAGAGGAGGAGTCTAGTTTTTACAACTTAATAGGTGTTTTGAGGCCAGAGAGCCACTTTCCTATTGTAGACCAGCGACATAGCTAGGCTTAGCATTCCCAGGTGTGTTAGCTAAGTCTTGTACGGTGAGATCGTAGTTCACTATGAGTCTTCATATGTAGAGTACACTGCATATGATCAGGGCATAAGCTAAAATATGTTCATATAGGTTTAAAGAGTTTATCATAAGTAAGAAAGGTTAAGAAAGATTCGAGTAAAATGCCCCAACAATTATTCTTTGTATGTTTTTGAATTATTAGTTCTCTTTTAAATTAATCAAGCATGCTCATATATTGATTTGCTCTTGTTGATATCTAGAGTATTCTGCCATATTTATGATTGTCAATGATCAATCTCTTTAAAGCTTACTGATGTTATAATTGATATCAGTTGCTCAAAAGTATATCTATAATTATATCAATGATTTAGACTGTTTCTTTGAAGTACACATTCACTGAGCGAGTAGGTTCACCCCTCTACTAAAAATTTTTAGGGATATCACATGGACTTGAAGAAGGTCATTGCATTAGAGTAGATCTGCCACAAGAGTTAAGTTTGAGTATAGTTAAGTTTAGTTGGTCCTTGTCACTCTAGGTCCTTGTAAGGAAATAAGAGAGAGTTGTAAATGATGATGTATAACATTATTCCTCTTTTAGCAATATATGTGAATCAGCAAGTCTTATGTGCTTAAAAGTATGAGAAACACAATGAATGTTCATACATGCATTTTTGCTGTTGAAATTAGATTAGAGAAATCAATGTTTAAATTCCCTTGTAAAGTTAGTTTATGTGGTTCAATGTGAGAAAACAAAGAGTTTGAAAAATAAGAAAAAGTTAAGTGTGATCTTTGTATTACATTAAATCCTCAATTTATGCCCTAATCTCATGATTAATGGTAATTGTGAGATCAGGGTGTAACAACATGGTATCAGAGCTTAGGCTGAGTTATCAGGGACCATTAAGTTAGTAAGTTAGAGTCCTAAGTGTGGCATATAGGAGATGTTATGATGTTTGCCCTGGGGATTTAAGTATTTGGATATCCTAGCCCGGTATCTGAGTACTGGGATCAACCAGTATCAAGCTACTATGTCTATTCTTTCATGTATACCCTGTCCAGGTATACAGTGGAAGGATGGTCTAGAGAGGAACCCTAGAAATATTAGGGTTAGAAACAAGATAAGTAACATGAATTAAGAGCATAAATATAAAATGAGATAGAAATTTCATTTCATATTGTTGTTTTATTAGAGATGAATAGAAAAGCTCTCATTTGTTTGAATTCAGATATTCAATATTTTGAAATATATATGGGTCTTTAAGATTTATTGTACACTATGTAGTTTTACCATTTATTGATTACATTATTTGTATCAAGTAGACTAGAAATGATCTTTGAACGAGCTTTCCTAAGTGGATAAGTTTTCTTCCACACATTTGAGATAAATAGGAGATGAGTAATCCTAAGTAGCTCTTGGCTTCAGGACTGCAAGTTCGGCCTAGTTCGGCTGGCAGGTTGAATTATTGGAATCTAATGACTCCTATTAGTAACATAACAAGAGTAAATTCTGGATAGATTAGATCCAAATTCTAATATGAATGTATATACTCTAAGATTTTGAAGTATAAGGGGAAGACTGGGATAACTAAGAATCAGTTGGAACTGATATCTAAGATCCAACTTTGGGGCATCATATGAGAAACCCTTAATTGGGAATAAGGTTCAGATTAAGTTTAATTATTTGTATTATATGAACTCTAAATATGAAATATGGAAAAGATATGAGAAAAGTATGTAAGGGGCCAAGATAGTAAGAATCAATCATGAGGAATGGATTATATAATCGAGTATAATGTTTTTATGTACTCCAAAGCAAAGGGAAAAATAGAAGAAAAGAGCTAAGTATACAATAAGTACATAGAAGTGAAGAGTCTTTAGAAGATTTAAAGTGAAGAGAACTAGATGAGCATTTAATCATAAAACTAGGATAAGAAACTTAGTTGAAACAAAGAGAAATGTTGGAAATAATGAGATTGGTTCAGGAATGAGGGTTATGATATGATTGAGAGCATGGAATGTATACCTTTATTAATAAGTTTAATACATTCATCCTTACTGCCTTTGGATTCTAAGTCTCTATAGAACAACAAACTAGTTTGTAAAAGAACAAAAGTGTAGCTAAATAAATGAATAAGTCATACAAAGGTAGACTATATTCAAGATGGAAAAACTTGATTGAAAGAGAAACTATGTTTCACCCATGCATGGGCCGTTTGATTTAAAATGAAGGATATGTAATGTATTTAACATGAGGTGATACTAGTAGATAGATTATTGATTTAGAATTTCAACTTCACATTAGTAGAAGGATAAAAGGAAATATATGAAACATGGTATACATGATCATACACATAAAAGAAGCAACACGATCTTAAGAGAAAACTAGAAGTTAAAGATGACATGTGGAATAGTAGTATATGGTAAGGGGATTATGGAAAGTAAAGAAGGGTTTGAAACATAATGGAGTAATATAGATTATAAAAGAAAGAGGTTGTGAGATTCAAGAAAGTGCTAATTAGTCAAGTATCCTTGTTGATAATTAATTAAATCTACATATGAGAAATGTATTATTGAATGTTTGAAGATAAGAATTCTAAGTCTCAAAATCATCTTCTCTTTCATATCTTCCTTAATGAGAGCAATGTGGGAATGAAGTGATAAAAAAATGAATCATATATGATGCATAACCACCATGGTAGAGACATCTAGTGAATGTAATAATGACACACAATATGATGATGAAACCCTAGTAGGGTAATTGAGAATGCAATATATCTGAATGGCCAAGTAAGAGAAAGGAAATTCAATCGATAAGATAAAGAAGACTTTAGTAAAACTTGTGAGATCCAAAGTTTGAATTTCAAAATAAGGGAGCAAAGTCACATCACAATAACGTCATGCTACTGATAAGGACAAAACCCTAGAATGTTTAGAGTTGTAGTAGTTCAAGGGATGTCACTAGTGATTTGACCTTGAATACTAGCATCTCTAAAAAACAAGATCATGAGATTTGCACTTTGAGAAGTAAACTAGCACTAATGGTAACCCAAGGTTTAAAGATAGCAAATCTAAAAGGTAGATAAATAGTATGGAAATGATTCGGAGAAAAGAGTAAGATATACATTTGAAATGTAACAAGTGTGTTTTGAAAAAAAGGAGAAATACAATATGAGTGAAGTGCAATATGGGATAAATTCTTGCAGTGATAGCAAGAATGATGAATAATCTATTTGTATCTTGTATGTTTCAATTTTAGGAATATTTAATCTACATGATTAAAATGAGAAGGATAAGTAGGTTAGAAGTATAATTTGTTGAAGGCATATTAAGGGATGTAAATTGGTTCTACGTATGATTTCAGTGTACATGTGCAAGCAATATGTTAATTAAAGGTGTCTGATAGTTGTAGTCATTCATACCAGTAATCCATCTTAGTATTGTACAATTGTGGTATGGTGATATGGGTTGAATAATGATGGAAAAAATGAAATGTTACCCTGCATAAGGTAGTCTTACCTATTCACTCATATGAATAGAAGGGATGATAACCATATTGTATATATGTAACCCTAATGAGGTATAGCTTGTTATACCTAGCTTTAATATAATTAAGTGATGGTAATTGGGTATGAATAGTCCTTGAATGACTAATACAATCATGGAGTACTTTGTTACTGTTGTTGAAACCCTAGTATGCTATAACCCGATGGTTACACCTTGAATTATGTGTGGGTTCATACTTGAGAATAATATGGAATGTGATGGTGATGCTTCACCTTATGCATCCATGATGCAATGGGGATGTCGTGATTAGTATTGTATAATTGTTGTTGAATCTAGTTTTCCAACTCAAGACTGTTTTGCTATTTGAGTAGCACAATAGTAAAATTCAAAAGAACTTGGTGAACTCTCTTTTGTGACTTAGAGGTAATACATAGCAATAGTACATATTGAGTCGTATGAATTGTGATAGTTGGATCGGATTATCAATGTTGAGGTAACACCTCAAGAGTATAAAAAATATTAAAATGTTTTTTTTCTTTCTCTCTCTATCCTATGATTGATTGTGGCATAGAGAATTCGTTGGATATCATTGGGAACTATTTCAGACATGTTGTGATTATAAAAGAAATAAAAAACTTAATGTAGAAAAGTGCATTCAAGTATGAAATACAAGAATAAAATGACATGTAAGATTTCAGAAGCTTAAAATAAACCATGAATATGCTTTGTTTGCATATTTATGTTTCAGGGATGAAACTTTTTAAGGGGGTGAAAATTGTAATGACCACATTTGTGCTTAATTAGTAAACTAGGGTTTACCTGAATGATTACATGCTTGATTAGATTGAACATCGTTTAGACTTGATTAATGATAGTAGATCAATTGTGATGTTTCAAACCTAAGAATAAACTCTAACTGTGATTTTATTTTGAAGAATTAGGGTTTGAGAAATGTAAACCCTACTCGGCAAAAAGTAGGGTTTTGATAGTACATGAATATGGAATTTGATCAGGATAGCAGTGTGGTAAATGATTTTTCATATTTTCTACAAATTTTTTTATTTAATTGAATTTTAGACATGATATGGATAACTCAATCATGCATATTGGAGAAAAATTTCAGAATTTTTTAGTGTTCTTTAAATGTGGTTCTCGGTCGAACTATACTTCGACCAAAATGCTGACAGAGTGCTTTTTAGTGGTGTAGTGTTTTATTTTTCATTATCTATTGGTAAATCCAAATTATCGGAAATTTTAATTGAAGATCTGAAACTCAATCATATATAACATTTAAATTTTTCCTAATTTTTGGATGTGTTTAGACCTTATCAATAGATGATGGATGTGTTTAGACCTTATCAGTAGACGAATTACAGTAATATTTTTATGACAGAAAATTCAACTGAATTAAGAGAAAGTATAGTGAAGGGTCAATGTACAATTGACCCAAGTAGCTCAATTGATCTATATGGTCAACCTAACACACAAGGATCTCTCATAATTCGTGATTCAATCCTTAGAAACAAAATCCTAGAGAGAGAGGGAGATTTAGGGTTTGAGAGGAGAAAGTGATGGAGATGCTGACCTAGGGTTTTGCGGTCTGAGGAATGATGAAATCATGTAAGTTTAGCTTCTATGCATAGACTTTAATGGTGAATCTTCTCTTACATGTCAAATTTCTCCCTCCTCTGATTTGATCCAAAATGATATCAAAACTTCCCCTTTTCTCACTCTTTCTTCATAATCCCTCATTTTTAGGGTTTCTGAGTTGAAAGGAAGAAGAATCGAGTGAATAGCTAGGGATTTAATATGAGATCGAGATTTTCAGGGTTGAGCTGCATTTTTAAGGTGTTTTCACACCTTAGGGTGAGTGGGAACTTCCTTTAAATAGTATATTGCATGAAAATTGGTTAAATCATCCATAATCTTTAATTTGCTTAGTATGCGACTACAAACCTTGAATTGTGTGTTTGATCTAAGTTATTGCAAAATGATATGAAATGGATTCTTCCTCTGTTTGTATGAATTTCATATGGTAAAATCATATTAGAAATGTATACAATACATCCTAATGAGAATTCCCTAAGTATTCACAGAGGTTATAAGAGTAAACTAAAATATAGGGAATTTGTCTATGACTGAAATTGATGTATAATTAAATAGAGAAATTTGTTTATCTGGATTCCCTTGGTTATGAAGATTGTTTATCTAAATTCATAGTACATATATGTCAGATACTATCTTGGATTTCATTTAAGGTGAATAGTGTTTGTTTGATATCTCAATAAAGAGGGTGAAACCCTAGATGCGAGGAAAGTTGGATATTTGTGAATAGATATCGTGAAATCCATTTGAATGGATTTTATTGACATGATAGGCTTTATTTATCAAATTTTATTATTGTTGCATGTTATCTAAGTGAATGACATGGAAACCCAAATTCAGCTCAGTTCCAAGGTTTCATACATATATTGATTTTATATGATTTTTTGACAGTAGTCATTATTTAGTGAATGTTTATGTCACATGAAATCCTTATGAGAGCCATGTGATAAGTGAATGGGGTAAATGAAATTGTTACACCCCGATCTTACAATTACCATAAATCATGAGATTAGGGCATAAATTGAGGATTTAATGTAATACAAAGACCACCCTTAACTTTTTGTTCTTTTTCAAACTCTTTGTTTCTCACATTGAACCACATAAACTAACTTTACAAGGGAATCTAAATATTGATTTCTCTAATCTAATTTCAATAGTAAAAAAATGCATGTATGAGCATTCATTATGTTTCTCATACTTTTAAGAACATAAGACTTATTTATTCACATATATTACTAAAAGAGGAATATTGTTATACATCATCATTTACAACTCTCTCTTATTTCTTTACAAGGACCTAGACTGACAAGGACCGACTGAACGTAACTTTAATCAGACTTAACTCTTGTGGAAGATCTACTCTGATGCAGTGAACTTCTTCAAGTCCATGTGATATCCCTAAAAATTGTGAGTAGAGGGGTGAGCCTACTCGCTCAGCGAATGAGTACTTCAAATAAACAGTCTAAAGCACTGATATAATTACAAATATACTTTTGAGAAACTGATATCAATTATAAAACAAATAATCTTTAAATAGATTGATCATTGACAATGATAAGTATGGAAGGATACTCTAGATATCAATAAGAGCAAATCAATATATGAGCATGCTTGATTAATTTCAAAGAGAATTAATAATTTAGAAACACATAAAGAATAATTTCTAGGAAACTGTACTCAAATCTTTCTTAGCCTTTCTTACTTATAAGAAACTCTTTAAACCTATATGAACATATTTTAGCTTATGTCTTGATCATATGCAGTGTACTCTACATATGAAGACTCGTAGCGAACTACTATCTCACCATACAAGACTTAGCTTAAAACATGAGAAGCTAAGCCTAGAACTGAATCCGGGTCTGCTTGACTCAAACTGTCACATCTAACTAAGGCGGCTAAACAACTGGCCTTTAACTGGACCTCTCCTTCTAGGCTGAGTACACAGGCGGAGGGTCTAAGATGCTCTGTGGGCCTCATCTTGGTATGCTCTGTGGGTATCTCTGGGTTACCACCGGGATCTCCGGTTCATGTTGGGTAACATATCTTCTCTTAGGAGACTTCCTCAAGGGATTTGTCTCCTTGCACGCTCTGTGGGTGTGATCCAATCCTCGTATACTGGTCTCTACCAGGGTGGATCATTTCCTCCCTACAGTGCAGACATATGTATGGAATCTACGGTGTTCAGGGCACCTATGTCTATTATTTTATTATTCTTGGAAAGCTCTTTCTACATTGTACCTTTCTTTTACTTATACTTGACTCTGGTATCTCTATGGAACCATGTCTATTTATTTGAAGTTTATAACACAACATGTATATCATTCTAAACTTGGAAGAACAATATACTCAAAACACTATAATATACTGAGAAATAAACATTTGATACCTACAGACAGACTAAAATTCTTAAATATACTCAAAATTCTCTATGGTACCGTGTCCACTTGATACTTTATATACTATAATCATGCAATTTAACTTCTTAATACACTGATAAGAGTTAATTACTTGACATATAAGAAATCGTCATTTGCACCTGTAAATTATTTGTACTTTCTTGGAAAATGTGCACCTCAACCTAAATCTTGAGTTGTGCATCACCACATCTCATATTGAGAACATTGATATCAAAATATTTGATTCATTGAACACCCTATCCTTAGGGTTTCATTTACCTCATTCACTTATCACATGGATCTCATAAGGATTTCATGCGACATAAACATTCACTGAATAAAGACTACTATCAACAAATCATATTAAATCAATATATGTATGAAACCTTGGAACTGAGCTGAATTTGGGTTTCCATGCCATTCACTAAGAAAACATGCATCAATAATAAAATTGAATAAATAAAGTCTATCATGTCAAGAAAATCCGTTCAAATGGATTTCATGATATCTATTCACAAATATCCAACTTTCCTCGCATCTAGGTTTTCACCCTCTTTACTGAGATATCAAACAAACACTATTCACCTTAAATGAAATTCAAGATAGTATCTGACATATATGTACTATGAATTCAGATAAACAATCATTCATAACCAAGGGAATCCAGATAAACAAATTTCTCTATTTAGTTATACAACAAATTTCAGTCATAGACAAATTCCCTATATTTCAGTTTAATCTTATAACCTCTGCGAATACTTAGGGAATTCTCATTAGGATGTATTGTATACATTTATAATATGATTTTATCATCTAAAATTCATCCAAACAGAGGAACAATTTGTTTCATATCATTTTCCAACAACTTAGATCAAACACACAATTCACGGTTTGTAGTCGCATACTAAGCAATTAAAAATTATGGATGATTTAACCAATTTTCAAGCAATATACTGTTTAAAGGAAGTTTCCACTCACCCTAAGGTGTGAAAACACCTTAAAAAGGCATCTCATCCCTAAAAATCTCGATCTCATATAAAACCCCTAGCAATTCACCCAATTCTTCTTCCTTTCAACTCAGAAACCCTAAAAATGAGGGATTATGAAGAAAGAGTGAGAAAAGAGGACATTTTGACACCATTTCCGATCAAAATAGAGGAGGGACGGAATCTTGACATGTGAGAGAAGATTCACCATTAAAGTCTATGCAAAGAAGCTAAACTTACATGATTTCATCATTCCTCAGACCGCAAAACCCTAGGTCAGCATCTCCATCACTTTCTCCTCTCAAACCCTAACTATCCCTCTCTCTATAGGATTTATTTCTCTGGATTGAATCACGAATTATGAGAGCTCCTTGTGTGTTAGGTTGACCATATAGAGAAATTGAGCTGCTTGGGTCAATTGCACATTGACCCCTCACTATAATTTCTCTTATTTCAGCTGAATTTTCTGTCATAAAAATATTATTGTAATTCATCTACTGATAAGGTCTAAACGCATCCAAAAATTATGAAAATTTTACATGTTGTTTATTATTGAGTTTCAGATATCCAGTTGAAATTTAAGATCATTTGGAGTTACCAATCAATAATGAAAAATAAAACACTACACTGTTGAAAAACACTCTGTCAGCATTTTAGTCAAAGTATAGTTTGACTGAGAACCACATTCAAAGAACACTCAAATATTCTGAAATTTTTCTCCAATATTCATGATTGAGTTATACATATCATATCCAAAATTAAATAAAATAAAAATTTGTAGAAAATATGAAAAATCATTTACTACACTACTATCTTGATCAAATTCCATATTCATGTACTATCAAAACCCTAATTTTTGTCGATTAGGGTTTACATTTCTCAAACCCTAATTCTTCAAACTAAAATCATAGTTTGAGTTTCTTCTTAGGTTTGAAACATTGAAATTGATCTACTATCATTAATCAAGTATAAATGATGTTCAATCTAACCAAGCATGTAATCATTCAGGTAAACCCTAGTTTACTAATTAAGCACAAATGTGGTCATTACATAAACCCTAAGGATAGGATGTTCAATGAATCAAGTATTTTTATATCAATATTCTTAGTATGAGATATGGTGATGGTTAACAGTTCAGTTGTGGTAAATGTTATCAGATGGTCTATGAAATGAATGGTTTATAGAGCTAAACTAAGATATGTAATGTGATGCACAACTCAAGATTTGGGTTGAGGTGCACATTTTCCAAGAAAGTACACATAATTTATAGGTGCAAATGACGATTACTCGTATGTCAAGTAATTAACTCTTATCAGTGTATTAAGAAGTTCAATTGCATGATTCTAGTGTATAAAGTATCAAGTGGATATGTATTCTGTTATTTAATAATTTTAGTCTGCCTGCAGGTATAAAATTTTGATTTCTCAGTATATTATAGTGTTTTGAGTATATTGCTCTGCCAAGTTTAGAATGATATACATGTTGTGTTATAAACTTAAAATAAATAGACACAGTACCATAGGGATACCATAGTCAAGTATAAGTAAGGGAAAAGATACGATATAGTAAGAGCTTTCCAAGAATAATAAAATAATAGACTTAAGAGCCCTGAACACCGTAGATTCCCTATGAGAGGTCTGCATCGTAGGGATGAAATGACCTAACCCTGGAAGTGTCCAGTATACTGGGGTCAGAACATACTAACAGGTGGTACAGGGGATGAAGCCCTATTGGAAGTCTCCTTAATATACAACATGTAGTGTCCAACATCAACTAGAGATCCTAGTGGCACTAGAGTACAGTAAAGCCAATAGATGGCTTGACTCTCTGTTTGTGTGCTCAGGTTAGAGGAGGAGTCTAGTTTTTACGGCATAATAGGTGTGCCGAGGCCAGAGAGCCATTTTCCTGTTGCAGACCAGCGATGTAGTCAGGCTTAGCATTCCCGGGTGTGTTAGCTAAGTCTTGTACGGTGAGATTGTAGTTCACTACGAGTCTTCATATGTAGAGTACACTACATATGATCAGGGCATAAGCTAAAATATGTTCATATAGGTTTAAAGAGTTTCTCATAAGTAAGAAAGGTTAAGAAAGATTTGAGTATAGTTTCCAAGAAATTATTCTTTGTATGTTTATGAATTCTTAGTTCTCTTTGAAATTAATCAAGCAAGCTCATATATTTATTTTCTCTTGTTGATATCTAGAGTATTCTGCCATATTTATGATTGTCAATGATCAATCTCTTTAAAGCTTACTGATGTTATAATTGATATCAGTTGCTCAAAATTATATCTGTAATTATATCAGTGCTTTAGACTATTTCTTTGAAGTACTCATTCACTGAGTGAGTAGGCTCACCCCTCTACTCAAAATTTTTAGGGATATCACATGGACTTGAAGAAGTTCATTGCATCAGAGTACATTTTCCACAAGAGTTAAGTCTGAGTATAGTTAAGTTTAGTCGGTCCTTATCACTCTATGTCCTTGTAAGGAAATAAGAGAGAGTTGTAAATGATGATGTATAACATTATTCCTCTTTTATAAATATATGCGAATCAGCAAATCTTATGTGCATAAAATTATGAGAAACATAATGAATGTTCATACATGCATTTTTACTGTTGAAATCAGATTAGAGAAATCAATGTTTAATTTCCCTTGTAAAGTTAGTTTATGTGGTTTAATGCAAGAAAACAAAGAGTTTGAAAAAGAAGAAAAAGTTAAGGGTGATCTTTGTATTACATTAAATCCTCAATTTATGCCCTAATCTCATGATTAATGGTAATTGTGAGATCGGGGTGTAACACTCATGGTCTTATCCTCTCCCACATACAAAAATACAAAAACTCATATTTATCCAGAAAGTGTACCGACCTCCATGGATGCTACCATCTCATCTTGGTCGTGACACTTCATCCATTCTTATTTTCGACCCAAAACCCTAATCCATCATGTATACCTGTATGCATGGTTGATACACTAAAGGACAATATGTTTTTCGACCTCTAGGTTTTCTAGGTCAAAACCACATGTCCTTATATCAAGTGTTGTGGTCACTACCCTCAACCAAAAGTGGGGTAGTGGCTGCAGCACCCAAACTTTTATTTGTCGCCTCTTCCATTTAGCAAACCCTAGAACACTATGATGTGTTCCATTACCAATCATCAATCAAGAAATGTGTCCCATGTCACCATATTCTCTCTCATGGTGCCAAATTACAAGGAACACTCTATACATGCGACACTTTGCATGTTAACCCTCAATTATTGATAAATTGAAAACTAGTCCAAAATAAGTACTTATATAGTAAAGGTGGTTCAAACCTCAATCAAATTGAACCAAATTGAAACCAAAGGCCTGCTACATGATATTAAGGCACTTCACAAAATTAATTTAAAGTTTAACAATCTCATTATGCCAAGAAAACATATTTAAGCACAAATCTAGGTCAGTGATCTTACAGTCTGGTATCCCAAATAATGAGGACAATTCTTAAGATTGTTGCATATCCAACCTAAAATCTAGTTTGGTGTCATCGTGTCATCTTCCTTGAAATAGACAACCATGTTAAGTCACTTGTGGGATCCCATGTTATGAATCAAAGATAAAACATGATGCAAATTTCAAATACTTAAAATTAGGTATTGGATATTTAGCATGAAGGAGTCTCTAATCACCAACTTTTTCTGAGATCTAGAGAAACATTAGACTTATGTAAGTGATAAAATAATTAAATGTTTCTAGTTCTATATATTTTTAGAACCAAAATGTCCAATCTATGTCCAAAATTCATCTATATTCTATAAAAAAATTAGTTTAGATGAAAACTTATTTTTGTGTGTGCACATAGAATAGCTTAACCATACAATTTCTAAAACAATAATTAAACCACATATAATAAATTAACTGATTTGGTTAATAAAATGATATCTAAACCCATTTAATTAGACTAAAGTAAATATAATAAAAACACCTTTAGTCTAATTTTATATCTTTGATGGTAAAATAGGCTTGATTAATTGAATGCATATGACTATTACTTGTTTGGGATGCATCCAAAGCAGACCTTGTAGTTGAAGACTTAAATTTCACCCTCCATATTATATATTCATTACTGGATATCAAATTAAAACTATATGGTATCCATTGGTTGACTTCACATACTAAGAAAAATAAGAGAGAGATCAGAAGTAGCATGGCATGCATATAAAAAAAGACACTTCAAGTATCCTTCACTTCACTACAAACAATATATATATATATATATATATATATATCATTATAAATTGAAGTGTAGGACGTATAACTTTGACATCATCTCCACCTTAGTCATCACTTTAGGTAAAGTCATGATTATCTTTTCGTTAAATCTGGCATTTACTACAAAACATAAAAATGAACTGAATGATTGTTGGCCTTATGGTTCTTTTTTTCATTCCATCCCTAGATATTACCATGGCTATATGTTCCTTTTTTCGAAAAGTAAATAGTGACTTTATATTTATTCATACAAGTATAGTCAATTTGGTAGTCTCTTAGTGTGATATTTCTGATCTCTCTCTCTCTCTCTTTCTCAGATATGTGTAGGGAAATCAAATTATGCAGTTTTTATCCAATTATGGTTTTGAGGATTTGATAGGATGGTCAACTTATAGTTATGGGATAGGTAACATATTAGTGGATATAAGATAATATCTGAAAATCGGTGGACATTTTTCTTGAGAACCATGGTCAATTTTCCACTACCATCGTAATGTTTTTCATTGGACCTACATGGTTAGTCCCTGGTGCATCATAACAATTATTAAAAGAAACTACATGATAATTACTTGATAATTATCTAATCCTATAAAAGGTGATTGAGTTTATTATAGATCAAGAAAAGGAGTTGGATAGAAAAAATTTAAGTGGAGTCCTAAATATAGTATAGTGTATATAATTCAACCAAATTGGTTGATTCCTTATGGATAAATAACAAGAATCTAGTTCACTTTGACCAATGGATCTATAGTGATTAATGGAAAACGAATGCAAGATAATGTGGTGATTAATGATTAATTGAAAGGGCATGAGTAAATAAATTGTGTAGTGATAGGAACCTGGTGTGAAGAAACCTTACATGAGATGAGGCTAACTAGATTGGACCATTAATCCTTACAAAAATGGGATATCACCATAAATCAAAGAGACATTTTCTACAATAGTATCTTTCTTTGAAAATATGTATCAAGTAATAGGTTTTGAGTTGAACACAAATGGTACGGAATATTGTAAAGAGTGGGGACCATAGATATGATCCACACGTTACTTAATGAGTAATAAACCATCTAAATCAAAACATGATGTCATGTATGATAGAAAATATGTATTTTATTTCATCAAAGTATGATACATAGAGAAATATGATAACAAATAGTTATGAAAACTTTAACTATTACATTACAACACAATATTCCATTTGTTATATTCCTCACCACAAGGATACCATTACAAAAAGGGAAAGTTACAACAACCTATACAAAGAACCTATTATAGAGGGAAACCTGACCGTCCAAAGCCAACCCTTATTGTCTACATTCATGTATGTGTTCCTTATGGACCACCATCCTCTGAATCATCTATATTTTAGTGGTATCAAGAAAACACCCATAAGACGGGAGAAAAGAGAGGTAAGCGTCAAAAAATAATGGTGTATACATAAATAAGAAGATGCGGGCATAAGTATTTTGAGTATTAAAGAAGGGAGTTTCCATATATGAGGGTGGGCATGCAATTAGGTAAGTTCAATAATGAGTTCATAAAAAGAATGATGCATAACTTTGTGTGTGAGGAATTATGGAGATTAAGTGTCTTGTCATAAAAGTTATCCTCAATACAACAACAAATATATATTTTACATGTAGATATAAATTGGACTAAAGATACCTTAGTAGGGCAAAGAAACTATAGGATCATTGGCCAAAATTTGGAAAAAAATATGCACCCTTGTATATCAATGGGAGTAAAAGCAAAACTCAAATGGAAAACCATGTCTCCTAATATATGGTTATGAATAAGCATCATTGTGATACATAATAGTCTAAATTCCATACATACATAATAAAGTGGAAAGACAAAACTACTTAGTCAATATCACATTTAGTAGATGTTTAGAAAATACAATGAATTCATGGCAATGGGGTTATAAAATCAACATGGAAGAAGATTAAACAACTATAGGAATATTAGAGGATAAAATAATTATGAATCAAGTATTTCAAATTGTAATGATAACATTGATCATATAGAATAAAAAATATCTCGTTACATGAAATAATGTAACTAGTCATAATGATACCCCAACAAAATCAAGGATTGTACATACTGATCTTCATGACAAAAAGTTAAATCTCTTAATATATTTTAGTCCAAAAAGTCAATTTAAACTACAAGTATTAGGTGTTTTGTTAAAATAAAACACACGTGTACATGTTCCTAGTATAGTGACACATATTGTTATTATCCTAGTATTAATCACCTAACTGATAAAAAAAAGTAGTAAAAATCACTTGAAGGCACGTTAGACTTTTTAATTGATAACTTTCAATTTTGTGGATGTTTCATGCATAAGCTTACCCCTGATTTCCTATCTTTGTGCATAGTTACCTTAACTTTCTCTCATTTTCATCATGTTTACTATTTATGCCTTGAATTGAAGGTAAATACTCATTTCCATATAGGTAACTCACCAAATAATGGCCTCAACCCTTGTATAAGATCTCCCATCGGTTTTCACAACTAATGGTGACCATCGATCCTCAGCATCAGACCACCCATCAGAGCTGACCGACCATCAGTTCCCAAACTGATGGCTCCAGTAGTACTCAAATGCCTTACCATCAGGAAGCCAGTCAGAACAACCATCTATTTCTAAAACCGATGACTAGCCTGGACAATCAGTCAGAACAACCATCAATTCTTAAAATCAATGGTCCACCAAGACTCATCTATCAATGGCTAGCATGGGAATCCCCTTAGTGATGGCCGATCCAAGCTCGCCCGATGGGAGTACTATACAAGGCAAATGATGGCCAACTAAGTAACATCATCACTGATGTTTTGCCTAACAGATCTCAACCGATGGTCAGGCAGATGATGGATCATTAGCATAACTCATCAATTGATGTTGGCACTTACGCTTCAGTCATTCAGACCATTAAGTGTGTTCCCTGAGGCACATTCTTAGACTTGTGGTGCAAGCAAACTACACCATCGAGCGCCTGGTGTCCCGCATCAAGAGCTATAAATACAACACCTCATGCAACTAAAAAGGGGTCGCCACCCAAAGGAGACGACAAAGTGCTACCTCTTTGCCAACTCATCACTTCCTTCCACCTTGAGCCATTAGTTTGTGATCTCCAAGAATGAGAGTCTGAGGAGCCCATCCCCATCGAGTAGGCTCCTTCTTTTAGGGAAAGAGTAAGACACAACAACCACCTTCTCCGCTAATGTCAGACTCTGAGTGGAGAAACTGTACATCGACCTTGACCAGTATGTGATCATTGTTGGTGTATCTTTCTCCTTCTTCTTTGAATATATTCATTACTTTTCATTCCCTTCTATCTCCATGTCTCTCCATACTTGTAACTTCACCATGTTACTCACCACCATGAGTGGATAGTCATCTAACATGGGTTGGGAGTACCCATTAAGGACCCCCCAACATGTAAGTTCTTATTTCTATTGAATATATGATCTTAGCAAAGTTTATCTCCATACTCTTGTTTTTAATGCTTCACTTGCATGATTAACTACCATCTTGTGTTTTTTGAATGTTATTACCTTGAAAAAGTAGTATTAACCTTTATCTAATTGTTATGGAGTTGTATGAATGCATGAGAATGTTGGAATGATTAAGCTAATCATCATATGGTTTTACTTTGATTGTTTATTTGCTATTTTGAGAGAGACACAATATTATAATATATATATATACTAAGCTCAAGGGAGGAGCAAATAGACGCATGATGATTTCTTATTAACTTGTTAATGATATACAATAGATGTGAGTGCTTAATGTAGGTGAGAGATCTTAGATGGTGAAACCCAATCCTGGTTTTCCCATCCATATTTCATACGTTATCTTTTTACATTCTTATTCTTTTACTTTAGTTCTTGGTTTTTTGTGCTTGTTTATTACTTGCTTGTTGATGAATAGGGAACATAAACTTTACCTTACAATTTGGATTGGTGTAACTAAGCTAAGGCTTAAAGGATCTTAACACTTGCCACCCATGTCCCTATGTTTGACCATGATTTACTACATTAGACCACATATTATTGTTGTGGGGGCTGAGTGTCGAGTTATAAATCTAAATATTACATTAGTCTAGATATGCTCCTTTTGGATTTGTGATTTAGGCTGATCAACTTTTTGGCATTGCTGACATAAACAAGACAACCAATACAGCTAAGAACTCAAGTCTACATAGCATAAACATGTGCTTCAATTCTAGTAATAGGCTTGACTGCACATTTTAAATCTGATAACTCTAATATCCTTAAATATCTTGTATCACATGTCCAATATCTAACTCGACTGCGTGACATATTTTAGGAGTTTGAGTGAACTAGATAAAAACCACTATCAACTGCAAGAATCATGCCTCCTCGCAACGTAGTCATCCCCAACCGAGGGTGGAAGGCTTTTACAAGGAAAGTGAAGAGGATCAAGATGAAGAGAATCATGAAGAGGAAAAGCATGATGAAGAGCATCACGAAGAATAAGAAGAAGAACCCCAAATGATATAGCAAGGATAATCAGGAGGAACAACAACAATGATGACGAAGATGAAAGAGGCACTTCTCTTCGGCATCTAGATACTATAAGGGTGAATGAGTCCAGATGCTCAATCATCATTCCTTGGTTCAATGATCCAAACTTTGATCTGAAACTAGAAGTTATTAGTATGATCTAAAATAATACTTTTGGTGGAAACTCTTTAGATGAAAACCCTTATCACACCTTGATGATTTTTAAAACGTATGTGAAACTATAAAGATGAACATGGTGCCGTAGGAAGTCATCTATCGCAAGGAATTCAAGTTCTCTCTAAGGGATAAGGCTCTATCTTGGTTCCTTTCTCTTCTTGATAAAAGCATCAATGGATGGGGACCATTGGATGACACTTTTATCACCAAGTTCTATCCTATAGAGAAAACTCTTAGAAATAGGCACAAGATAACCAACTTCATGCAGAATCCTAGTGAGAACTTGTATGAAGCATGGGAAAGATTCCAAGAATACCAAAAGGATTGCCCTTAGCACAACTATGATAAAGGTTTTTTAGTAAAAACCTTCTAGAATGGCCTTACCTCTATTGAAAGGACCTCATTGGATGCAACTATATGAAATGATTTCCTAGGTAGACCCAAAGCAAACCATGAAGATAATTGACAATATGGATGCCCTGCAAGCCAGTTTGGAATATGACATGGGAACAACTAAGTGGCATCAGTCGAAGGGGAAAATACCTAGTCAAAGGCTTTAGAAGCTATAACTACTTAGATTTAAAAGATCACTTCATATGTGAAACAGTTGAAGAATTCTGGAAGGAAGGGAAAGAATAGACAAAAAAAGATAATGAAGTGTGTTACAGGTAGAGAAGGAGATCATGGAATAGATAATTGTATCTATACCCAACCTGAAGAAGATGATACAAGAAGATGATAATGAGAATGTTTCTTATATTAACTTCAAGATGCCAAAACATCCCGATTTCTCTTATGAAAACAAAAACACTACTGAAAATGCTCACCATTCATATGGCTCACCTAAAAGACCACCATGATTTTGTAGAGGCAAAGGACCACCCATGTTCACATGTAACATGACTTATCAGCAGAAATGGAACAATTACCAAGACACAGCCATAACCAAAAAAGAAACTCAAGTGGATCAAGTCATGGTCAAAGTTAGAATGAAAACTCTAGTCAACAAGTTTTGGTTTATGAATTGTTCAATTTCATAAAAAGTCAAACAACTGTATACGAGCAACTGAGCCAAACCGCTATCAACAACACTAGACTACTAATGACAAAGCAAACCCAATTATGGGGCTTCACTTCTCAGATGGCTGATATGAAAGCTCATACTAGGATGATTGACCAACAATTGGCACAATTATATGAGTTGATAAAGAACCCACAAGGGAAAATCCCTTCTACCACTAGGAGTGCAAAGATGGCTACACTCCAGTCAAGAAAAGTCCAAGAGGAGTCGAAAAGTAAGTCTAACCAAGAAGATACTCATGCCATAGATTCCCTGCCTAAAATTGACTTTATAAAAGAAGAAACAGAGGCTAAAGTTGTCACCCAAAAAGGCAAGTCAAAGCCAACAGTAAGGGAAAGAATCCAGAAAAGAGAAGAAACTGATGCAATTAAAGATGTAATATCCAACAAAGACCCGTATGAACCAAGAATCCCATTTCCATACAAGTTGATCAAGGATCATTTGAAAAAGAGATATGAAAACTTCATTGCAGTTGTGAAGAAACTACACATGGACATCCCATTTCTTGATGTGATAGAAGAAATTCCAACCTAAGACAAGTTTTTCAAAAACTCATCACAAAGAGGAGGTGATGAAGTGAAATTGAAACCATTCGACTTAGTAAGATGTCTAGTGCCTTTATGCAAGTGAAAATGCTGACCAAGCAAAAAGATCCTAGATCCTTTACTATCCATTCAACATAGGGGATAACGAGGTAAGACAAGAACTAGAAAATTTGGGGGCGAGTATAAGTTTAATGTCACTCATGTTAACCCAAAAACTAGGCCTCACAAACATAGTTAACAAAAAATCTAGATCCAACTCGCAGACCATTCATTCACAAAACCAATCGAGGTAGTGGAGGATGTCCCCATCTGTGTGTGAAGATTTTTTATCCCATGTGATATAGTCATAATAGACACCATAGAAGATCCATCTTGTCCTATGATATTTGGGAGATCATTCATGTCTGCTTATAGAGCTTTATTAGGCTTTAAAGCCAGAATTATCACTATATGAGTGGGAAATCAATTTTCATGTTCAAGAGTCCATGAGAGGACCATCTTTCTTTGAGTTAGTTTACTTCATGGATAGTTACAACCAAATATGTGAGGAAGTATATGAGCATATTGCTATAGTTGACCCACTTATGAGAGCTCTGAAAAACCCTACCAAATCTAGAAAACCCAGAAGTTGTTGAAATACTTGACTATTTAAATCAACCTGAAGACGATTGTAGTGATGAGGAATATACAATTATATAGATTGTGATATATACCTCTTTGGATAAAACTCTAGAAGTGAAGAAGAGTTGAAACCTAAGTCAGAGCTAAAGATGCTCCCTGAAGGATTATAGTATGAGTTTCTCGATGTGGAAGAAAGAAATCCAGTCTTTATATTTTTTCCCTTTAAAGAGGACTAGCATGATAGGCTACTAAGTGAACTCAAGCTTTGGAGGAAGGAAATAGGGTATTCCATAGAAGATATAGGAGGCTTGAGTCCAGCCGACTGCATGCACATAACACACTTGGAAGAAAATATAGAATCTCTAGCACAACCCCAGAGAAAGCTCAACCAAAACTTGAGGGTAGTTAAGAAAGAGGTTATTGAGCTTTGAGATGCAGGCTAAGTGACAAAAATTGGGTGAGTACCGTCCAAATAGTACCCAAGAAAGCTGGTATGAAAGTGGTTAGGGGAGATAATGGTGATAAATTTGCAACACAGATAGTAACTAGTTGGATGATGTGCATTGACTAAAGAAAACATATTGTCTCAACCAAGATGGATCACTTCCCATTGTCATTCATCAACAAAGTTGTAGAATGTCTAGCCCACCATTTTTACTTCATTTTCCTGAATGGATACTCAGGATTTTATCAAGGCCACGTTCACTCAGACGCTCAAGAAAAGAGTATTATTACCTACATCTACGGGACATACGTTTTTCGGAGAATGTCATTTGGCCTCTGCAAAGCACCAAAAACATTTTAAAGGTGCATGATTTGATGTTTTCAGACTTCCTTTAAGACATTATGGAGATGTTTATGGATGACTTCTTCATGTACAAAACTAGTTTTGATAGTTGTCTAAGCAATCTATCTCGAGTTTTGAAACACTAAGAAGAAATATCATTAGTATTGAATTGGGAAAAATGTCACTTCATGGAATAGGAAGGGGTCGTACTAGGACATAAAATATTGGAAAATGGAATCAAAGTTGACTTGAGAAAAGTGGAACCTATTTCTAAGCTCTCATCCCCAAAGTCCATAATGGGAGTAAGAAGCTTTTCGGGACATGCCGAATACTACATAAGGTTCATTAAGGACTTCTCCAAAATATCAAACCTTCTCGTCAAGGATGTCATGTTTGATTTCACTGATGAATGCCTTAAGGCTTTTGAAACCTTAAAAAGTGCTATGCCAACATCACTAATCCTACAAGCTCTAGATTGAGATCTTCCATTTTAAGTAATGTGCGACGTGAGTGACTACACAATTTGAGATGTACTCGATCAAAAGAAGGACAAGAAGCATCATGTGATCTACTATGCTAGCAAAACCCTCGACAAAGCCCAAGCCAACTATACCATGACTGAGAAGAAAATGTTGGAAATAGTTTTTGCTTTCAACAATTTCAGATCCAACCTTATAGGGACAAAAGTGAAAGTATATACAGACCACAAATATATCAAATATCTTATGCAAAAGAAGTTACGAAGCCGAGACTCTTGAGGTGGGCACTCTTGCTACAAGAGTTTGATCATGAGATTATCGATAAGAAAGGGACCTTTCCTATAACGACCTCACTTTTCAGCAACCCCCAATTAAGGAAAGACCCAAAAAGTTGAGAGCCATTACCTAAAATTCCCAAGGATCCATATTTAATCAACTAACAAATAATAACAAATAATTTCCATTTATTCAAATATTTTTACAATATGCTCCTCTAAGGAGTTGCATGGATTTTTATCACTAGAATTGTACATATGAGAAAATTTATCTACCAAATCCTCTTTACATAACTTTAATGCCTTCAAGTAATTTTAACTAATTATCATGTCTTCATTTTTAGCATGTACATAAAACGGTGTGAAACAAAAGCACGAATCGACATATTGAAATATAGCATGTACGTGGGGTTCATGCAAAATGTGCAAGTATATAACAACATAAATTTGATCAATTACTTACAAATAAGAACTGCATTTCTTCACATAATCTTCCTTTATGTGATGCTCATAGTGGCATTATAATTTAATAGAATGTAAATAAGAACTCAAATGTTTATTCAATCAATCTTCGAGAAAACCTCGGAAAACACTGACAAACTATATTGTAGGTAGTCATAAGTGTAACCACATACCTCAATGTAGAACCATGCAGATTATGCAATTAGGGTTAAAATTCATAACTTGTGATAGTATTAATAAGTGTAACCACATACCTCAATGTAGAACCATGTAGATTATGCAATTAGGGTTAAAATTCATAACTTGTGATAATCTTAATGAACTTGATCTAATCTAAGTGATCATAAGGAAATGATATATTTGATATAGTAATTAGGGTTTTGAAGAATGACTCTAATGATAACTTGATAGCAAGGATCCCTAAACCCTATATTAGGATCGGAGTAGGGTTTAATCTGATTATTGTGTTGGTGACACTTTAAGATTTACATACATATAGATTAAATGTTGATAGCTTGGATCTATTGGTTGAATTGATAAAATATACTTGAAGTATAATTGCATCATCTGCATGGTCATACATTGATGTACATGGTTACGCTTATGATTACCCGCAATATAGTTTGACGGTTTTTTCTGAGGTTTTCTCAAAGATTGAGTAAATAAATTATTGAGTGTTTATTTACATTATATTCAATTATAATTCCACTATGAGTATCACATAAATGAATATTATGTGAAGAAAATGTTAGTTCTTATTTGGAAGTAGTTGATTGAATATATTTCAATATGTTGATCCGTGCTTTTGTTTCATGCCATTTTAGGTACATGCTAAAAATGAAGACATGATAATTAGCTTAAATTACCTAAAGTAATTAAAGTTGAGTAAGGAAGATTAGGTAGATGATTCTTCTCATATGTACAATTCTGATGACATAAATCCATGCAACTCCTTCAAGGAGCATATTGTAAACAATATTTGAATTGATGGAAATTATTTTCTATTATTTGTTATTAGATTAAATATGGATCCATGGAAACTTTAGGTAATGGCTCTCAACTTTTTGGGCCTTTACTTAATTAGGAGATGCTAAAAGTAAGGTTGTTACATTTAGTATCAGAGCCACAAATTTTCCAAACGATATTTCATAGTTTATAATGTCAAATAATCTGTAGAAACATTAGGAAACTTATTAAGGCATGTTTGATGGTAATGGTGTCTAGAAGTGGTCATGGCTTTAGGGACTGGAAATATTTTCTCTACACAATTAAGTTGGTATACAAGGACTCCCTTAGCCATTGTGATATTGGTCTGGCCAGAATCTAGGGTTTTCCTAAAGTAATGTTTCCTCTAAGTATTCTCATCTCTAACTTCATTTACTTCTCATCCTCTTTCTTAATAAACCCTAAAAGATACTTTCCTCCCCTTCTCAAGTTAGGGTTTTTAGATGAAGTAGGATTAAGACATCCTCTACCAATTAATGAGCATGTAATGTGGAAATAATTATAAACAAAAGAGATATGTGATATGAGTTTTCCTTTCAAGGATAAACCCTAGATGGAGCTAGGGTTGGTTTAGGAAAACCCTTGGTGGGTCAAGGGCATCATCAAACCCTAAAATGTAGGGGTAGTCCCTAACCCAAACCAAAACCCTAACCTTGGGTGATGAGAGTGGTGTGGGATAGATAGAGACCCTACCCGTAAGAACCTTAATTTAGGGAAGAGGAAAGATAAAATACAAAATATTTAGGTGGCCCAGTCTCTCATGCATGCATGTGGAGCAAGGCGTTCATATAAATGGTTTTAAGAAACCTAAGAAGTCGATGGTACATAAAAATTCAACTTTTAGGGTTGGTGTCCCGACCTTGGGTGGGTCAACCTATGAGTGGAAAAAGGATCTATGAGGGAGGCAAAAACCTAAATTTGTTGGGTCAGGTTGTGGCTAAAGAGCCTAACATCCTCCTATGAATCAAGGTGATACCCTAGGTTAGGACCTTCCCTGGAAGAGTGAGTTGACCAATTGAGTTATCCTTGAATGTCACCTAATGTGTAAAAGATTAAGGAAATTAAATATAAAATAACATATATACTTTGAACCTAAATATGCCAACTCTAGGGGACACAAGAAAAGTCACTAAGAAAGTCATTTAAAGTAGGTGATCAAGTTGGGATAGGAAGGTCGCCCATTGGCCAAGTTGGAATAGGAAGGTTGATATAAAAAGGAAACCCGGTGTAATGACTAGAGATCAAGTCGGGATAGGAAGATCACCAATAGGCTAAGCTAGGATATGAAGGTCGATATAAGAGAAAGTCATTACCATGATTGGTGATCAAGCCAGGATAGGAAGATCACCAATAGGCCAAGCTGGGAAAGGAAGGTCAATATAAGAGGAAGTCATTGCATGACTAGTGATCAAGCCAAAATAGGAGGTTCATCGGTAGCCCAAGCCGCAAAAGGAAGGTCAATATGATAGGAAATCATTGTAATGACTAGTGACCAAGACAATAAAGAATGGTCACTAATAGGTCAAGTTGGGAAAGTAAGACCGCTATGAAAGACCAAGATCGGGAAGGGAAGGTCGCCATGAGCCAATGAAGGGACATAAAATGAAAAATGTGTACCTTGACAGATGAAGGAAATCCACTTTACAGAATTATATGAGGAATTAATGTGTTAAGATTGTGATATGTCAATGAACTCTAGGTAGGGTAGAGCCCTAAGTCAATCCTAAGGTCAAGTAGGGAGGACTAAATGTACATAATACCAATGTGATTAGGAGGTGATTATTCCCTAAATGCAAAAGACCATAGGGTTGGGAGGTAACATCCATGTTTACCTGAGGCCCATGAATCAGGATGACGTCATGAGGCCCAAGGGGTGAATGTGAGAGGCACTCCCTAGATGTATAAGGATGAGATTACTCCAAAAGCACTTGTATCCCAAGAGACCTTGAGGAAATGACTAAGTCTAATGAGACATGAGGTGCAAATATAAAATTTACAAGGAATTATGTAATAATGAAATCTTAGGAGGAGTTGTGCAAAAAATCAAGAGTGAAAAAACTACCCGAGTTCATGTAATATAAGGATATTTTGGAACTAAAAGTAAGTATGGTTTAGAGTCATGTTGAGAATGATTCGACCTAAAATATGAAATTTTAGGATAATGTGTGTACACCATCTCTACTTCTAGAATGGAATGAAATTTGTATCTGGAATGTAGTATAGTGCTTATTTCATCTCATTATGAGTGACAGAGATTGGGATAGACATATATTATGCTTAAAATTGAAATATGAGAATGAATAGCATAAGTTGAGGCTAATGACATGATCTAGCGTTAGATGTGTTACCTCACCCTTATGAGGTAATAAATGAATAAGAGGTTGAGACCCTAGGTGAAAAGGATTGTCACTGTGAAATTGAGATCACTAGTGAAATTGCAATCACAAAGAGAGGATATCATATGATGTTGAAGATGGTGATATGCCTTGCATTGAATCCAGGTACAAATCTTAGAAATGATGTGAGGAATTCACATATCAATAAAAGATGTTAAAGATATCTAAGAAGAGTTTCTAACCCAAAGGTTTGAAACTAAGATGAGTTCTCATTCACCTTGACCTTATTAAGTTTGAATTTTGGGAACAAAATTCCTTTTAAGGAGGGATGAATGTAATATACTCAAATTTCAGTAAATTTGAAATATATAAGACTTGGTTTGATAAACAAATTTCTAAATCATTATTGATTTAGATAATGTAATGTGGCATGGATGATACCCATGGCCCATATAAGGGCTCAATAGACTATTTACTTTGCAAATAGGTTCTTGGAGCACAAGATAAAGAAATAAGAGACTTTGTGCATAAATATATACTAATGACTTTATGAATTGTTGAATAAGAGAAATATGAAATTATATGCAAGTTTCTAAAACAAAACAAGATACATGATGTTTTAGATAATTAAAGGATAATTATTTAGCTAAGATTGGAAAGGCAATGGTTGAGGCATCAAACAAGAATATTTTGATATAACTTTTTGTATTCCTAAAAATAATAAGGAAAAGAAGACAATTCTAGAAATTGGGAGAAAAAGGATGACCCCTGAGATATATGTAATTGTTTTAATGAAATAATTAAAAGAGAAACTTCTATATGAATGAAAGGCATCCCAATAATTCTAAAAAATAAATACAAACGGGGAAAGGTATTAGTGAGTTTCCTTGGAATAAGGATAATGGATTGGAGGAATATATCAAAGAGAGAAAAGTGTAATATAGAATTCAATGATAAAGTGGTTCCTAAATTATGATGTATTATCCAATGTGTACCAAATAGTTACATGCTTTCCTTTAATGCCAAATCAACTTTTTAATAAGAATATGGTAGTACCTTCTTGTGACCTTTGGATTTGTAGGCATAAAAGTCAAGAGTTTTATGTAGGAGGAATATCACCTTCCCTAATATCACGCCTTCTTCCTCATATTATTAGTTGGTGTTTATTATTGAACATAAGAGATATATTTTGAAAGGAGACATTTATATGTTTATAAAAAGTCATAATAGTAAGGAGAAAGATAGAAGAGATATGAGAAAGGGGAAAATCAAGAGGGTATTGATATATAGGATGTTTCACATGGTACTCGATGAATACACATGCCAAACGAGTCTTCTTTCCCTCTCCCTACCACCTCGAAGGATCACCTACTTCCCTTCACCTTCCTCTTCCTACATAGTGCAAACTTGGCTTGTCGTCATTCTCCTTCCCTCTGCACCATCCTCCACCAACAACTATAGGATAGCCAACTCAACCACCACAAGGAATTGGGTTTTTTAGAACTCCTAGGGTCGTTGTAACAAGGGGAAACAAGGATTCGAGTTAGTTTTGATTAAATAGAGAACAAGTGGATACTAGCCAGGAAACTAAGAGTACTGAGAATGGCATTAGATCTCACTGGGGTGGGTCATAGGAGAAGAAGGTCCTACTGACTTGGAAGCATAGACCATGATGGGGAGAAGCCAAGTTGACAGTGTGGCCAGGATGAATAAGGAGGGTGAGGCATTAGATAAGGTGATTTGTCCAATAGGGTGGTGGCAAAGAGGTAGCTTGAGGATGACACCCCAGGCTGGGAGGCTCGGTATCAGAGGTTGTCTGTAACGACCCCGCCTCCCGATAGCCCCAAATTAAGGGAGACCAAAAGGTCAGAGTCGTTATTCCAAACTTCTGGATCAATGGTTCGACAAATAATCAATAATAATTACTAAATTCTACCAAAACTATACTGAAAAGCTGGAATAAAATAAAATTTTGCATACCTTTTAAAATCTTGGATTTCTAAAATTCTATCAAGAATTGGAAACTATTCTAACTAATCCTCCTCTGTATTTTTACTTCATGTATTCACAATTTGCCACTTTACTTTTTGTCCTTTTTTATTTTGTACCTAAATTGCCGCCAAACAAAACATCGGTCAGTAAAACGAATTACACTGGTATGTGGGGGAAACACAAATTATGACTTTAGTTGTAACAACATATTGCAGTCAATTATGATTTAACAAACAACTTTACATTTTAAGCATAACTTCTCAATCCATACATATCTTGGCCTTTGTGCTAGCCCTGCAGTGGACCTGGATACTACATCTCATATGGTAGATCCCATTTAACCCCACATGATCCTACCTAATAGGTATATCAATACCTAGGGTTGAGTCGCATGACACTACCCATAGGTAGCCCAATCCCTAACTCATGATATGCTAAAGAGTCGCATGACACTACCCATAGGTAGCCCAATCCCTAATTCATGATAACCTGATGGTCCTACCTAACAAGTAGACCATGTACTAGGTTACCCTTTTCATCATTAGCAAAGCCACAGAGGAGGACTAGGATATGAGCTAGTCATGTATTCATCTTTATGGTGATAATCATGGTTACTTTATAGTTGCATGAAATAAAAGTCATCCAAGCAGTTATTTTCAAGCAACTGATAAAACATCCGGGAATTGTCGTGAAACTAAAGAGATTAACCATAAGCGTAACCACATACCTGTTCAGTCGAACTAAGATAGTAATATTCCAAGCAAGTATTAAATCCAAGCAAGCAAGCACACAACAAGATCCCAAAATAAGCGTACAATTTCCTTTTACTACTCATGTTATCAAGATCTATCCAATCTAACTCGCTTCCTAGGGTTTCTACTTTCTTTTAAGGTTTTACTTGCAATTAGGGTTTTCCTATCACTTTTTTTTCACTATAAACCCTAAATAAGCAAAAATACTCATAAACCCTAATCATCATATCCTATCTCTCCTAACAAGCTTAGGATCAACATTTATCAACATATTTCCATATATTTTGAATTAAACATAATCATCTCTTCTCTTACCCTAAATTAGGGTTTCTAGATGAATTATCATATATTCTTGGTTTAAAACCATAAATCATGAAATTCCTCATCTATATCATATTCGAATCTATCATTATCATCCAAAAAGTTATCATTACTCAAACTACCCATTAATCACCATAGATTCAATCATTAATCTCAATTAGGGTTTCTAACCAAATTTTAGTGCACTTTTCATCAACTTAACATACTTTCACAATTAGGAACGAAATAAAGTTCTCAAACTATTTTTATCATGTTCCTCATATTTTTCTAAGAAACTTTCATATATAAACTTTTATCATCTGAGTTACCGATATTTACTCATGATTATTTTAAGATAATTACCTACGGACCAATCAAAATGCGCCATGTGCCCTTTTGTTTCTTTTTCTGGCAAATTTCCCTTCCGGCTCACAGATCATCCTCTAGATCCGATTAGTTGTGCACCCGATTTCCCTCCTGGTCGCCCCCTTCATTCTCGCAGGACGCGAACTGCCTCCTCTGTTTACTCTGTAAAATAGAGGATGGCGAACCAAGTTGGCAGTGGCCTCCAATCCCTTCCGCAACACCCTCCTTTCCTCCCCGGAACCACCGCGCAGGCACTCCAAGGCCCTATCATGCTCTCAGACGTCGCCTCTACCGGCTATACTCGCACACTGCTGACCTTCCTCCTGCTTCGGCTTCCTTGACGCAGACCTCCGGTCGGTCAGCGATCCCTCTCCAAGTTTGGTTCTTTGGGTTAAGCGAGGTTTAGGGATGGTCCCTCGAACTCACACAGACCATCCTCTGTACGGTTATAGGCTGCAAAGAGGGGACAAATCCCCTTTTTATAGATCGACTACTGGACATAGTCCATGGAGTCCGGCTCCATTGGGGAACTCTCAAAACCGTATAAAATAGGGGGATCAAAGGGTCTATCCAGTCCGATTTGATCTCCCAAGATCGATTATCCACTCTCCAAGAGTCCTAGTGGATCAGGGAAAGAGATCTAACAAATTTATTCTGCATTATACTGTTCCCTTTCTCCTAATCTGAAATGAAAAGTAGCTACCGTTGGATCTAGATCCAACGGCTAGAAAGCCTCATATTAGAACATCAATTGCTACATTTAATGTTATCCTTTACACTTTAGGAAACTTGTAAAATTCATATCTCCCAAACCATTTATCCTTTAAATCCCAAAATTTAGAAGAAAGTCTATGATGACTTAATCCACGTATATACCAAATTTGAGACTCAAAATCGAGAGTATGAGATTCTTTTCTTTATATTCAAGTTATCTCTTAATAAAGCATATTTTAAGCAAATTTTCTCTCTCTTAATCTTATATTTTCTTCATTTGGGTTCCTTTTACCATTAGAAATGATGTGGAACCGAAATCTTATCCAAGATGTATCCATTATCCATATCTCCACATATTTCTTGTATTTCATCCTTATTTCATATTTCCTTCTTAATAAAGCAATATTTAATTAATCTTTTATCTTTCTTGTTGCATTATCTTTGCAACTTGAACTCCTTGGAACCCAAGTAATCCTATAATTTTGAAATCCTTTTTTAAGGATGTTTATTATCTTTCTAGATGCATCTACATTCTTCATTTCTCATTATCTTAATTATTTCTTTATTTAAAAGATTTCTTTTTAAGGATTTCTCTTTATCTTTTATTTCCTTTTTCCTCTTTTCCTATTTCTTCCATTAGAAATCATAGGTAAACGAAATTTACTCCATTGTGACCATTAATGCCACTTTCTAGAGATTTCTATGTAATTATCATAAATACTTTTCTTAATATTCATTATCTTGTATCTTTTCTAATATTTGGACTTTCTTCTTTTCTTCTCTTTTATGTCCATTATTGGATTAATATAATAATCGGAACCACGAAATTCCTATGAAAAGGGAGATTTGCAAAGAAATCCATTACTTAAAACAAAGCATACAAATTTTTCAATTTATTCCATATTCATAAAAACGTTACATTCCCATTATGAAAACATATGCAAAATTGAGGTTGTAACATTTTCACAACACCGATGAGGGCATAGAGAATCGTGACAGCCATACACACTAGTGAGATGGCACACACATGGGCACGATGAAGATGATGGCATCAAGTTGAGAGTTGGGTCATATGTGGACCAACCAATACAAGACCATCCCAATAACACACAAAACACACTCACTTGTCTAGCTATATTGTGGACCCAGGTGGCGTGGCCCAAAATAAGGTTGCCACATCACTCGTAGCCGAGGTATTTTCCCTTTTATTAAGAATATCTTCAAAAAAATAGTAGTAATTCTAGGATGACCCAAATATAATGATATTATATATCATTTTGATTGAAAAAATAAGAGGAACATAAATAAAATAAGCTTGAAACCTAATTATTCTTCCTATTCCAAAAGTACCTCTCATACATGCTTATGTGGTGGTTAATGCACATAAACCCTAGATTTGTATATTGATCATGTTAAATACATTTCATTGAGATGTAAACTTATAATGTGAGATATAATGGTAGTTTCACATAATCATGAACATAATGGTAATATTTAGGATATCTAAAGTGAATAATCATGCATATGAAGAATTAGGTTTAAAATCATAAGTTGTGGTAATCTTAATGATATTGATCTGATCGAGATGATCTTAAGGAAATGATATATTGGATATAATAATTTGGGTTTCGATGCATGACTATAATGATAACTCGATAACAAAGAAACATAAACCCTAGATGTGGACCCAAGTAGGGTTTAATCTGATTAATGGGATGGTGACACTTTAGGATTTACATACATGCAAATTAAATGTTGATTGCTTGGATCTGTTGATTGAATTGATTGAATATACTTGAAATATATGCATAATCTGATTGATTCTACATTGAGGTACGTGCTTATGCTTATGACTACCCGTAATATAGTTTTTCGGTGTTTGCCTAGGTTTTCTCAAATAATGACTGAATAAATTATTGAATGTTTATTTACATTTTGTTCAATTATAATGCCACTATGAGTATCACATAAAGGAAGATTATGTGAAGAAAATTCAAGTTCTTGTCTACAGTTAATTGATTAAAGATATGGTACTATTCACTTTCACACTTCTACATGCATCCCACATACACAATATATTTTGATATGATGATTTGTGCTTTTGTTTCATGTCATTTTAGGTACATGCTAAAAATGAAGACATGATAATCAGTTGAAATTACCTAAAGGAATTAAAGTTAAGTAAGGAGGATTAGGTAGATGCTTCTTCCCATATGTAAAATTTTGTGATGATAGAAATCCATACAACTCCTTAGAGGAGCATATTGTAAACAATATTTGAAATAATGGAAATTATTTGTGATTATTTGATACTTGATTAAATCTGGTTCCTTGGGAATTTTAGGTAATGACTCTCAACTTTTAGAGGTATTTCCTTAATTGATAGATGTGAGGTTGTTACATTTCCTATTTTCATAAGGAAACCAATACATCTTAGTTGTAGTGGATTATGTATCCAAGTGGGTGGAAGTGGTAGATACCCTGACTTGTGATTTGAAAGCCATGATAATATTGTTTGAGAAGATTAATTTTCACAAATATGATGTCCCATGCACCATCTTTAGTGAGGGGGAATCCAATTTTTTCAAAAAGTAGTTCGAAGATCTTCTAAAAAAGAATGGAGTAAGGCATAAAGTTGCCACCCCTTATCACCCACAAACCTTGGGCAAGTTGAGGTTTCAGATTAATAGATAAAATAAATTATAAAAAATACAGTGGGGAGCACCTGAAAAGATTGTTCGATGAAGCTAGACGATACTTTGTGAGTGTATCGTACAACCTATAAGACTCCAATAGGGACCACTCCCTATATATTGATTTATGGCAAGGAATGGCATTTTTCGGTTGAGCTAGAGGACAAGGCCTTCTAAGCATCTAAATTCTTGAATATGGACCCAAAGCTAGTTGGCAAGAAGAGGGTCGTATAATTGTAAGAACTAGAGGACTTAGACTTTATGCCTGTGAAAATTCTAGAATTTACAAATAAAGAACTAAGGTGTGGCATGGAACCCACTTGAAAAGAAAAGAAGTGTCTAAAGGAGACAAGGTTCTTTGGTTCATTTCAAGTATTAGACTTTAACCTAAAAATGTAATATCAAGATGGTCAGAACCCTTCAAACTATCAAAGATATATCCATCGGGATGATGGAATTGTTTAGTGAAAAGACAAGAACCTTCCTTGTAAATGGGCACATAATGAAGAGGAATTATGAGGATGAAGCGTTTACCAGAAAATCCAAGTGTGGTTTCATCCACCACTAGCACCACCTGAGGAAGAATGATGATGCTACCGAAAGAGAGTCAAGCTAAAGACTATAAATTAGCGCTTCTTAGTAGAAAACCCAAGAATTTCTTAAACATGGTTTCTTGAACTTTAGTTTATTTTATTTCTCAGTAATTAGATTTCACTAATGTTTATCCTAGGTTATATTGTGTTTCTATTTAAGTTTCTATTTTTTCTTGATTTCTAGTGCATATAGAATAAAATTAGTAAAGAATCTAAGATATGTCTCTATTACAGGTACCACCAGGAAACAAAATAAGAGAACCTTTGGTTTAGAACCTAGTGGATCCATTGACTTAACACTTGGATTTAAACTGACCGGCCATCAGAAGGTGGCTTATAAAACCATCAGAAGATAAAGGCAAAAGGGAAATCATCGAGTTTCCAGCATTGTCAAACCATCACTAGATAAGACCATGGATGAATTGTAGGAAGGTGGACTCCTAGTCAGACCGTCATAAGATGCAAGTTCAGCCTATTCTTTGGAACCTCAAGTCAGTGGACTCCATAGGAACTCAGTATGTCAAATCATCAGAAGATAGATAGTCAGTCAAACCATTGGAAGAGGTGTGCTCACTATGAGCCACCAGAAGGCACACAACATCATCTAAGGGTGGCATAGGTCCCAAATTAACTCAAAGAAGCTGGTATACAATCAAAAGGGGGACTTGACACTCTGTACAATCATAAATGAGTAGTAAAAAGAGATTAAAAACCCTAGTCACCTAATCCCACAAGCTAAGGTGATTAACCCCACCGTCTTCGTAGCCATCAGAAGATATGCATCGTCTTCAACCTCCAACCATCGAAAGACAGAAAACTAAATAAGAATCCCTTCAAAGATGATGACGATTGCTAGCTAAGGTTAGAAACACACAACGGTGGAAGCAGAGCTTCATCACTAATGATGCACTGACCAGGCGACTCATTGAGGAACATAGTCAATGACATCAACAACTGGTAAATATGTTTCTTAACCTTCGTTTTCTTTATTTGTTCTAGTGAAACTATCACTATTATCTCCATTGATTCATCTTTCTGACTTTCTGCCTTTTAAAGAACACACATTTCTTCAGGTGTAAACCATCAGAAGGCATTTTCCCCTCTGCAAACTGTTGGCTCACACCAAAGATCATCTTTGCTCTTTTCTAATTGTTGGTTTTGCATCCCCCCACCAGTGAAACCATTAGTTTCCAAACCTCTCCATTGACTGTTAGCTTACACCAATTGTCAAGACACCCATGTAAACCATCAGAAGACCATTTTCCTAAAAGACCCATCAGTTCATTAACCACCATCAGTTCATCTGCCTAATGCTCTACAATCCATCAGTTGTATGGCCACCTTTATTTTCCTAACCATTGGAAGGCACTTGCCTTTTGGCAAACCATTGATTGTATGAAATCCCTCGGCAAACTAGTTTACAATTATATAGACCTTATACCACTTTACTTATCCCAATTCTTAGACTTGGACTTCCAAATTTACTTGTTGGCCTAATATTGCACAAGATATATCAATATCTACATTGCAAACAAAGTTTAAATGGCATGAAACCTAGGTAAAGACCAAATTTTCTACAAGGAACCAGTAAAGAGAGTGAGTGAGACCAACAAAATTTGAGAAACACTCAGTCAAGAAGAAATTGATAGAATGGAGAGGTTAAAAGATGAAGTTGTGGCATATATTTATGAAACCATGGGGAACCAAGCCCTATCAGTATACAAGCGAGGTTGGTAGTAGATAGACTTAAATGTCTAGAGGAAGCAATTCCAGAAGAGTCCTCCAACTCTAATGAATCTATAGGGATGGGGACTTCCAATTATACTCCCTCTATGGAAATTCAAAAACATAAGAAGAGAGGAGCACCAAGTCCCCCTCCCGAGGCAGACCAAGTAAAGTGGCCAAGGTGTTAGAAAAAGAAAGTACTAGCGAACAAATAAGGCCACAGCCAATAATAATCAGAACTACAGATATGGTTACCAGGATTGTTCCACAATCAATAAATGTAGTCTATAAGGAAGAACCTGACAACTACTTCCTACCTAGAGATGATGACCATCTGGATATCTGGAATGAGATGTATGAAAGAAAAACCTTTAAAGCTAAAAGGTTTGAAGATGTGGACACCCTAAAGTATTTGGGAATATACCAAAGGGTGAAGGAATATTTGGAAAAAGGTTATAATCTATAAAATATGCTTCAACAACCACATTTCCTATGACAAACTCACCTTGGAGCTCATGGTGTCCCTAAAGAAGCTGCCAGTTATAAAAGAAGAATCCAAAGAGTGTGGGGGATATATAAACTGGCAGTTTGAATTATCAAGAAAGACTACATACTTACTGAGAAATGGATGAATTCAATCTTCACTGACTCAGATGAACAAGTCATGAATTCAAATAAAGCTAAAGGAGACAAAATTTTGAGGATTTTTCACCAACCAGACATGGGAGAAACTATCTAGAGAAAGCCAATACAGCTTAGGGTAGTCAAAGGATCCCAATATGCATTCAGGGATCATGCATATCATACATAAAATCTTCTCAAACACTCTGTTCTTTAGGAATGACACATGGAATGTGACAAGAATGGATCTCCACATTCTATGTTGTATCATGGAAAAGAAGTCGGTCAATATTGGACAAGTATTGATTGAGAGCATAGCAACAACAGTTGGACCAGATGGCTCCCATGATTTCTACATGGGTAGCCTTCTCACATATATTCTCCATCATGTAGGCTACCCTAGTAAACTAAAGTTCTTCCTAAAATCTACTATGGAAAGGCTAGTAGACACCAAGTACTTAACTACTACAAATGTACTGGAAAGAGAGAAGGAGAAGTACTTTTATAGGTTTTTTAGAACAAAAGACCTTCTCCCCTCCCAAAAGGAGAAATTACAATTATGACAAATCTTATTCTGAGGTGATGAGATTTTGAAAATTAAATCTAGAGCCACAACCCTCCCACCTATCAGCGAACAAGTGTCAATTGAACTACATGTGAAGAAGACTGAAGACACTATGATAAAGTTGACATAGAAAATAGTAATATTACGTCCCCAAAGAATATGGTGACCAAACCAAAGCACACAAAATCCCCCACACTCAAGATGGAGCGATCAAAAGAAGTACATGAAGAACCTCCAGTGACTACACCTATCGTTAGTATTCCATAGATGGATGAAGAGGTTTTAACTGGTACTAGCACACCATCTCACTCCATCGATATCAAAAGAGATGATATATTGGAGATTTCAACAGAGTCATCATTAGAGGAGATGAGAGAACCCTCCATCAACGTGAGTGTAGCACCACGCCACACCACTTCTAGTGCAAAGATAGCCAAAAGAAATGTCTTGGCTGATAAACTAGCCAACCAAGGGGTCGGCAAGGAAATGTTGGATACAATGAGAAATGAGCCCCTATCAATCCAAAAATCTAAAAGGGAGGCTCCAGAGAAGGAGAACTCAGAAAAAGGGCAGCCCCTACCAAGCTTTGAGGCTAAGAAAATCCTACGATTGAGTAGGGGATAAGAAAGATTTATCCAACAAAGGAAGACGAGTAGGACACAAGCTTGAAGAAGTGTAAAGAGCAACCATAATGAGCCCCTACCACATAAAATTTCATGGAGATGTGGCAAGAAATTGACAACCTTAGTGAGATTGTATCTAATACTGCACTAAATATTTCAAATTTTATTGCAAATATGTATATGATAACTTCCCATGTTGAGAAGGTAATGACAGGCATGCAACCATTTCTAACCCTACTGCAACAGATGTAGCTCTTGGCTGTGAACCAAATGCAGGTAATGGAAGCTCTGGAAGGCATGACTAAAGAGGCCGCCATGCTACATCCGGAGTGGGATGACCTATAATAAGAAAATGAGTGGTTTCTTTCTGAAGAGAGGAAGCAGAAGGAGGCACAAATGAGATCACCTTCCCATGAAGGAACATCACCAAAAAGATAGAGGATGGCCAACAAGGAGGCCTCCTCTTTGACTGGATGACATTGATGTGCAACTCAGAGTGATATGGTGCTAGCTAAAATATGTACCAACAAGGATGCACACCTCCAGAAAAAGAGGCCACAATGGAATTGTCCACTAAATAGGGAGAGGAAGATTCCATAAGGAACATGGAAGTGCCCACTTAGGAGGATAGTGATACAAATTCCCCAGCCTTGTCAGGGCACTCCACCAACAAAATCCGAGAGGATGAAATTGTAGAGAAAGGAAATCAACATTTCCTGGAAATTCATGAACAAGTTGTTCCCATTAAAGTTGCTGAAGTGTACGGTGAGAAGGATGTCATCTTGAAATCAATAGAGATGAGGGGGAAGCACCAAAAACAATGGAGGACATAAGGAACATGCTAGATCATTTATCTAACTACAAGGATCCACCACCTCCAACTGAGTATGAATATTTTGTCAACAAATTGTCGTTGGATGAAGTGATCAAAGGAGGAGCTCACCCAAATCCTTTTGATGAGGAGATGGAAGATAAAATCATTGAATAAGATGAAGGAAACATGAACGAGATGTTTCATAATTCCATGAAGAAACCAGCCAATCCACTGTTTCCCAAACCACCAGTGGTAGATGATTTAAACCCAACATCATAGCCACTACTATCATGTAAAATGAAAGATGTGGACAAGATGTCAGTATCAGGGATGTTGCTCCATGACATCAATGTTCTGGCAGATATACTTGAAAATGATAAACTAAGAGAAGATGTCATCTACAACAGTAATAGATTATAGATGAGAAGGGACGACCTAAAACCAACCTTTATACATAAGGTTTCTATGAATAGGGTATTCTTCAAGGTCCACTTGGAATAATAATAAAATAATATATGCACAGGGAAAAATAGGCCCCATTTTAATTGCTACATCAACTATGGATGCTCAGTTGTATTGGAAAATTACAAAGAACCCTGGATTGAAGAGCTGCAAGACACTTTGTACAAAATAAATAAGCTACATTTCATAACTCTCTCTTTCAAAGCCTTCAACCATTGGCTTTAGTCATGGTGGATCTTTCCACTAGGCGGGTTGTTACCTACAATCACAGTGCAAACGACCTACCATGTGGAAGTTGGTCTTTGAGAAGTGAGAACATAGGAAGATACAAGAAATATGCATGTCCTTGAACCATTTTATACAAGGGGTAGGATCCTGGTATCATCCCAATTGGAGAGAAATATACATAGATTGTAGCATGTCCTAGAAAATGCAAGATGTGGGGGACAACACATTCATATCAATTAAAGCACTAAATAGGGGATTCCTCTAGAGCATATTGTGAATGAAGACTTCCATGCCCTATAAGGGAAGTACATCATGAAGTTCATCCATGATAGAAGATTCTTCTATGAAGGGAGCATGGTTTACATCCCAACAAGGATGTACACTCGTTTTTCTCCCCTAATGGACTCCATGGAAGGAACAAACGAAAAATTTAGGGAAGGAAATAGAAGCCCCTCCTCTGAATGACAACACAACTGGCCTAGTGGTTCCTCCCTCCCAATCACAGCTATCACCTCCTCATACATAAACAAACATACCTAACAACATACCCATGGAAGAAACGGAAGCCAAATAGATGGCTCCCAAAGAAACTCCTAAACAGCCCCCAGTTTTCCCCTTCAAAATACCTAAGACTAGAGGAGCTACTTTCCCGCCTCAAGATGAGATCCACAAATCAGAGCCAGAAGAGGAAGTAGTAACTTATGATCAAGTTGATGCCCTAGTACCCTCCAACTTAGAAGTAGAAGTAGAAAGGGTAGATAATGATGATGCAACCAATGAACTAGATGAAATGACACCAACCAATCTAATACAACCCACTTTCAAAAAACTTGATAGAAATGCTTTCTTTGGGTTGTCAATTGACGATCTGACTTTCCTCATGAATGAATTAAGGCCACAATAATATAAAATTATTACCATCATTGAACGAGACAATGGTCAGGTCCTATGGCCAAACCTTCGTGAGATAGTTACAGTTGGAGGTTATATAACAGTTAACATCATGGCAGCCTGTTAGTAACTCTTAGTTGATGAGCTCAATGATGTATGTATAGCCTTATATGATATTGTTGGGGACATAGTTCATAAGAAAGATTCTGGAGAGCTTAGCCTTACTAATTACCTGAAGTACAATGTCCCACACTTTATACTCATTCATATTTTGCATGACAAACACTCAAAACTACTGTCAGTTGATACAAAGGCTCAAACGACAATCTTATACAATAGATTGGATGCTATGATTAGCATGAAAAGAACTACTTACCACAAAAAAATTAACAATGTCACAAAATAGAAATCCACAGAGGTGTCTACAATAATCATCTAGCTGATAAGAATGTATGGAAGGGGCCTCCCAAATGATGGTTTAAAGTTTGAGAAACTGCAGTTCTATCATAGGAGTCCAAAACAAGCACCAGGCTCCGACGACTGTGGTTTCTACATATTCCTCTGGATGCAAATGATGGATACATTAGATGAGAAGGTGGAATATTATCAGGAATATTGTTACCACCAACTTTGTAGAACATACACACTACAGATCTCAACATCATATTGAGCATTAATGAGCTCAAAGCTTTAACTTGTATTCTCACTCAACCTCACTCTTTGACACCCTGAGAATAGGGTGCATGATAAGTTTGGGGAGGGGTCCAAACAGGTGAGCTAGGTACGTTTACTGGGCCATCATCTCAAATTTCTACACTGCTCATTTTATTTCTTTCATGCAACAATTTGGCTAAAATTTTGACAAGTCAAATGACAAATGTTGTCAATGTATGTATGTATATGTATATATATATATATATAGTAATATTAGAAGGAAACTACATTATGAACGAAAAATTTTAAAGGCAAATTTTTAATCCAATTTTCCTGGGAGTTGTCACCACTCTTATCTTAGAACTTCTTGTCATCAAGCTACTTCTTAGCATAATTATTCCAATAGTGATGTTTTGGGTTACTAATTCACCTAATAAAAATATACTTGACTATGTCTTTACATCATCTTACCTCAAGATACTAGAGACACCAAAGGAACACTATTGTCCCAGGAGAAACCCTCTAAAATAAGGAGGGCCCCCTTTGGTGCACTCCCAATCGACCTCCTAACTTTCTAGTATGAGTCAAAAAGTTCAAGCACAAACAACAGAGGAAACAACTACTCTTTCTAGTGCTTAAATCCCCGCTTGGAATCAAAAGAGGCTTGGCAGCCCACTCTCCTAAAAATACTATTGCCTTAGCCTTGTGATCTAGAATAAAAGTCGGGCTTAAATAAGGACATGAGAGTTGTTCCCAATAAGATGACGAAAGACTCCTCCCGGCCCGTGTATGCAGATATGGCGTGCCCAATAGTAAATTATGGAAGCCAAACAAAAACCGACATGTATTTCGATGTCTATCTCACATAACCACCTAAAACTACATCACAAGTTACACTAATTTACAACAGTACTCATGGTTGAGTGATCCCTAGAAAGACTTGAAAAACCAGCAACCTTAGACTATCCCTACACCACTAATTAGGACTATCCAAAGAAATAAAAGTTTGATGTGAAGGCTATCTGTGATGATGTATTATACAAGTACCACTTGGAAAGGAGGTTGAGTATGAATCGTGAAGGAGATACTCCTCCCGATAAGAGGATGTTCCATACAAAATAGATCATGCAACTCCAAAACTAAGAGATTGAAATTTGGGAGTATACTAAGCAACCCGAGCTATTATGCAGAAATCTTTACCTAAGGATTATATAAGGACATGGTCAACTATAGAACACACTAAAGAAATAAAGCCCTTATCAATTACTCGATTTCTTGATTCTACTTATTATCTTGAGGACAAGCTAGACTCTAAGTTTTGGGGGGTTGATAACATCCTTTTTTTAATATATTTCATGCCTAAATTTACCCCTAATTTCCTTCCTTTATGCATAGATGCCTTAACTTTCTCTCATTTTTCTCATATTTACCATTTATGCCTTGACTGAAAGGTAACTACTCATTTCCATTCATGAAACTCACCAAATAATTGTCTCAAGCCTAGTGTAGATCTCCCATCTATTTCTAAAACTGATTGCAACCACCCACCCTCATCATCAGACCACCCATTAGAGTTTAATGACTTTGGTTCCCAAACTAATGTCCTCCAACAGTACTCAGATGCCCTATCCTTGGGAAGGCAAGTCAAAACAACCATCTTCTCCCCAAATCGATGGTTAGTATTGATTGCTAGTCAGAACAATCGTTGATTCTCAAAATAGATGGTCCAACATGACACTTATACCAATGGCCAACATGGGAATCCACCTAGCAATGTTTGGTTTAAGCCTACCCAATGCGAGGATGGGATAAGGCAACTGATGGCTAGCCGAGTAACAAAACTACAAATGGTTTTTCTAAAAAACCTAAACTAATGGCCAAGCTGATGATGGCTCACCTGCATAATTCATCAACTGATGGAGGAATTGATGCATCAATCATTCAGATTGTTAAGTGTGTGCCATGAGGCACGTGATCAGACTTGCAGCACATGTAAATGTACACCCTCAAGAACCTTGAGTCCTGCACTAAGATCCATAGATAGGAGAACTCATGCAACTGAGAAGGGGTCACCACCCAAGGGAGAGAATGAAGTGCTACTAGTTTTCCACCTCACCATCACCTTCCATCTCGAGCCATCGATTCATGATCTCCGAGGATGAGAGATCATGGAGTAGCAAACTCCCATTCCCATTGAGAAGTTCTAGGTTCCTTCTCCTAGGGAAGGAGGAAGACAAAGCAACCACCTTTACTGTTGATGCCAGACTTAGGTGGAGAAACTCTCTATCAACCTTGACTAGTCTGTGGTCACTATTGGTGTATATTTCTCCTTCTTCTCCAAATTTGTTCATTCCCTTCCATCTCCATGTCTCTCCATACTTGTAATTTTGCAATTCTACTCACCACCATGATTTTCTAGTCATCTTACTTTTGTTGGGAGTAGATACTAAGGGTTTCCTAACATGTAAAAGCTTATTTCTATTGAATATATGCTCTTAGCAAAGTTTGTCTACATACTCTTTTCCTTAATGCTTCACTTACATGATTAGATACTCTCTTGTGTTTTTTGATTGTAGATACCTCAAAAGAGTAGTATTAACCTTTATATAAGTATTATGGATTTGCATGAATGTATAAGAATGTTGGAGTTCCTGAACTAAAAATTATATGGTTTTACTTTGATTGTATGTTTTCCATCTCAAGAGAGATACAACCTTACAAGTTAGATCTATCCTAAGCTTGAGAGAGAAGGGAATAGACGCTTATTTTGATTCCTTGTAAATAAGGTATACAATAAATGTGAGTGATTCACATTGGTGAGAGATCTTGGATGTTGAAACCCAATCCAAGTTTCCTCATCCATATTTAATAACTTATCTTTTGACATTCTTGTTTTTTTACTTTACTTTTTGATTTGTTTTACTTGTTTATTAGTTGCTTGTTGATGAATCATCATTCCATTGGGAACATAAACTAAACCTTACACTTTGGATTGATGTAATTAAGCTAAGTCTTAAAGGAGCTTAACACTTACCACCCTTATCCCTATGTTTGACCTCGATCTACTATGCCAGACCCCATATTATCATTGTGGGGGCCTGAGTGTGGGGTTATAAATTTAAAAGTTTGATTACTCTAGATCCGATCCTTTTGCACGTGTGATTTAGGCCGATCATTAATCTCAATAAATGAACTTATGATGCATGATCTACCTATTAGTGTCTGGGGGTGGTTGGTAAATGTACATATCCATTTTAAGGTAGGTTGCACTATTTTTTAATAAACAATTATCCACACACACAAATATATACATATGTATGTATATATATGTATTTATATATGACTATTTAGTTATTTATAATCACAATGATGGTTTAGAATATATGCCACCACTTTTATTAAGGCATGCATATTAATAGTTCATGCTATTCCTTTTTCAAAATTCACACTCGAGATCTACATATGTTTAAATTGACTATTCCTAATAATCCACATCCTGACTCTAGGAATTGTATTTACCGACTCAAGTTCCCTTATGGTAATTCATTCATTCAATTCATATGGGTAATTCATCACTAAAGAAAACATTACTTGTGGTTCTAAATGAAGTCATTTATATCAAAATATTAAGTTTTCCAAATATCATTTTTAAGTAAAGGTTTTCCTTTCTAATCGTTCTATAGAGAATATCTCCATTTGGTTTCAAGTGACTCATTTACTCTTCCAAGGTATACTCTCTTTGATATCTAGAGTTTTATTTTCTCAACAAGGTATTAGAGAATTTTTCATTTTAATTCATTAGTTTCCAATAAGCAATACTATCATTATATTAGAAGCAATCATTTGAAACAGTTACATTTCCTAAATTGATTTTGTTTTTAATACGAATATATATATATATGTGTGTGTCTAGGGTTGTTATTTCATAGAGTGAGTGAGATTAGTGTACTCAATTCTCTGAATAATGACTTTTAAACTTTGAGAACTATTGTGTCAACACTTAAATTCATACATGTATATATATTAGTACTCATATGTCCATCACTAAGATAATAGATGAATTAGGTTTGTTCATCATTGTACCACATTTATTACATATTTTGATTTTTATTTAATCTATGGTTGAATGTATCTCTACCTATTAGTCTCATTCAATTAGAAATTGCATAATTCATATTAACATATTGCTCTTTTCTATATACCTATTTATCAATCTGATGCATAGTGTTGTACTAGATCGACTACCCTATGGTACTAGTATGGTTAAGTTTTGATGGACCAAGCCCTTAAATTATCATATAATATATTTTCCAACATACCATTAGTAACTAATTGATATCATAGGGAATGGGAAGACAATGTACACAAATATAATCTTTCTATGTATACTAGCATACTCATATACATGATAACGTGACTAATAAGGTAGGTGAGTTAGCTGGCTTATATGATTTGATTATAAAATGAGGTTTATTGTCTGGGGTCTTATATCTATTATCTAAATTATGATATTTTTTTCCTACAAGTTAGATATATAATACTTGGATTTTGTGTTATTGTACTAACCAATAAACTCTTCAAACTTAGCCAACTAGGATTAATTAGGTTTAGAGTTCCATATTAGACGGTCATCACCTTCTTTGAAGCCAAGGATTGCATTTCTTGCAATCATGTCTCCTCACCTACAAGTATTATCAAGATGCACATCCATCTTAGGTCTTACATTCATTATGGAAGTGGCTCACCAATTTTATGTGTTCCTTAAACTTTGAGGACATGGATGAAGTTCAAACCAATAATAGGGTGGCTCAAAGAGACTACAGAATCATGATGGAGTTGGGACCGACATTTTTAGATCTAAGAGAAGTGGTGTAGTTTTTGTATCTAGTAGTTGTTAGGATTTAGAATAGTAACTTATGTTAGGGGAGACCTGAACATGGTGAACACATCAATGCGTAACAGGGTGTTGGTAGATGACTTTTAGGTTGGTTTGTTGTAAGATCTCCATGATTATAGCTATATACATTTAATTTGTTGGGGATATAAATATATGTAGGAAATTATATAGGTCAAACAAAAATGCTTGTTGGCAAGGTATGAACATTATTAACTCGTCATAATTCTCCATTTTGCAATGTTGTGGATACAATCATGGTAGTTACATTTTTCAGTTCAATTACTCTTGATGAAACATAGATTTTGTTGCTAGAGTGATATTATGACCATTACAATCCCAAATGTTGTGTTGATGAAAAACTAAAATGAGTGGTCTATTCAACTTACATCGTTATCAAGATACCACATATTTGGTTTTTTGTAATCATTATTATATGTATCATTGACAATGAAAAGGATAAACATTTTAAACTCACATCATTATTCAAATAAGATACTTTTTTTCTATAGTATATGTACCATGCAATTTCCTCACTTCTTCCTCCCTTATTCATTATATCTTTGATCATGGAAGTTAGTGGTTAACATTCAATGAGAACATCATAATAGTCATGTTACCATATTATTTAACATACTAATTATATAATAAAAAACTTGTTTTTGCATATTATAAGGATATGTTTGCTACATATGTCTCAATATGACAATAAATTTCAAAAGGCAGTGCTTATGGTTCAATAATAAAAAATTGGGTTCCAATAAAATTGATTATGAATTTGTCTTAATTCCTGTCTTAAATCACTAATGAATGATATGACTTGATTCCAATGCCATAAGTAAATCAAACAGGTGCACTGTTGAAATGCAAGGTATATACACTATATTTTTAAACTCTCATATTTTCAATTTAAAGGATACCAAAGAGGGCCATGAATTTAATATAAGGACTAGAATGAAATGCTTTTCTCAAATTAAAAGAATTTAGAATTATAGCTAAAATTTAATTGATCATCCTTAATATAGTATGTTACAACACTCCACTCTTAAAGAGATATCATCGCTAAAAGTCCACCTATTATAGCCTAGATAGCATTGATTCAATTACATTTTTCTCATATATATATATATATATATATATATATAGTTGGTACTTATGAATTTATCCAATGTGATAGGGTTTATCAAGAGAGGTTTTATTCTCTATCATGACAGAGACATATATTCCAAAACTTCTTCTTACTCATTAGTCTACCCTTAGATCTATGGTTTCATGGTTTACCTAACCATTCCAGGATTTGCTCTCTAAATGGTTTCTCTAAACTAAACATCCCATATAATGGTATACAAACAAAAAGTTTTTTACATATAGAATGATAATGGAAACTAATTTTTATGAAGAAAAGTTTGCAATGAAAATTGAAAATGATCACCGAAATCAATACTAGAACCAAGTCAACAACTTCTTTCTACTATTTTACCATTACGTAATTCCATAAATAGATTCTAATTCTTAAAACATCTATAATGGCATACCAATTCAATATAACACATATTGAATATTAGGGAGGAACATGGTTTCCTATTACATGTAGTCAACTCCTACTAGACTCCAAGGTAGATAACTTTTGGAAAAACTATATTCAAACAACTCTTGTAGTAGGCATTTCTTGCCAAACTCTAACAGAGGTATTTGAAGTTAATTTTTTTAAAAATAAGGTATCTTACTTCTAAAGCTTAATCTAGTGTGCAAATTTCACTATCAAAGACTTCTCATTCTTAGGGTAGAAATAGCTGAGAGCACACCTAAAGGATGCCTAAGAATAGGGTCATGGTAGAAACTAGGGTTTACATAGCTGGGCTATCTAAGGTAGCCCAAAATGTAGAATTGTTGAACTAAAATCCAAAAAAGGTAAAGATATAAACTAATCACAAGAAGTGTTAACTCTTATGTATGGAAGTTTCCACCACCATAGAGAGGGTAGAGGTAATTAGAGTTACCAAAAACTAAGTGTCAACTACAAAAGTGGTTTGGGAGTGGTAGTGCCTACATTAGATGGGGATGAAACCCTAATTAGTACCCCTGGATAGGTACATTCACAATCTATATAGGGTCGCCTAAGATGACGAAACAAGACATATGATAGAAATAAAATAGGATAACTAGAATATTAAAAATAATAGGCTGATATGGCTCTGACACCATACATGTAATGAGTGGCACCCATTAGGGGATCCAATCATTACTTATTGAGAAATAAATCCATCTAAATCCAAATACATCATTACATATGATGCAAACAATGCATTTCATTTAATTAAGGTATTATACATAAAAAAATATGATTACACATCAGCATCAGGAAATTAACTATTATATTTCCATAAAATGTTCCATTTACTCAGTTCCTCACCATAAGGGTGTATTACAAGGGAAAGCTACAATAACCTATACAAAGAACCAGTTACAAATGGAGAATGGCCATCCTCCCCATCCTCTAAATCACCTAGATGTGGGTGGGTTGAGAACATCACCTAGAATAGGGAAGATAAAATAAAAAGGCAATCATCAGAATTTATTGGCATATGTGCATAAATAAGAGTATTTTGGCATTATCTTGATTTTAAGTAAATTAGAGGGTGTTCTCATAGAAGAGGAGGTTTTATGCATTAGATAAGTTCAATTAAAATTTGGTCAAGAAAATAAGGGTTAAGTTTCAATGAACACATTGTTTGAAGTTATGAGCCTTCCCATGAAAGTCATCTACAATATTACAAAAAAACATATATTTTTGTATTCATATGTAAAGTAGACCAAAGATACCTATAGTAGGGCCATGACACCTTAAGATCATTGGCCAAAAATTGGGTGGAAAACACACATCTTGAGTGAAAAATGTGCACCCTTATGCAAAGGGTGGAAAAGCACACCCAAGACAAAAAAAAAGTAGGTCCTAATATATGGTTATGCATGAGCATTAATATGATAAGTAGTTTAGTCTAAATATCAGGAACACATAATGGAGTGGAATGAAACATTTCTTAGTTAATATAAAATTCATAAGATGTTCAAAATATTCAATGAATTCATGGTAGGAGGGAAAAGTATATTCAACAAGCATAGGAGAATCAAAGTATATCAAAAGTGTAAGTTAGGAATTTCCAATTAAAATAATAAGATGTATCATAAGAAGAAAAAATGGATTATATTAGGAAATAAGGTGTTTGGTCATAATAATTCCCAAACAAAATAGATGATTGCATAGAACTAGTCTTTTTCACAGTTAAATCTTAACGTTGTTGATATTATTTTGTTTACAAACTCAATTTTAATCCAAAAAACATACATTAGGAATGTCAGCAAAATCAAAGTGAATATATGTATACATTCCCAATATATCCATAATTTTTGGCTTATCCTAGTTCACACATTAGTATTTATAATCTCACCATGTGAATTTATCATCCATGATGTATTCATTTACATCTAGGTGGTAGTTATTGCATTTATAAAACCATTCTATGGTATGTAACAATATTTTATCATGCATAACAATCCATGGTATTATGTATATAGAGGGTACCAATTCAATGAGAAATATCCTATGGTGAGAGTATGAGAGGTATTTGAATATATATAAATTTATAGCTATTCTTTTAAAATCTTACCATATGGATTGGAAGAGCATCAGTTCATTTACCTTTCCATACAAAAAATCACATAAGTTATTTTTTATATGACCATATGTATAATATACACTTTTTACATCCAAAGGTCGACTTGAAATTCACTAGTTGAAAAGTATTTTTTTGTTGTGGATGCCATAAAAATCCAATGATGATAACATTTTGTAGCAAGGAAAATATTAACATATATTTTTAATCAATATGGTTGGATTATGAAAAGTTGATCATGGTAAAGAGTTATTTGAATGCCTCTCACTCTCTCACCAATAAATGTTTCTCATTGAGTCATTGTCTTCTCTCTCTCTCTCTCTCTCTCTCTCTCTCTATATATATATATATATATATATATATATATATATATATATATATATATATATATATATATGTGTGTGTGTGTGTGTGTGTGTGTGTGTGTGTGTGTGTAATTTGTGAGAGTGAACATGATTACGACAATGTGATGCTTGGAGGGGTGCAGACCCTATTCGGTTCTTATCTCATAGTCAGGCCATGGA